>OW203726.1:9809526-10394526 GCA_934045075.1 Yponomeuta sedellus | reverse complement strand
CAGTACAATTCTACCAAACTGCGATCCCCAACCCGCATGCCCAGCGTGGGGATTATTGGCAATTACCCCCTAATGATGGCACAACCTTGCGCTTATTATGGGAGGGCTATATCCAGCAGTGGACTAATACAGCCTGAAGAAGAAGAAGAAGAAGAAGTTTCTAGACTGTATTTTCAAAAAATAGCTATCACAGTTGTTAAGATTTCTCATGTTCATTTTAACATAAAAACGTATTATAAAACCAGTTATCATTTTTATTTCATTGGTGGCGCTAGACAGCATAGAGCACCATACATAGGCTACCATAGAGCCGGATACCCTAGTTTGGGACCAGGTCAAGTGATTATGTTGTATAAAAGTTATTAGTATTGTTAAGGGTTTCGTTGGTCAATAAGGAGCCCTTACAGTTTCCCATGTCCATATGACAATATCGATATCAACCCTTGTATGTCCATACTCCTGCGGCACGGGTGTCTTCCTGCATCGCAGGAACGTTAGGCCATACTCCACCACGGAGGCCAAATCCGGATTGGCGGAGGATTGTAAGACAGTGGCGGGCCTTACTGTCAGAAGTTATCAATCCGCCTATAAGGCCTCTGACATGGCTCAACAACTGCCATTACATGACAACCGGCACCAACCGCTTAGCGACAATATACTAGAATAAAATGTCGGCTCTCCCGGCCAAACGATTGTTTGTGTAGAAAAGTGAAAAAAATCAGGGCAGCACTTACAATGAATTTCAAAAGAAAACTATCACAACTAAGTAGGTTTTTCTAGTTAACAGGTAATAGGCAACCAAGTTATAAAGGAAAATCTTCGTACAAATTCTGCTGAAAATTACTTTATTAAAGTTAAAGTGTGAGTAAGTGAAGCGCTTGTGGCCTAGTCGAACCGAGTGATTGGAATCAATCACTCGGTTCGACTTAACTCGAGTGATTGGAATCAATCACTCGAGTTAAGTGACAACAGGCGCGGTCAGGTGCTGGATGGGTGACCGTCAGGTTACTACCGCTACTGGGATTTTTCCGAGCGCTTCCGTGCTTCGGCAGACATGTAATGGCAGTCGTTAAGCCATGTTAGAATCCTTATGGGCGGCTTGATAACTTCTGACAGCAAGGCGCGCCACTGTCTTACAAACCTCCACCAACCCGGACTTGGCCCCCGTGGTGGAGTATCGCCTAACCTTCCTGCAGTGCAGGAAGAGACCCGTGCCCCAGGAGCGGGGACATACAGGGTTGCAATCGCAAAAATAAAGTTCTGTAAAGTAGGTAAAAAAGTCCCCCCTTCTACCGAGCCCTACACGCGTGGCCTGGCACTTGACTGATTTTTTGCTTCTAATTGCCATAATCCACAGTGGACATGCATGGTAATTAAGATCATACTCTCTCTGGAAGGTCATTAATTTTAATTTGTATTTTTTTAAAAGAATTAATAGTTGGCACGAGAATATTTAAAAATTTGTTTAGAGGCTAAAAATTTCACCCATGCCGGGATTCGAAACCGCAACCTCTGGCTATCCGTACCAGCGCTCTACCAATTGAGCCAATGGGCGACTCACCGGCATCAGTGAAATTTCGAACCTTTTTACGGGAACATTTATTTTCTTATAAGAGGTTTATTTTCTCGTAATGAGGTGTGATCCGTACCTTAAAAGGAAAAGGCTGTAATGAGGTGTTGCCCTTTCGTCTTACGGTCCAATTGAAATATACGTGTTTTGGCAATACAAACTGCTGTATATTCTTTTTAAGTTAACTTAGAAGTTATTTTTTTTCACAGCTACAGGATACTTTAGGCTTGATAATAAATTATGTAAATGATTGAGATTGATAGATAAAAATATTTATTTAGCGGCACAGTACTCAAACATAACATAAACATTTCACAACCATGAAACAAACAGAAATGTAAAAAACTAAAAAAAATAAGTTTAACATCATAACGGACTAAGTACATTGTTAAAAAAGATTTCAACTCGATACCACCGATACGTAACGTATCTATCATGTTTTTTTATTGCATCAGTAAAGATTGTACAGTTGGCGGGCTTCATTCTAAATTGTGTTTTATTCTAGCCAACCTATAGGTCACGCGGAGAAGTTGTGGATAGTGCCAAAGAGAGAGATTAGATTAAATTAGAAAATTCTTTATTGCACAATAAGATAAGATAAGAATATTGTTTATTTTACACTGGAAAAACAACAAATACAAAATAATAACATAATTACATTATAAGCATATTTGTACAATAAAATAAAGGGCGGATAACAGGCAGAGGGACGGATGGACAACAAATTGATTCTATAAGGGTTCCTTATTTTCCTTTTGAGGTATGGAATCCTAAACAAACCAAAATGTTGAAGTGTTGCATACCTTTTAATAAATAATATAACTGGAACGACTTTGACTTTGTGGTTTATTTGTACTGTTTTATTTATACTATTTTTATTTTTAATGCACTAACCCGTGCTAAGGACAAATTTAAAAACCTGTTTAGAGGCTAAAAATTTCACCCATGCCGGGATTCGAACCCGCAACCTCTGGCTATCCGTGCCAGCGCTCTATCAATTGAGCTCAATTGGTAGAGCTTGGTAGAGCTCAATTGGTAGAGCACCGTTACAATGTGAGTCGAATTCCCGACGAATAAACAAACTTTTTCTGAATACGGGACCCTCGGTGCGCGAGGCTGACTTGCACTTGGCCGCTTTTTTGTATAACATAGTACCATAGGTGGAATTTAATATAACCTGTCCTGTATTATTACCCCCAATAGTTATCTTATCTATGTAACTAGTATTAGTATGATTATTAAATGGATCGATCGATATGAGAGTTTATAAATAACTTTCACAGACAGTTCGCTAGTCCCAACAGAAATAACCAGTCTGGATACGGTGTCAGTTTTGTATTTATTCTGGTGGTGAGAAAAAGCTTTGTCTGCAGAGTACGGAATAAGGAAGCTTATTTTGACACTATCTTAAAAAACCTATTTAGAGGCTAAAAATTTGACTTGACAGTATCTTTTTGTTCAATGACTCCTTTTAATTAAAATTTATGATTCAGTTTGTATTGTCGTAACTTGTACCTATGCAATTACTTTTTCCTAATTCATTAGGAATTAGGAAGCTAATTTTGATACTATTTTTTTGTTCGATGGGTCATTTTAACTAACATTTATGATTCAGTTTGTATTGCCGTACCTTGTACTTAAATAATTACTACTTTATAATTTGCTATTAACAAAAAAAAAGCTTAAAAAAGCACAAGTCAAACTTCTCTTTAGTCTGAGTTGTACTATTTGGGCACTATTTACAACCAAATAATCGATTTGATAGTGGAATAGCTATTGAATATTGCGAAAAATGAGGTAAACCTTTTGAACGCCATGTGTTTTAGAACATGCAATATTATTTGCACCTACCGATGGAACAAACATCCGTCATTGAACGCCTGCCGGCATTCGTGCAGCTGGAATTTACATATTTAGATTAGGGCCTTCAGGGGACAAACTCGAAATAGACACGTTGAATATTTTAGGATCTTCGACATTCACTCCTCTTCTGGCTCTTCAGATGTATCAAATAAAGGAGTCTGTTTTTTATAGGCATAAGTAAGACAGGTTGCCACTTGCCCCCAGTCAGGATATCAACCCTTGTATGTCCCCACTGCTGGGGCACGGGTCTCTTCCTGCATTGCTCTCCACCCATACTCCACCACGAGGGCCAAGTCCGGGTTGGTGGAGGATTTTAAGCCAGTGGCGATCCTTACAGTCAGAAGTTTTCAATCCGCCCATAAGGCCTCTGACATGGCTTAACGACTGCCAGTACATGACAGCCGGCACCAAAGGCTTAACGTTGACCCCAGTCACGCCTGATGGTAAGAACGAAGACTTGGTAAGATGTTACGTGCTTACCTGTTACATGCCTCTTGACTTTGGTTTTAAAGACTCCCAGATTATGTCTCCAGAAAAACGACTAAGGTATCGTGTTCCCCAACTTTGCTGTTCTTATTATAGCTAAAAGAATTCGTGAATCGCTTATTGCGGATACGCGGCATTAGCGTGCACATAAACTAGGCCAATCGTCTGGCGGTCCGATGGAAGTAAGAGGATGAAAGAAAAGTTCATGTAGACCTTTTGCACACCCATTAAATACATATTGTATTAATTAGGACATGGAAAGACCGAGTAAACTTATCAATTCAGAAACTGACGATTGGTTAGATGGACATAAGTCTAATTAACCTGCTGAATGGAACGGAGTGCGATAATGACTTCGCAATAGTTCTGTCGTGGAACTGGGCAATGGTAATAATGCAAATACTGCAAATTCTGCAAATTGTGTTGTGGAAGTCCGACTCGCATAGTCGGACTCACGCACCTAGTCCGTATTTACCAAAAAAATGTTAACGGTATTCCTGATGATGATGTCGTCCATGCCGATCCGGCTACGGCGACTGTAGTGGGACCATCAGGCTTCGTTGAACGGTATTCCTACTAACACTTCATCATTATCATCATCAATCCATTATGACCCCACACGAGTCTCTTCCCTGTGGAAGGCACAGGTCATACTCCACCACGGTCTCTTCTTGCATCGCAGGATTGTAATCGTAATTGTAATTGGGTTGGAAAGCAAAAAATCAGTCAAGTGCCAGGCCACGCGTGTAGGGCTCGGTAGAAGGGGGGACTTTTTTACCTACTTTACAGAACTTTATCTTTGCGATTGCAACCCTGTATGTCCCCGCTGCTGGGGCACGGGTCTCTTCCTGCGTTGCAAGAAGGTTAGGCCATACTCCACCACAGGGGCCAAGTCCGGGTTGGTGGAGGTTTGTAAGACAGTAGCGGGCCTTACTGTCAGAAGTTATCATGCCGCCCATAAGGCCCCTGACATGGCTTAGCGACTGCCATTACTTTACAGCCGGCACGTGCCTTGCAAAGCACGGAAGCGCTCGGAAAATACCACTAGCGGTAGTCACAGGACGGTCACCCATCCTGCACCTGACCGCGCCTGTTGTTGATTGATTCTAATCACTGGGTTCGCCTAGGCCACGAGCGCTTTGCCTATGCCTTGGGTATATTCAGTTTAACTTTGCATTGATGCAGGATTAAATCGCGGCTCTTTTACTGTATAGAAATCTAATTAAACACACTTCAAAACCAATACGCACACGTTTTAGGTTAGCTTAGAATTAAATCAATTAAGCCGATACATAATCTTATTAATGGGCATCGATATTACCGCTTTTGAAGTCCAAAATCCTCATCCCATTAGTAACATACAAATTTATTCCGCAATGAGTAGCGTGAACTCAGCAAAAAAAATCAAACTCACATTAAGCAAATTTCTACTTCAGTGAAGGTAATAAAAACACTTATCTTTATTTACAATATCCACGCCCAGTTTGTGGAATTTATTGCAGGTTAAATTATTTATTCATAGCTTAGGTACATAAGACTCAGATGTGAATACGTAAATCGTTTAAAAATTAAGCGACGTGTAAGAAAATAAACACAAACGTTGATAAAACTTCATAACGCACCAAACGCGGATTTGTCTACTAAATACCGCTTTGAATATGTGCCATTTACGATATTTTTAGTTGGCGCTTATTACCTCATTATACAGAAGATAGGTGTAGTGAGGTAATAGGCGCCAACGCCTCGCAGACTCAAAGTCGATAGTTTTAAACGCATTTTCGCGACGAATTGGCTCTTTCTGGACAAGAGCTTAATGCTGAGCGTAATTCACGACTATTATTTGTTAATATGACAGCCTAGCTGGCATCGCCGTTAAGGCACTTGGGTAACAAAACAGAGGTCGTGGGTTCGATTCCCACTGGAGGCCGCAGTTCATTTCTACCAGTCTCCTCAGTCAGGGTATGTTTTCATGTTTTTGATGTCCTTGACTGGTTATCATAGCACAGGGTAACCTATTTTCGGACCAGGTCAAGTGATTGTGTTGTGTAGAAGTTGTTATGATTATTCGATATCAACCCTTTATGTCCTCACTACTGGGGCACGGGTCCTGCATCGTCCTGCACATCCTGCATCGCAGGAAAGTTAGGTTATACTCCGCCACGGGGGCCATGTCCAGCTTGGTAGAGGATTGTTAGACAGTGGCGGGCCTTACTGCCAGCAGTTATCAAGCCGCCCATAAGGCTTCTGACATGGCTTAACGCTGCCATTAAATGACAGCCAGCACCAACGGCTTAACGAGGTTTGCGAAGTACGGAAACGCTCGGAAAAATGCTACTAGTGGCAGTCTCGGGACGGTCACCCGTCCTGCACCTGACCGCGCCTGTTGTTGCTTATCTCATGTGATTGATTCCAATCACTCGGTTCGACTAGGCCACGAGTGCTTATTATTATTATTATATCAAAGGTCGATGTTTCAGGAAATAGTTGTAAACAGCTGAGCGCAGAGTCCCGGACGCAGGTGGGCAACGCTGGGTATATTTAGCGTCTGAGTCGCTCGTTCATTGTCACCACAGCGCGTGAGCCAAGGCCTAACGGCAAATATTAGCTTAACTAATCACACTAGCTCTATTATTGAAACGTCTTATTTTTTAACGGACGGTATAACTAATGTCAGTCTAACAATGTCGCTATAACTAAGTTTTACTTACTGTGTCAGTGCAGCAGCGCTGCGTTAACAACTCTTTTGTAATTAGGTTTTTTAAAATATTTTAACGACTTTTTTTCATCTTAAACATAAGATAGTGATGAAAAAACAAAGTCTTCAAAAGAGATAAAGGAATAATTAAGAAATAACTAATCAATTCAGCTCATAAAACATTTAATTTTTTAACGATTGGTCTAAGGTTAGTCTGACAATGCCGGACTATGTTTCACTTACTCTAATTCGGAAGTTAATTAAACATTCTTCAGTTATAAAAACCTACTTAGAGGCTAAAAACCTTGAACTTAAACCTTAGCACGGGTTAGTGCATTAAAAATAAAAATAGTATTCTTCAGTTAATTAATTTCTTTTAATATTTTAAGGATTTTTTCATTGTAAAGATATAAAATGATGAAATTCGCCTTTTAATAAGATAAAGATATAACTATCTGATAAAGAATTTATATTACTTATAGAAACTGCTCTTAGCAATAAGCCCGCCAATTGTACTATATTTTTATATAATTTATTTGTACAATAAAGAATATTCTATCTATCTATCCAATTCTGTTCAGGAAATGTTAAATAGGTAGTCACTCACAACTATGTCAACAATTTTCTTGTAGTAAACCATTTGAGCTTCTATTTCACAGACACAGTTTCTCAAGTTTAGGTTAGTTGATAAAGCTTCTAAATTTTAATATGTAGGTAGCATATTTTCGCGAGAGAAAAATTTGCACGACAGCGTCACCATCTGTTCTGTTGAAAATAAAGACGGTTTGTGAGATAAATCTTGGGACATCTTGTTTCGTTTTCAAGTGTCACCGCAGTAAATGGGACGTGGGATAGTAATGGGGAAAATCGTACAAAATAGTTTTTATCTGGCCACGACTTTTTGCGCAGGAATTTCTTTCAAAAGCACGTTTAAGTCCACGACATAACTAGTCTTTCTGTGTACTGAATGTCATTTAAATCCATAAAGCCATTATGCATGATTGAACATCGAAATTACAAAATATGATGAATTTACAATATTAAAGAAAATATATTATACCTAGACAATGCTCATAAGTATACTTTGAAAAGCTTAAAATGCTGTATAAAACTAAGACAGGTAACCGAAAAAGAGCGCACGTGAAACCACAGTAATGAAAAATTTAATAACATTATTAACAGACGGGAAGCCGTAAACAAGTAAATTAACAACAGTGTAAATAATTAAAGCGCTGTTGTTGAAATATTAACGAGATATTATTAACCCGGGCACAGATAAACCGAGACACAATTTGCTAATTGATAATGCTCATTCTTATGGAAGAACACCTACAGCATATTATTTCGATGTGAACATAAATTTCGTCAATTGTGGTTATGTCGTAGCTTGTTAGTACATAAATTCAGTTTCAGTATAATACAGTTAAGCTCGTTACATAGCGCAAAATTTTTGATAAACGTTAAAACAAATGAAGTAAATAAGAGAAAATATCATACTGCCGAGAAGTTTTCAAACACAAACATTGCTTCATGCATGTATAACGCAACGCTGCCAGGCGTAGCAACTAAACTCAACGTCTTCTAACGTACGGTAAGTCTGAATACAAACAGATTTGCGACGCCCGAGCACATTTTGGACTCCGCCCTAGCTGTTAAAAACTTGTAGATTGTTTTGTAAGCCGCTTGCCACGGAGAGCGTGTTAACTGTCGTTGTAAAACGGTTTATTGACTCATATGTGTGTGGCTGGCCTAACATTATGGACTTAACGGAGAGCAATCTGCGCCGCTCTAACGAGGGAGGAGGCCATTTTAAAACGAACACGGCTATTCATTTTTCTAGAGCAAATAATGTATAAATAAATAGACGATTCTTATTAGCCCATGCTAAAGTATGTTTTTTTCCAAATATATTCCAGATTTTCTTGCATTGGGAATACAATAAAATCTGAAGGCTCAGAAAGATTTCTGTGAATTTCTTGTGACTTGCATATAATTAGAAATTATGTGTTTATAGGTTCAACCGCCTTAAAAAGCTGAAAACGTTAGTCTGAGCTAGCCTAGCCCTTCTGACCGCTATACTAAATTGAAATAAAATGTGAACGTATACCTGTTCTCGTTGACTGTATTGCTCTAATTAAAGCAAATCATAAATTAAGAAAAAAACTTTACTTTACTGTCACATAAACACTGAAGTCCCAAAAAGGTATTTGTGTAAATACAGTCGCGGATAACTTTTTATTTTTATTCAAAAATTAGTTAAGTCGTCAGAAAGTCAGTTCAATTATGGGCTAGACATTTTTCAGACAGTCATTTATTATGTTTTTAACAAGGATACACCGGTGCTTCAGGATTCATGACACGTCATCAGTATCTTATAGCTCACAGCACACAGTGTAATTAAGATTCTAATTGAAAACAGCTAAACATTTTACGACCACATCTGTATTATAAAGTAAAGTACCGTCGTCAAATACAAAGCTTTTGCAGTATTAAGAACGAGTTTTAATGAAATTCCAATTTGCATGATAAAATAGAAAGTACCTTATTTATTTTGTTAATTATTGTTGAGATTAAAACACCCACCTACTTAATCGTTTAAGTACAGTGCCTTTTATGTGCCTTCATATTTTTAGGATTTAAATGATATAATTATGTAATAAGCGAGTCAAAGTGGCAGTGGGCTTGCCATATCTCGCGAACAACCGACAACCATCGGAGTAAACGTGTTCTTTAGTGGAGACCGCAACTCGGCAAACGTAGTGTAGGACGCCCTCCGACCAGGTGGGATGACGATCTGCGAAAAACTGCCGGCAGATGCTGGATGCGGCAAGCTGAAGACAGGGCGCTATGGCGCTCATTAGGAGAGGGCCATAGCGCCCAGCAGTGGACTAATATAGCCTGAAGAATAAGAAGAATTATGTAAAAAAATATCCAATCACGTAGTAATATGACCGTTTAATCAAATTATTCTACATGTGACCTGTCACGTAAGTTTGAATTTAAATTACACTAATTTCATCAATGTCAAACTTAGCCGCAGCACTAGTTTTAGTAAAGAGATAATTCAATATTGTCTAGCCGTCAAAAAATGAGCTCTTTAGACGTCTAATATGCCGTAACAAAATCCTTATTAAAGAACAGGCGTAGGTGGGCATATACAATTTGTTAGGAAAATTTAAGCATGAACATTTCATTACATCACTTACCAAGTTCAAAACAGTTTACAATATTCAAAATGTATACATTGTTTATTTTATTGCTCCTCCTATTCTGTATGCTTTGTTAAAATCAATCTCTTACAGAGATAAGCTCGTCTTTTACATGTTATTTTTTATGTTTTGTCCTCTGAAACGTTTTGAGTGCAATGAATTATAGTAATAATACAATTTACCTAATCAAATTTAACAAAAACAATGGTCTATTCGTCAACCTTGTTTGTCTTGTTACAGCAAATTGCCCCTGAAAAATAGGTAAAGCCTTTTTGCGACAAAAGTATCCAATAGACCCGCGCCCCGTCTCGTATTTTTCGAGAAAGCAAAATTAAAAAAATCCATTTAGCCCGACAGAAAACACCAGTGTTTTTTTTCACCTTTGCCACTTATAAAATACGACTGTAATAAATTTTGTAGCACCGAGCTGGATAGCTGTCAACAGGGGCTCAGTGTCGTTATCAGTTAAGTCTTCATAATCGTTGCGGTTTCCTATTACCTGTTTCTCGTCGAGGCCGAGTCATTTGAAATGTAGCCGCAAAAATAGAAATACTTATGTAGCTGTCATTTAAAAATAAATGCAGTATTTTGGTGCGTTTTAACTCTGGATTCTCACTCATTTTAGCTTAGGTGTTATTAATTTGTGTAACTGAAACAGTGCGTCCACATTCTGCTTTCAGGAATTTATGTCTGGTCCTATTTTCAATCTAGTCCCGTTCTAATGACGATTTTCTGAGCGAAAATGTTAAAAACAACGACAAAATTGGTTTTACAAACTCAATAGGCTATTTGACAGTGTGAAAAATAAAGTATTATTTATACATATTCGTAAAAAGAATATTTTTTTAAACCGGCCTATGCCATTTTAACCGAAAAAAATCGAATGATTTAACCAAAAAATCAAGATAAAACTTTATCATTTCGTATCTGCATCAATTTTATTGAAAACGGCCTGGATTGGTCGAATCTATTGTGACGTCACAATTCAACAACCTGTACTGTCATCGCTAGGGGTGTGAATTGAATTGTCAAATTGTGACGTCACTAATTCCTGTGCGACGCCATATTGCCAAAGAGAGCGTTTTGGCGGCGTATTTTAAAAGTGAATTTTTGTTTGCTTTTCTATGAATAAATACGGGAAAGATTTTAGAATTATCACTTTCTGAAGGCTCATTTAACACTGACGAACATCTGAGATGGTTTTCAGAAACTTGTCAAATAGCCTATTTAACATTACCAACAAAAAGCTTTTATAGGCCAATTTTTCACGACGCTACCTACGTATACATATCGTGCTTGTATGTTGCAGTTAATTTTTGATGTGTAACGTATGGGTGCGGTATACTCTGTGCTGTAGTACTTACCATGAGTTGTTGTTTTGCCTCTCTATTTTCACTTACTTCGAGATGACGTCAAAGTCGTCCCCAACATTGTGAGGAGACATTCTAAGCACGATTTAGAAACATGCGACTAATTAAAAACGTCAGTTATAAAAACTTTTTTTAATTTAATTTAGAATTACATCACTTCCTCATAAGCGAGCTAGTCCAGAGTTAAGAGCATGACCCTGCATTACGAGTAGGCAAAGAAAAGGTAGCAAAGAGGCGGAGACAAGAGGGGAAGTTTGTTTTCGCTACACTCCTGATTAAGTTGTCTACTCTTTACCTACTCTATCTGACCACTTATAACTTTACTGTCATGAGAAGTTTTAAATTTTAAAAACCTATTTAATAGCTAATACTCGAACCCGTGACCTCTGGCTAACCGTGCCGGCGCTCTGCCAACTGAGCTAATGGGCGACTCACCGGCATTAGTGAAATTTCGAACCTCTTTACAATACTCTTTGTATTACGTACAGGCAGCAACATCTGTCTGAAGTAATTTGCATCACTTGCAGCCCCGAGTACCTAAATAGGTTTTTAAATTTGTCCTTAGCACGAGTTAGTGCATTAAAAAGAGTATAATAGGTTTTCAATTACTGTCCAATAAATTTACGTCTAAGAATTCAATTCTCAATAAATAATTGCTACAATGTTTTTTTTAGTATATCCTGAAAGATTTTCAAGATATACTCGTAAAATAAAATAATTCCGTCTTCAGAAAAGGCCTAGGGTCACAACGGACTTAAGAGCCACGGGTAATAATATGAAGATAAGCTATCAGCACAAAAAGCAATAAAAAAACTCAGATTGAAAATGGTTATTATGGTCAGTCGGTGCCGGCCAACTCAGTTTTTCTTTCAAGCCTTATGGACTACATGCTTCATTGTCACTGCGACAGAATTGAAAACAAAACTAAAACACATTTTTTCTATGTGTAGTCACATAGAAAAAATGTGTTTTATTTTTGTTAAAACTTAAAACTTTGTAAAACTTTTTTGATATTCAGTGATTATCGTCATAGAAAAAACGGATTTTACTTAATCTATAATCACGCACATTTTGAAGTATAGAACTTAAAACTTAATCAGGTACCCTCTAGGATTCGGCCGCGACATACACCGCATGTACTCGTACTAATCAATAAAAAAAAATCACTGCTTACTTACTATAGTGTAGTGAATTTTTTTTTATAAGCACAAATATGTGGAGTAGCGGGCGAATCCTAGTGAGAAACCTAGTGTGAATCCTAGAGAGATTTTTTTTTTATTGACATTGTGAAGTTTCAGCAGCAATACCACTCGCTAACCGTGAAGGAAAAGACCGCGAGGAAACCTGAGTGTATGAAGTGTTCAAATACCTCAGCGCTTAAAATTGCCAGTTCACTCTGAGCACGCGTGGTAATTAAGCCCATACTCTCTCTTTGAGAGAAGCCCTGTGCCCTGCAGTGGGACGTTCATAGGCTACATAAAAAAAATTATACCCCCAGCATCATCACAGCCTTGGAGAAGAATAAAATATATAGGTACCAGAATTAATTCATCAGTTTTTGATCGTAAACCTTGAAATACAAAAAGTTGCATTAAACTCGAGCTATTGTCACGTCACCGATGGCGGAAAAAATATCTTTCTGATCAAATTATATTTACTAAAAATAAACGTAGATATAACCATTACCTACCTAAGTTCACTCTCTTCTGAAACAAGCTATGTTCAAAACTATTATTTAAATCGTTTGTACCGGGATTCTCATTAGGTTAACGCTAACTGTGAACGAAAACATCTTGAGGAAATTAAGTGTTTTTCATAACTCAACACTTGAGATTGCTAAGCCGTGGTGGGCACATTTGGCGGTTAAGCCCTTACTTTCTTTGAATCTCTGTGAGAAGCCCTGAGATCTACAGTGAGACGTATAAGGCTGAATTATCATTACAGTATAGATTAGGTAGGAGCAAGAATTAAAAAATAAGTCCACTCGTAGTAAGTCACTAGTAGGTACCTACTGGCGCTCCTACTAATTATTTATTAATGAAATGTATGCGTGACAGCTAGAATTTTAAAGCGAGTGAAGCGGTCCAGGCAGCGTATAAGGTGAACTACCTAACCCATTATAGACATAGAAAAACTTAGTTCGGAGAAATACTATGTATATGTTGTAGAATTTATATTTTCCAGAATTTACGGTCGGTAAAGGAAAACTAACGTTATTTTTTTACTTACAACTTCTTAATTAATATCTATAAAACAAATTCGGATTTGTAATATGACCATATACAAAATTACCAGGCTATACAGGTGTCATGTCGAGAAAGGACGCATTAACAGCAACCACCTAATCCTTTATGATAGAGAAAATATTTATTAGGAGATCTCTTACAATATTATTAACTAAATTTCGGATTCACTTACGATAATTAAAACTATGTATTCCTGCAATCACAAATTTAAAACGTGTTATCAACAAAAAGATCCTTATTTATTTTAAAATGCCAGTTGAACACATTTCTGGCCACTAATGACTTATAAATAACTTTATTATATTTAAATAATTGTAGAAATAACTTTTCTAGGTTAATGGAACCACGGGAAAAACATACAATCATATATATATATATATATATATATATATATATATATATATATATATATATATATATATATATATATATATATATATACATGGATATATAAAGAGGTGCTTGGTTAGGAAACGTACCCTTATCTATATAAATAAAATTCAAAGTCCTGACTGACTCACTCACTCATCAACAGCCCAAGCCGTCGGACCTAGGAAGCTGAAATTTTGCACAGACGGTCTTTAAATAATGTAGGCAAGGAATCAGACCGGATTTTTTGAAATTCAACCCCAAAGGGGGCGAAAAGGGTTGCCAAAATGTGTAAGGGAGGTATAAATAATGTTGTCTAATTTTCTTGAAACTTAAAATAAATACTCTTTAACACAATAGATTCAAAACGTGTTTTTTTACATTTAACCCTTAAGGGAGTGAACGGGGTTGCAAAATTTTGTAGCTACTAAAGACCACGCGGACGGAGTCGCCGGCAAAAGCTAGTTATTAATAAGTTATGCACACTTTATTTACAGAAATAATATTACGGAAGGCGTTACTTACACTCGCGATTGCATTTTTTATCGTTGGACGGAAAAAGTAGACGGCAATAAATCATAACACTGTCAGTACTACCTGTATTACCTTCTTCTGTAATTATGACCATTATAATTGGCTGTCTCGTTGGTCTAGCGGTATCGCGTTCGATTCCCACAGGGAACCGCCATGCATTTGTACAAATGCCCCCAGTCCTGGTGTATTTCCATGTTTTTGATGACCATAGCAAAGGGTATCCTAGTTTGGGACTAGAACAAGTGATTGTTTTTTGTGAAAGTTATTATATAATTATTATTATATAATAACTTTTCTTGATTATTATATAATAACTTTATGGGTGGAATTTTTAGCCTCTAGATAGGTTTTTAAAGAAATAATTGATTAGAACTCTCATATTAAAACATTATACACAACAAAAAGTACATGAAATTTGGTAATCTATATGTTACATAGTATACAACTGGCGGTCTTATCGCAATCTCGTTCACACAACGTTAGAATGTATAGGAAGAAAGATAAAGAGAGCAGGAGTTGTTCACAAATTAAATAACCAGAAATAGGGACCCCTTCGAATGTCCGCCAGTTATGTAACAAATTGTCAGACAACAAGCAACGTTATGCAAATGTATCATTTCACTACTCGACATTCCATATGAAATTTTTTTACAGACCTTACGTCTCACAATTCTTTCTTGTCATTTGGCAACAGAACATTAGAAGTTTTCTGAACACTACATTAGCTTAACGCTACTTAACACTACAACGCCATTAAACCGACAAAGTTCTACTAATATAATTTAAAATAATTACAGTTCAAGTTTCGCAAGTCAGAAAACAGGGCACGGGGGATGCAGACTGCGGGGCATTAAAGAAAAATGATGCCCACTTGAGAACACTAGATCAGATTGAGTTAGGCTTGTGATCTCGATACACGGGGTGAGCGAAGCGAGCGGAGCTCCTTTTTGTTACCAATAAGTGCTTCTGACAAAACAAAATTAGTTTTATAGAGGTTTTATAGAGTGATTGGAATCAATCACTTGGGTTAAGCAACAACAGGCGAGGTCAGGTAGTAGATGGGCGACCATTCCGTGACTACTGGCCAGCTTTTTTTAAAGTTGTCAGATGGGTTCACCAAAATGGCAAGTCTAAGTACATGGTACTTAGTACTAAACATCAAATTCATTATACGATACAAGCCTTAACCTCGCGTATTTGCTGGAGCTTCAGAAACCGCTGCTCCACTCCCTTCCAACCTCTCACCGCAAAAACAGACACGAGTCTGTAATCGCATAGTAGGGTTGTGCAACATTGTATATGTCTATATATCTTGTGTTCTTTTTATATTTAAGTATATGCATCATGTGTGCGAATTTATTATATCTAATTACATTTATCTTTATCTCAATATAATTATTAGAGCTATATATTATTTATTTGTGTATAATTTTATTTGTATATTATTGTAGCTTATTCTATCACGTAGTTATCTATCACGTAGTCTATCATATTTAAGTATCTTTTTCATCCTGTATTTGTAATACGTTTTCTATTCATATGGGTATTATTCTATGTAACATATAAGTATTCTACTCTGTACGGTATTATTAATTCTTTAGTATTGTTATTGCCCATGATTATATCGCAACGCAGTCTGTGACGCTCGTGGGGTAGCTCATGGCACTGACTGAAAATCAGCGCTGAAGGCTTGTCCATCAGCATATTGCTGAGTCAGTTGCCATTTATAGCAGCAGTGACACGCCGTGACCTTTCATTTTTCTTCGTCCTTTTTGTTTTTTGTGAATGTTATGTTTAGTAATATGTTTTAAAATTGTTATTGTGGCGTGTGAACTGTTTCTATAAGAAATGTTTTTCTTCTTCTTCTTAAATGAATTAGATGGCGCTGCATGCAACCCCGTCTGGGAACGGCTAGGACCCATAAACTATATCACTGGGTAGAATGTAGATTTTATATGCTTGACCACAGTAACCTCGCATAATATCCGCAATGCAGATAGGTTTCTGGTCGGCTGGCCTACCTTCATTCTGTTAGGGCTTGCGTCAGCGCCATCTATCGATCAAAGGAGGTATTTTCTTTAGGCCGCTCCGAAAAGAGCTCATTGTAACTCATCGTAGACCCGTATTCATATTACAAACTGGAATGATGTATAATGAATCATTTCTTTCCGTTTGTTCTCTATGCTATCCACCCCGTTTGTACGGCCTTGACGTGTTAAACTTACGGCAACTGCGGTTTATGACGTGCTAAGCTCAGCGTTTTGCGAAACGCCGCGCCGCGCCGTAATCGAAACCATCATTGTTGTGCTGCACGAGTTTGTTTCTTTGTTGTGACTTGACAATAGTATTTAATTATAACGAGGAGAGAAATGTGAATGGTTAAAAATACCTTGAGTTTTCGAAGTAAGCCTTTCGTTACAGCTACACATTATTAGCTTAGGTAGCGGTGGCAGCGGAGCGGTACAATGTCAGCTTCTTATTTGAGAGGTTATAAGTTCGAATCTCGGCATCTAAGTTGCATACTTACATATGTGAATATAAGTAGTAGTAATACCACTCGCTAATTGTGAAAGAAAATATTGTGCCTGAGGTTTAACATACCTCAGCGCCTAAAATTGCAAATTCGCGGTGGGCACGCGTGCTAATTAAGCCCATACTCTCTCTCTGGGAGAAGGCTCTCAGGCTTCGACATAAAATCAATGAAGTGAATCCGTAATTACGCTTATACGTTAACTGTCAAAACCATGTTTAGAGACCAAAAAGTTTTCTTGAAAACATTAAAATTATGATCTCGGCTTGTCAAATCCATATTTAGAGACCAAAAAGTTTTCTTGAAAACATTAAAATTATGATCTCGGCTTCGTAAAATGTCTCATATTTGTAAACAAATATACATATATTAATAAAATAACCTAAACGTGATTTAGGGGCAAGTAGACATGCAGACAAAAAAATAAGAAGTTTCACAGTTATTGCACGATAGCGTATATCTGTAGATAGAATGGCACGTTATAACTAAGTACTTAATTATTTGTCTCTCATAATTTTCCAATACCGTCAGAAATAGAGAACGTGCACTAAAAATGTTTTAATATAATCGAAGAGACCATTCAATTGCAAAATAAATGTGGTAATATCATTTATTTATCATACAAAATGCTTCACACAAAGCGGGCTGAAACTTACATATAGCGCCTTAATAATTTCAGAAGTGTTTGTCAATATTTGAGTTTGTTCATAAAATAAAGTTTTTATGCATCTACACTCTTAAAACTTAACAAAACCATTCAATTCAATCACTTTTTTGGTATTGCAGCAACTTCATTTTTCGCATTTCTTGTGATCCCGAGAGCCCTGATTATTTATCGTTTTTATTCGATCATTTAATTGATTTTTCTTTGTTTTATGTTTTCTATGGTTTCAAAGCAATTCACTCTAAATTGGACGCAAATTCCCAATTATAAACACCTCGCAGCGTTAGTGTGCCTCACGCGTAGGTATGTCAGTACATGAAGCAATGAGAAGTTTGGCCTGAGAAATTACCTACTTACTTGGTTTGGAGCTAAGCAACCAAAACATGTTATTTCAGATATAACTAAAGCATGTTATGTTAGATAGGTACTTGTAATTTACCTTGACTTTGTTTTTCAAATAACTTACATTTAAGAAGTTGTATTGCCATAACCACTTGCCAACTAGGAAAGAAAACAGCGTGAGGAGACCTGAGGTTCTCAGTTGTTCACATAACTCAAAGCTTGAAATAACGCACGGTGGGCTCGGGTGGTAATACACTCTTACTGAAAGAAGCGTCCCATTGCACAGCATCACAGGCCTTTGCAATACAAAGAATAGTGTAACGAGGTTCGAAATTTCACTGGTGCCGGTGAGTCGCCCATTAGCTCAGTTGGAAAGAGCGCTGGCACGGATAGCCAGAGGTCGCGGGTTCGAATCCCGGCATGGGTGGAATTTTTAGCCTCTAAATAGGTTTTTAAAATTGTCCTTAGCACGGGTTAGTGCACTAAAAATAAAAATCGTACCAACAAATTTACTAATGATATTTTGATGTCTTAATACGAAGGCTACCATTAATAAATTAAAGTAATTACTGGAGATTAAGGCAGAGTTGGAAAACTTTAATTTTCAATATTTCAAGCGATGGAGCTTGTCAGATGTGTAGAGGTAAGCTATTCAAAAAGTGGATTGCTGCCACAGTCATAGAGCTTCTTCTCTGCAACCGTACTTATGTAAGGACATTATTAACGGTCAGAGTGACCGACGACACGAAATCCGTTGCTACTTACCATGATTAAGCTCGTCGACTAAGAGCGGAACCTACCTGGGTAGTAAGATGGCACGAATCACGCCTTTTGTGGTGATAATTCCTCGGTGGTTAGTCTGAAATCTAGACTTAATGCGATTTTTTTCAGCGATTAATATATATGCGTAGTATACGTAAAGTCTATTTATTCTTACTTTTCCAATTTAGTAAACAAGATTCTAACCTTAAAATTGAGATTAGATGCCTAAACTAGACATTTTCTCGCAAATTCATGAACTATGTTTATAAAATTGGCAGCGTGTTATCTAAAAGAGTGTTCCAAGTTACTTCATTTATGGAAATATGGCAATTCTGGACTAAAAAGTTACAGTTTACGGGTAGAATCTTGTTTACTAAATTGGACAAGTAAGAATAAATAGACTGTACCTAAGTACAACATTATGTTAAACAAGAAAAATTGTACTAATTGGTCTATAAATACGAGTAGGTACATACAATATTCTATGGTATATCCGATGTTTGTGTTATCTGTAATCTGTTGCTTTTGATTATGTTTATCCGTTGTCTTGCTATACTGTATTTTATAAGTGGAGACTTGTAATTGGCCTTCTGTTTCCTTTCTTGCTGTTGTTCTTGTAGGTCGATCTTTGCACCATAAAAATATTGAGTCTTACAGTTAGATAGTAATTTTTTTAAATATAGAAGACGAGGATATTTTTTTTGCCTGTGATTCCTTGCTGTTGGTCTATCCCTACCTCGGCGTGGCACAAGTTTTTGGGCCACCGTGTATATCTTTCATTTGTAAGAGAAAGATGATGTAATCAGGCAAAAACGTTCCAATCAAGCGTTGGCGTTTTCTGTATAGACAGAACGTGTCGTTTTTGTGATTTCAATAAGCGTCGGTTTCATTCAGCCTAAAAATAGTTGAGAGCTTAAAGTGTACGATCTCTTCTTCATTAAGCCATGTAATGGTTTTTTTGTTGGCGATAAATGCCTAGCTGACATAATATTCCGCACTGAATAAAATAACTCTTAATTCGTCTGTCGTTGTCAATTGACTTAATCATTGTTGATTAATCTCTTGTTGCATTACCTAACATGTATTTTTGTTTATTTAATTTGAGATCAATAGGTTTATTGATTGATTGATTTAAAAAATTTAAAAACCTATTTAGAGGCTAAAAATTTCACCCATGCCGGGATTCGAACCCGCAACCTCTGGCTATCCGTACCAGCGCTCTACCAATTGAGCCAATGGGCGACTCACGGCATCAGTGAAATTTCGAACCTCTTTACAATATTCTCTGTATTACGTACAGGCAGCGACATCTGACTTAAGCAAATTGCATTACTTACAGCCCCGACTACCTACTTTGCAGTTAGGTTTTAACATCGGAACGATATCACTGTACCCACATGATTACACTATTTTTATTTTTAATGCACTAACCCGTGCTAAGGAACAAATTTAAAAACCTATTTAGAGGCTAAAAATTTCACCCATGCCGGGATTCGAAC
The DNA here is from genome assembly GCA_934045075.1 of Yponomeuta sedellus. Lineage (NCBI taxonomy): Eukaryota > Metazoa > Arthropoda > Insecta > Lepidoptera > Yponomeutidae > Yponomeuta > Yponomeuta sedellus. The sequence goes on along the minus strand of OW203726.1, from coordinate 10,374,387 downwards.
CCGCAACCTCTGGCTATCCGTACCAGCGCTCTACCAATTGAGCCAATGGGCGACTCACGGCATCAGTAAAATTTCGAACCTCTTTACGGAACCTCGGTACGGATAGCCAGAGGTTGCGGGTTCGAATCCCGGCATGGGTGAAATTTTTAGCCTCTAAATAGGTTTTTAAATTTGTTCCTTAGCACGGGTTAGTGCATTAAAAATAAAAATAGTGTAATCATGTGGGTACAGTGATATCGTTCCGATGTTAAAACCTAACTGCAAAGTAGGTAGTCGGGGCTGTAAGTAATGCAATTTGCTTAAGTCAGATGTCGCTGCCTGTACGTAATACAGAGAATATTGTAAAGAGGTTCGAAATTTCACTGATGCCGTGAGTCGCCCATTGGCTCAATTGGTAGAGCGCTGGTACGGATAGCCAGAGGTTGCGGGTTCGAATCCCGGCATGGGTGAAATTTGTAGTCTCTAAATAGGTTTTTAAATTTGTTCCTTAGCACGGGTTAGTGCATTAAAAATAAAAATAGTGTAATCATGTGGGTACAGTGATATCGTTCCGATGTTAAAACCTAACTGCAAAGTAGGTAGTCGGGGCTGTAAGTAATGCAATTTGCTTAAGTCAGATGTCGCTGCCTGTACGTAATACAGAGAATATTGTAAAGAGGTTCGAAATTTCACTGATGCCGTGAGTCGCCCATTGGCTCAATTGGTAGAGCGCTGGTACGGATAGCCAGAGGTTGCGGGTTCGAATCCCGGCATGGGTGAAATTTTTAGCCTCTAAATAGGTTTTTAAATTTGTTCCTTAGCACGGGTTAGTGCATTAAAAATAAAAATAGTGTAATGATTTAAAAAAATCAAATTTAATTTTGGTGAGTTGTTTTCACCCTCAGGTTTCGTCAAGATGTTTTCCTTCACAGGTAGCGAATGGTATTATTCAATGCTACTTTAAGTTCACAAACGTACATAACTTACAAATGCACGTAACAAAGTCATTAGTACATGCCGGGGTTCGAACCCACGACTTCTCGATTGACATGCCGGTAGAAATATACATATTTGCTCCTTATTTTCCCAAGTCTCGTTTTGACAATGACCCATAACCCGTAATACATGAAAATGTCCAACAACCAATAGGCCTAAAACGAAAAATAATAAGAGTCGTCCACGTGTAAGTCGGCTTTCCGCTAAAGGCCTTGAACTGAATGAACGAAAATACATTTTTGTTAAATACTTAATTGAAAAAGTAATGTTAAATTATAGAGGGGACCAAAAAAGAAAAATTGACGGAAGAATATATCGAGCGAATTTGGGTGGAAGGCAAGATAAACAGTTCCAAAAAGCTGAACTATCAGGAATCGTTCCGATTCACGAGGAAAGTGCCCGAGTCGACCAAATCGACGCCTTACTGCTAAAACCGACTATCTGCATGAAATGTTGTTATGCACACAATAACAAGTTTTAGTATAGTTAACGACATCCGAACCTTAAACTCGAGTTTTCTCGAAACAACATTTCATGCAGATAGTCGGTTTTAGCAGTAAGGCAACAAGTTTTAGTATAGTTAACGACATCCCAACCTTAAACTCGAGTTTTCTCGAAACAACATTTCATGCAGATAGTCGGTTTTAGCAGTAAGGCGTCGAAATATTCATCTGCCCGTCGCGTCGGTCCTCGACCTGAGTTGCGGCGGAAAGACACGAGTCGACAATTAGTGGTAGTGGTTAGAAAACTGAATGTTAGTTACTAATGTGCATGTCATTGTAAAATTCGACTAATCGCGATTATTCATTAAGTGAAACGTAATTACCTTATTACCCGACGTTTCGGCAGCGTTACAGTTGCCGTAGTCTCGGATAGACTGAAGTGGCGAGTACAGTCAATTATTGTGTTATTTTTTTGTGAATTTTACTTTAAATATTATTTCGGCGTGTGGTTTGGTGTGTCATCCAATGCAAAAAATTAAAAGTGACTACCGACAAAAATTGACTGTACTCGCCACTTCAGTCTACCCGAGACCACGGCAACTGTAACGCTGCCGAAACGTCGGGAAATAAGGTAATTATGTTTTACCTAATAAGTAATCGCGATTAGACTGTTTAATATATAACTATGTATGAGTATCGCAAATCATTAAGAAGTACTAATTCGTCTAAGTCGAATTTTCGCTATTTTTCGAATGATTTCATTATATAATTCCATCTTTATAATTCCATCTTTACCTACCCCTCCAGGATTCACTCGTGAGAGTATGTTATATAATTATTTCTTCTAATACCTATATAAAAATCTCGTGTCACAGTGTTTGTTATCGAACTCCTCCGAGACGGCTTCACCGATTGTTATGAGATCTTTTGTGTATAGTTGGTAGGTCTGAGAATAGATCGTAGGGCAATTAGGTAATAATAATAAATAAATATTCATGGACATATTACACGGGCTAAAGAGTTAGCCCTATACATCTTCTTCTTCAGGCTATATTAGTCCACTGCTGGACATAGCCCTCCCCAAATGAGCGCAAGGTTGTGCCATCATTAGGGGGTATTGCCCATAATCCCCACGCTGGGCATGCGGGTTGGAGATCGCAGTTTGGTAGAATTGTTCTGCAGGGGGCGCTGCTGCCCACCCTCCGGTTTGAGGCCCTTAGTCGCTTTTTACGACACCCGCGGGAAGAATTTGGGTTGGTGCTATTCTCTAAGCCGACACCACACAGCAACTACAACTAAATGTCTTGCAACACAACAGCAACTTAGCCCTATACTAAGTCCAACTAAATGTCTTGTGTTATAAGTGCTAACTCGACGATAGATTTAATACAATAAATACATAGATAACATCCAAGGCCCGAGACAAACTAGAAAAGAGTATATAAATGGTTGTATACTGAACCAACTCGCACTTGGCCAAATTTAAGGAAAGGCTATTGCTCTTTTCATTGCACTTTATTGTATTAGAGCAGAATAATTATAGTACCTACTTAAACCAGATACCGATAATTTTCTGGCACAAGCGCGTGTAATGAACTGCTAAAATAGCCTCAAGTGTCCATGCGCTGACACAGTCTTGTTACGCGGCCAAGTGTGATCTTGAATTATATGCACACATCACGTCAAAACTGTTTAATCGTTCGCTATAGACAACCTTATTGCTTAGTCATAATTTTGCTATCTGATTTCGTAGCCAATAGGAAGCAAAGTCGCGAGTGGAAAATGATATAATCTACTTGGCTTTATTTTATTGTCTAAAATCGCTAAAGTAAAGAGGTGAAAAACAAAAGACACTCCCATGGACGGTGGTTCTCACAGAGCCCCTTTATAAATGTTATTGCCGTATCTCATTGAAGCGCTCGTGGCCTAGGCGAACCGAGTGATTGGAATCAATCACTTGAGTTAAGCAGCAACAGGCGCGGTCAGGTGCAGGATGGGTGACCGTCCCGTGACTACCGCTAGTGGCATTTGTCCGAGCGCATCGCCAGGCACGTTAAGCCGTTGGTGCCGGCTGTCATGCAATGGCATTTAAGGCGTTAAGCAATGTCGGAGGCCTTATGGGCGGCTTTATAACATATGACAGTAAGGCCCGCCACTGTCTTACAATCCTCCACCAACCCGGACTTGGCCCCCGTGGTGGAGTATGGCCTAACCTTCCTGCGATGCAGGAAGAGACCTGTGCCCCCAGCAGTGGGGACATACAAGGGTTGATAACGAACGGTCTCATTATTCTCAGGTCTTTTCCAATTCTTGAAGGAGCTAAATATACATTCATAAGGTTTACGCTAAAGAGATACAAGTAATCAATATTCCCTGCAACTTTCTTAATTATAGAGAAAATCAACGAATTTAGGGGTAAAGTGTTCTCTATCTATCTATCTAATATATCTTGAGGAATCTTATTGTAGAACCGTATACAATACTTAATAAAGGATTTATTAACCTTTGCAAGTCTAAATCGTGGAAGTGACAATTTATCTTTATTCCTAGTAGGTATCAATATTATGATGGCTACCAACATTTTCGAAATGCTGATATTTTTCATTACTTACATAATATTTTTATATAAAACATACATACATACATACATACATACATACATACATACATACATACATACATACATACATACATACATACATACATACATACATACATACATACATACATACATACATACATACATACATACATACATACATACATACATACATACATACATACATACATACATACATACATACATACATACATACATACATAACCTCACGCCTGTATCCCAGAGGGGTAGGCAGAGACCAGGGACTGCCAATTGCCACGATCTTGACAGATCACCTTCGCTTTATCAACGTTCATAAGTCGTTCCATGCACGCACGCCGGTTCCGGGTACTTTTTATCTTACCCTTTGCTAATACATCCCCTATCTGGTCGATATTATTTAAACATATTAGACTCTAGGAGCGGATCATTTCAATAATTCTAATATTTATGTAAACTCGGTTAATTAAGGACGTTAAAAGGACTAAGTTTGGAGTTTTTTTGACCATTTTTTTTTCCAAAAAGATCTAGATTTTGAAATGGACACCTGGTTTGAATTGTAAAGTTCATCAAGTCACAGTTTCTGCGCTACTTTGAATAAAACCTTTTCATTTCATTTCTACTTTAAATGTACGATATATTTTAATACTTAAACAACCAAATTATAGATACAATCACAGAATACACAGAACCACAGATAGATACAATCTCAGAGATAAGTTTCAGTTTTCATAATGCCTTTCCTTTAGAACATTTAATTTGGTAATTCAACAGTCTGACGGATACCCTTGGCGCCGCGATCAATTTCTTGTCTTCTTTCGCAAAATAGATATTTATCATTCGGAGTTTAGTCGTTTTAACCCGAATAAAATAGGAGAAGAATGATAGAAATTCTAATGAAAATTTTAAATTATTATTATTAATAATGAAGCTGTATAGTTTTTGCGTTCTTCTCGGTAGCCAAATCTATTATATAAAATGAACCGCTGAATGTATTGGTAAACGCAAATCTCGAGATTAGCTGAACCGATTTCGCTAATTCTTTTTTTTAGAATATTTCTTGAAGTACGAAGATGGTTCTACGGATAGAAAAAAAATTAAGATTCAGCTGTTAGGCGGTACGAAGTTCGCGGGTTCAGTAAGTTAATTATAGTTTCACTATGCCAGAATTAAAATAGATTTATTTATAGCATTTATAGATAATTTATTTATACTATAAATAAATATAGGGTTATAGCACTTAAGTCACAAGGTAGCGATGAAAATCTTCTTCTTCTTCTTCTTCAGGCTATATTATTCCACTGCTAAACCTACTATACGATTACTGTATAACATTTTTATCATCCTTATCAATATAATATACTTAATATACCAGATTGCTTAATTAAAAAAACTTGCTTGTGCAGCTTACTGTTTCATGACAGCTATCCGTTTAAAGCATGTAGAATGTCAGATTTTTAGTGATTCCGTCACTTACCCAGAAAAAGACATTTCGGACAAAACTCAGCCTCTCGTCTTGTAACAATATGTCATGCCTTTTACTCGTCCGTAATGTTTTTCTCCAGAAACCAGCGGTCCCAGGAATCCATTGTCAGGCAGTTTACGGAGTCCGCGACCCCGTTTCCCAACAATACTGACCGTCATATAAATTTTCATTAAGACAGCACGCGGAGAATTTTCTCATTCCTAATAAACACACGCACTGTGGACGGCGCCATATTTTCCTGCTCCTACCTCTCCTAGTAAGGCATTAATTTTATTGTCATTTTTCTGTGATCTGTGCTAATGAATGCTGGACTAATCGGTAGTTACTGTAACGATATCAACTCTTGTATGTCCCCACTGCTGAGGCACAGGTCTCTTCCTGTATTGTAGGAAGGTAAGGCCATACTCCACCACGAGGGCCAAATCTGGGTTGGTGGAGCGTTGTAAGTCAGTGGCGGGTCTTACTGTCGGAAGTTATCAAGCCGCCCATAGGGTCCCCGACATGGCTTAACGACTGCCATTACATGACAGCCGGCACCAACGTCTTGACGTGCCTTGCGAAGCACGGAAGCGCTCGGAAAAATGCCACTAGCGGTAGCCACGGGACGGTTACCCATCTTGCACCTGACCGGGCTCTTGTTGCTTAACTCGAGTGATTGATTCCAAACACTCGGTTCGACTAGGCCACGAGCGCTTCGTAGCCAACAAATCATACGGTTTATTAATACTTAGGTGTTTTAGTTGTTACTATGGTTGCCACCCTCATTGAGCCGCTTTTAGGAATCTGCCTCAATTGGTGTTCATACTTTTCAGCAATCATGCATTCTAATAAGTCCCACGTTGTGGCTTTTAGTACGTGATATCCGCTCGAGAATCTTTCTACCTATATCGGTTCTTCGGCAGTTGAGACCAGCCGACAGCCACTTCAACTTACTTATTTTAGAAGCCGTTTTGAGCGGGTACCTAATAACTAGATACGATATAATTCTGCATTAAATTTCCAGTCGACAGTCTATACTCAGCATATGTTGAGTCAACATACTCTCTCCATATACTCTACGAAGCATGCTACTATTATTATAATATATAAGTTTCTGAAGATATTTGTTACTCAATCACGCAATAAAGTTTATAAGGATTTAAATGAAACTTGGCGCACAGATTGACGATGATCTTTATTGAGACATGAATACTTGATACGAGTATCCGGGTAATGCGTTCCCGTGGGATAATTTCTAGTGGGAGAGAAGCCGCGGGCTTAAGCTAGTATTCGATAAATCATAGTAGAATACCCTAATGGTACCATGTACCCTAAGGTAAGAATGAAATGTAAAGTGCGTTCACATTAACTTGACGCGTGAGAGAATTGGTAACAAGGACATAACATGTGAATTAGCTTTTGAACCTAATCGGAAGATGGTAAAACAAGCCCTCAATCCTTTTATTTTCCCCAAGTAATGGGAATGGTTTCTTATATAACATGGTAACAGTAAACATCGCAGTGCTACCAATTCTCTCACGCGTCTAGTTAATGTGAACGCACTGTATACCAAATCATCGCTACATTGTGGTACAAAGTTAAATTGCAACTAAACTAAACTGCATAAATAGCTAGTAACTAAATACTCTCCTGTGCATTCAGTGATCAAAGCCAAATCAATGTGAAACGGGTCGCTCTAATTCTAATTCCAATTCATTTGCTACTAAGTTCACCAAATGTATCAACATTATTTTACTAGCAAATATATAATACTAGCTAGTAGTTTTTACCTGTAGTACAACTTATTATTCACATAACGCAAATCCTGGAAATCGTTTATTTAGTATAAATTTAAAGAAGTACGTGAAATTATATTTTAGAACTTTTTCATAATTCGACGCAGATTGTGTTTTTATTTTTTTATTTTTCGTATCGTGAGTCACGAGTCTCTGCATCGCAGTGAGGTTAGGCCATACAGGGGCCAAGTCCGGGGTAGTGGAGGATTATAAGACAGTGGAGGGCCTTACTGACAGAAGTTATCAATTTTAAAAACCTATTTAGAGGCTAAAAATTTCACCCATGCCGGGATTCGTCTCTAAATAGGTTTGATTAAAACTGTTTTTATACGGATTTATGCTCGTTTATTACATTTTTACAATTTTCCATGTCCGTCGCGGAGGACGTGTCAAACCGGACACAGTCGAGCGAGTTCCAGCCTACCTGCCTTTCATGAGAGGAGTGACTGACAAAATTGGGAGTATTTTGAAACGCGCCTCAATCAGAACCATCTACCAGCCGCCAAGAAAGATACACCAATTCATGCGAAGTGTCAAGCACAGGATTCCCTTACAAGAGGCAGGAGTATACAAGCTTGACTGTGAATGTGGTTCCTCGTACATTGGTCAAACGAAGCGTACCATAGCTGAGCGGGTGAAGGAACATATCGCTGATGTGAAACATAAGTGCTATGGTAGATCTGCAGTCAGCGAGCATACACTAAGCGGTACCAACCACTTTATACATTTCGATAAAGTTAAAGTTCTAGCCCGAGAAGACCGTTTCTTCCCTAGAATGATACGTGAGGCAATAGAGATCCGCCGGCATCCAAATTTTAATAGAGATCGTGGTTGGAACATACCAGTAGCATGGGAACCAGTGCTTAGGTGCATGAGACCCCCTTGCTAGAAGTGTGACTGTAGAATAAATAATAAAAAATCAATTTGATTACAATTAATAATCGGTATCTTTGAGTTCATATAAAGTAATTAGTTTATAAATTTAATTTTAACTTCAATTACTAATAATCAATATTGTTGACTTTATATAAAAAAAAAAATTATTGGTTTGTCTATTTTGGAACGTAACTTCATAATTAACTTTTGTAATTTTTGCCGAGGGTAGTAAACTAACCGTTACTGATTTCTAAAAGACACCTGTCACCTCAGTCATCCGGGACCACGGCACCTGAAAAAGTGCCGAAACGTTGGAAAATTGTAAAAATGTAATAAACGAGCATAAATCCGTATAAAAACAGTTTTAATTATGTCTACTGCTCGTGTTAACCTTAGAAAATACTCTAAATAGGTTTTTAAATTTGTTCCTTAGCACGGGTTAGTGCATTAAAAATAAAAATTGTGTAAGAAGTTATCAAGCCAAAAATATCACTAGCGGTAGTCTCGGGATAATCAGCCGTCCAACACCTGACCGCGCCGAAATGGTTTTTACTTGTTTCTATTTTATTATTTTCCTTTATACGACTGGTATAAAAAGCGTTAACATACAACACGTGGGCCTATAATCCATTCAATTACTTTCTCGTTCCAATGCCTTCTTTTTTATATAGCCCACACAACATGGGTGTCCCAAAACTTTTTGGTCAGTTGCCATCTCTGTTCACTCTGGCATGTAGTTGTAGAGATCATCTTGCCATCATCGCCAATTCCTCCTTATTTCAGTTGGCAATGAATTGGCACAATAATTCTGTTTTGTGAATATTTTGACCACTAACACTAATCGTTAATCTACTCACTGATTCGTCTGGTACAATTAATATACTTATTCAAAGGCTTCAAATGTAAAATTTCACTTTAAGTTTAAGGCCTTTGAGTTTTTACTTGAGTTTAGAGTAAGTTCATCGGTGGCTTAGCAACAGCTGTTAATCAAAGTCTTAAATAAACCATGGGCATAAGTGAACGCACCTAAGCTTAAGTTTAATTTACAAAAAAGTGTGTTGTTTAGACGGGCGACAATACCTGGTTATGAGACAGGTAGTCGCCGGATGCTTAGAAAACCACGAGGGAGACTTATGTCCTGCAGTGGGCTTCAAATGGCTGATGATGATGATGATGATGACGTGTGGTTTAGAGGAGAAAAGATGAGAACTCTTTATTGTACAGAAAATTATAGTACACAATAAATCTTATATAAATTGTTCTTACAATATAAATAATTTATTTGATGCATCGGAGTAATCGTGACACAGATAATGTCTTATATTTACTGATTTTTCTATTTTGTGAATACAACTTAACTTCATTATTATATTGAAGCAATATAATATATGGCATGGATAACGGCCTACCCTATTTAAAGAGGTGAAATGTTTACTGTCAGTAGTCTCTAGGGGTACTTAATAAATGTAAACGATGAAATATTACCTGAGGGCGTCAGATGGCGTGTCATGGGACCAACTTGAAAATACTTACTTTGCCAAAATGTATGAACATCCCAGCTTGCCCCAACGGTGTTTGAGAGCACGACTTATCTGTTTATCCAAAAACAGGATTCATCCAGTGAATAAGTCTAAAAAAGATACACAATTACAATCGCAAAGCTATCCAATTATCCATAGATGAACTATTTGAGTGTCAATTAGTTATTGTTTCAGAGCGGTAATAGCGGAGCGGTACAACGTCATTTTCTCAATCGGGAGGTCGTGGGTTTAAATCCCGGCATGTGCCAATGACTTTGTTTTCTATTTTACAACATTTGTGAAGTTATATCAGCAATATCACCCGTGAACGTGAAAGAAAACATCGTGCGAAAACTCTAGTGTCTGAATTGTTAACCTAAGCGCAGCGCTTGTTACGTATGAGGCTAAGTACAGAAATCTAAGGTCTAACTATCTAAGCTATGGTTCGCTCATCCCTGGAATCTCATTTATCACTTACAGTGACTTGTGTTAAAAAGAAACCTTTATGAACGCAATAGAAACGCGCTCGAAATAAAGTAAGTACATTAAGTGAATTGAACTATCCCAATACGAAGCTTTTCAATGTGGCCTTTTACCAATATTAAATAAAAATTGCTTTAAGGGCAATCGATTTTTCACGCAACGTGTTATTGAGATGTTTTTGCTGTAACGATATTACACCACTACTAAAATGAAAGCTTGTTGCAAGTAAATTGAATACATTAATAATTTAAAAAATATGTAGATTCAAAATAATACATTGTTGAATCTGTAATCCAATGGTGGGCAAAAGCACTAACGTTTATGGATAAATATTTCTAGTATTAGACAGTTTAATGCTCGACTAACTCTGATTTAGATATTTTTTTTAGACTTTTTAAGAATTTTTTCGGCGCTTATTGAAAAAAGCGGCCATGCGCATGTCGGGCCACGCGCAATTGGGAGTTCCGTAGAAAAAGTAACTAACTTTTCTTCGGCAAAATCTGGTTGTCTGCCATCCAAGTAACTAAATAGTTCATTATTATGAACCAATTTTGTAGGCTTTCAAAGCGCCTATCTTTACATTCTTTCGATAATGAAAACAGCGATACCAAAAAGAAATAACAAATCGATAGAAACGAGAAATGGACTCTTCTTCTTAAGCAATCGAATGTACGTGATCAACCATAACTTAGTTTCTGGCCTGACCCCGCTGTAATGGAGAATCGACACTAATGTACATTCCTTAAGAAAAAGACTGAGTGTACAGCAATGACGAAAAAGCGTTCGGTGAGGAGTTCAGCGGAGCGAGTAAGACCTGGGACAGGTTTCATAAACCTACAATTCGCAGTTAATCAGGACAAATCGAGACACATTGCGTAGCAGAGACTACTTATTAATCTGTGGGTGTATTGACTTTGCAATGTACATCGAATTGTCGTAGTAAACCATGAATTGTAATTCTATGAAACAGACCCCCGAAGGTACACATTAATTCTACATACGCTACACACGATGTGACGTAGGTAGTTGGTATCAGACGCTGTTCTCACTTCTCCAGGTGTACTAGTGTTCTGTATAACCTCTGTAAAAATGAGTTTTGGATTGGTCTATTCAGTTAGTATTTTCATGAATGAATATGACCGTTTAAAAACCTATTTAGGTTCGAATCCAGGCATGGGTGAAAGTTTTAGCCTCTAAATAGGTTATTAAATTGTCCTTAGCACGGGTTAGTGCATTAAAAAAAAAACATGTGGGGTACAGCGATATCATTCCGATGTAAAAACCTAACTGCTAAGAAGGTACTCGGGGCTGCAAGTGATGCAAATTACTTCAGCCAGATGTCGCTGCCTGTACGTAATACAGAGAATATTGTAGAGGTTCGAAATTTCACTGATGCCGGTGAGTCGCCCATTAGCTCAGTTGGAAAGAGCGCTGGCACGGATAGCCAGAGGTCGCGGGTTCGAATCCCGGCATGGGTGAAATTTTTAGCCTCTAAATAGGTTTTTAAATTGTCCTTAGCACGGGTTAGTATTAGCACGGGTTTAAAAAAAAAATAATAATAATCATGTGGGTACAGCAATATCATTCCGATGTAAAAACCTAACTCATTATGCCGCAGTTTCTGCGCTACTTTGAATAAAAACTTCTAATTTAATTTCAGTCCTGACCTTAAAAATAGCAATAGAAAACCATCAGGGCTATAGAGGTTACATTATAAATTACATGATATAGACTAAACAAATCAATTACTTGTTTTATCTCCAACTGTGATCAAATAGACGCTTGACTCCTTACCGTACCTGATGCATCTGATGCGTAAGATCTAGAACCACACTTGTCTTACGCGTCGGTAGCGTAGCGATCCCCTATAGATTTCCCGATCCGGCAAGGCAGATCGGGCATCGCGTCATATGCGTGACATAAGAACCATCGATTTCTATTTCATACAAAAGCGGTCAAATTGCTCGTAGCGTCACGTTTGTAGCGTAAGTAAAATCAGTGCGGCTCTAGTTTGAGTGCGGCGTTATTTTAAGCCAGTGAATTTAGTACTTTATGACAGATTTTTTTAGCCTAAATCGGCTTCAGGATTTTTTTAGTGATTTTATATTAGAGATTAATAAAAAAATAAAACAAACACAAAATTACATAAACAACATAAGATTAGTCAATCAAACCGCCCCGAGACATATCCGACCCATATTTTTTTTTTTTATAATTCAATAAAAAAATATGGAAGAGCGGGGCCACCAGGTATTACTATACTTACTAGTAGGTCCCAGTGATGTCGGCTTATATGATGTGGCAAGAGAAAAAAAATGATTTTGATTATTATGATTCTATTGTATATTACCTCTAGGTGATTTCGTTCTCTTAAGGTTCGGAAGGTCAGCAGCAATGTGCCCTTGTTTGCGTCGAGAGGGGTGGCAACGTAGCGTGCGAGGTCGAACCAGTTTGTATTTACAACAAAAAAATAAAATATTTTCTATATTTAAAAACCTATTTAGAGGCTAAAAATTTCACCCATGCCGAGATTCGAACCCGCAACCTCTGGCTATCCGTGCCAGCGCTCTACCAATTGAACCAATGGGCGACTCACCGGCATTAGTGAAATTTCGAACCTCTTTACACTATTCTCTGTATTACGTACAGGTTAAATAAATAAATCTAAATAGGTTTTTAAATTTGTCCTTAGCATGGGTTAGTGCATTAAAAATAAAAATAGTATTTTCTATATATTTTTGTCATCTTGATGATACATACTATGAGTATATCATACATCGCTTACCATGCACTGAGGCCCCTCAGTCCCGTTGAACGCCCCGCTCTTTCACCCTGTCCATAGCCTGTTGTCGCTCTTATTTGATAACTTATCGGGTATTTTCTTCGGATCGAAATTGCCACTTTCCAGCGAACCCAGCGGTGGTTATTTAAGATACAAGTTTAATTGCATTCTCTGCTCTTCTATTTTGCTCTTGAAAGTAAAATATACTATTTGTATTACACATGTTTGCATAGTCTTTGTAATGTAATACAGTTCATATAATGTAACACAGATCATCCAAAGGTTGTTTAGAAGAGATCATGGTTAATTATGAGAAAAAGGACTGAGATGCATGATAATTTTCTGCCTTGTTTAATAGTTATTGTATAATGTTTTCATTTATTTCAATTGTATTATGTTTCTGTGTAAAGTAAAATCAAGTACCTTTAGTGTAATAGCGCGTTAGTTACAGCTGTAAGGCTGTAAGATTTTGTATGATTAATATTCTCAGAGGGAAGGCCTGTAGGGCACAGGCCTTCCCTCAGAGAGGTACACTTACTTTTTAACTTAAGTTAAAAGCATAATTTAGATTGACATCAAGCAGGTGCCATATGCATTTGACTTCACGGCTATTGGGTCATCGTAGGTAACACATGTAAGAGTCAATTGTGCAAAATGTAAAGAAAACAGTGCGCGGTAAGTTCCCTTCCAGTTTTACGATAGTAATAAACTTGATTAGTGCTTGGATAACAGAAGACAGGAGCCTCCGTCGTACGTTCCTTAGTAATAAAGCAAGAAAACCCTTTTACATGTCGTGTCTAGAGAAAATAATTCTTGAAAACTTGACTAACTTACGTTTTGTTTCTTTTTTGCCTTTCACTAAATATTAAGTATGCTAATGTGTTTGCTTCTAACGAGCTATTAATAACAATTAACTAAATGAGTTCATTATTCAACTTTGTTAACAACACGCATATTCACATAAATTCTCGCTTGTATCGCGAAGGGGTACACAGAAACAAGGGGTTTGCACGCCATAAGCCACGATCTTGACTTAGCTCTTGCTTAATCGATGTCTCATTTTATTAGTCATCGACACACTCTCGCCTATTGCCGTAAAATTGTAGGGTTCTGCAGTCAAAAATAAACCCTTATAGTTTCGGCACGTCCGTCTGTATGTCTATTCAGATCTTAGCTCAAAGACGCTTAGTACTAGAAAGCTGAAAATTGTCAGGTTTTTTTTGCGTACCTCACACCTAAATTAGGGATGAAAATTTTTTTTCACGTTTACCCCACATTGTGTCGTTGAATTGGTCATGCAAAAATAATTGCTCGATTTAAGAATCTGCAAAATATTAAGCTTAATTGCTTAAAATTATTAGCGCAATTTCTTGCTAGAGTAGGGCGTTCCTAACCGTCCCGGCGAAACCGTTTATGGTAGAAACGAGGAAAAAAACAAATCAGTAGCACATTTATTGGTCAGTCATCCGGGACCACGGCACCTGAAAAAGTGCCGAAACGTTGGAAAATTGTAAAAATGTAATAAACGAGCATAAATCCGTATAAAAACTGTTTTAATTACATTTATTGAAGTTAAAAAGAAAACTATCACGGTTAAGTGTGCTTTAAAAGTTAACGAAACATAAAATAATAATAATTTTAGCACACAAAAAACAAATCCTAACTGAAACCACCACTCCGAAAAATATCTGAATCAAAGGACTCCAACACGCTGGCGTATCTTGGACAAAGGGTCTCTTTGGCGGTGAAGCGTGGCAATTTGTCCATGATACGTACCAGAGTGGCAGTCAAGACATAACGAGTTAACGAGTAATTGTCGCCTACTGTAAAAAAACTTTGTATAAATTCTATTGAAAACTAGTTTAATATTTATTGTGGGTCCGCAGTGTGTTTAAGGCAGGTAATCAATATACAATACTAGTATCAATCAAAACTCTCTAGGTCTCTACTGAACCCTACAATGCGCGTGGCCCGACACGCACTTGGCCGGTTTTACCTTGTCCTTTGCCAATACGAGTACATCTCTGTTTGTTACTGGGGCCGTAACTCACTGGCCCTTCCACTTACCAGCTTAATTCGGGATGAAACCTTAGTATGAATAGAGAACTGTAATTACAATCCTAGTCAGTTGCAGCACAGCCGGCATAATGTATAATGTATTGGTGTATGATTTGAGAAAGAAAAGAAAGACATATATTGGAACAAACTAACACATCACAGGAAAGGAAAAGTATACCACTCGTAGTTACAAACAAGGAAAGGAAAAACAATTCACATAAATACAAGATAGGACAGGGCAAAGTCAGAGCGTACAATGTTGCCACATTGACACACTACAGGACTCCGCATCGTGCTGAAAGTGTGAGTCCTCAGCACTGGTATTTAGACAGTGCCTGCGCTAATAGAAGTGTATTTTTATAAATTAAATTAAAATAATATAATATTTTTCCTCATAATATTGTAAGTGGTTAAAAGTGATAAGTATTTACTATTCGAAACTAAACTATAATAATATACTTGTATGATCGAGGCACCATGATTCCGTGTTTCGTAAGGCACGTTAAGCCGTTGGTGACGGTTGTCGTATAATGGCAGAGGTTAAGCCATTTCAGACGCCTTATGGGCGGCTTGATCACCATGACCATGTCTAGTTAGTGGCAAAAAGAGCTGGCACGTCACGGATATTAAGCGTAACTTATTGCTGTGGGATGAGATTTCACAGCAATAAGTACCTACCAATTAAATGTTTCAAAAAAGCATCTACTACGCCTAATAAGTTTTCATAATAAAATCATAATAAAATTGTCAGCCATAACAGCTCAAACGGTGTGCCTTTGTGATATAAATAAAAAGAGACGCCATTTGTGATATCACAACCGAAAAACATCAAAGCAGATATTTTGCGCTCAACTAAGCGTAAACTCTTTACCGCAATCCAACAAACAAATGACTAGCTGGCTTTCTTTGTTTTTGTCGTATTTTCTAAATTCGAATAAAGGTAGACATTTTTTAATTCCTCTTCCTCTGGGTCAGCGTGAGTTTATGTATACAGGGTTATTTGAAATGCGCATTCAAAAATTTTTCCTACGGCAGAATTTTTGTGTAAAAATTTAAAAGCGCTACGGCAAAAAATCAAAATTTGTAAGTTTATTAAAAGAAACTCAAAATTTGGTAAATTAGACAAAAAATATTTAAAAGACGTAGAGCCTTTAAGTGACCATCTCAAACATGTTTTGGGAATTAAGTATTTTAAAAATAACCCTGTACGCGCGCACATGGCGCGCATTGGCATAAGCAGCCGTGCGCATTTCCATCGCAAATTGCCGCAAAGCGCTGATCTCAGATACTCAGATTTCCTCACGACATTTTCTTTGACAGTTATCTACGGTTAGGAAACAAAGTCATTAAGTATAAGTACATGCCGCAATCAAGCCCAAAACTACGCAACAATATATTATTCATTTCAATATTCAAAATTCAATATTCAAAACCTCCATTATTCTAAGCTCAACTACAACAATGTTAGTGAATCAATATATTTAGTATAAACAGAATAAAGTAACATTTTATAGTAAAAAATAAGTTTTTTAAGACGCAGACTGAATCGTAATTAAGATTCTGCTTTGTAAACTAAGCTTCTTGCATTCGAAATTGGCTTCTTTACCGGCATTTTATTCATTAGAATTCTCTTTAGATATATCAATAAGGAACGAAGCCTGAACGTAGTAAAACTTTCTGTGGAAGGCGCTTACTTTGAATAGATGAAGAATTCTCAGCCTGGAATAGGAACAAGATGGCTGTAGAGTTTTCAGCCCGGAATAGAGACAAGATGGCTGCGGAATTCTTAGCTCGAAATAGGGACAAGATAGCTGTGGAATTTTCAACCCGGAATAGAGACAAGATGGCTGTGGAATTTTCAGCCCGGAATAGAGACAAGATGGCTTGGAAGTCTTATTTCAAAATAAGGACAAGATAGCCCGGAATAGGGGAATAGGGACAAAATAGCTGTGGAACTCTTAGCTCGGAATCGGGACAAGATAGCTGTAAAATTCTCAGCCCGGAATAGACACAAGATAGCTGTGGAATAGCTTTGGAATTCTTAGCTCCAAATAGAGAAAAAGATAACTGTGGAATTTTCAGCTCGGAATAGAGACATAAAGGTTGTGGAATGACTATAGAATTCTTAACTCAGAATAGATACAATTTAGCTGTGGAATTCTCAGCCCGGAATAGGGACAAGATAGCTATGGAATAGGTATGGAATTCTTGGCTCGTAGTATTGACAACAGTGCTGTGAAAATGTGACGACCTCGGTGGAGCAGCAGTAGGTCTATAACCGGAGGTCTCGGGTTCGATCCCCGGCCGGGTCAAACTAGGAAACAAACTTTTCTAGTTTGTCTCGGGTCTTGAATGTTATCTTTGTCTTTATTGTATTAAATCTATCGTTGAGTTAGCACCTATAAAACATCAAGTCATTTCGTTCTACTTAGTATAGGGCTAACGATATCTGTGAAATATATCCATGAATATTTATTTATTTATTATTATTTATTGATTCATTCTCAGTCTGGAATAGGCACAAGATAGCTGTAGAATTTTTAGCTCGGAATAGGGGCAAAATAGATGTGGAATTCTCAGCCCGGATAAGGGACACGATAGCTGTAAAATTCTGAACCTGGAATAGTGACAACACAGCTGTGAAATAGGTGTGGAATTCTCAGCCCCGAATAAAGACAATATAGCTGCGGCATACGGACAAGATACTACGGACGCACAGTGCCTCGAGCTATCGGGAAGTGGCATCCTCGTTACCCGGAAATGATGTGCACCCTACAGTGCAGTCGTTCACTAATGACACCGGCACTTTAAGCAATTTTATGTGATGGCGTCTCGCGCGCTTTCTAGGTCAATCTTGCGGGTAATGCGGTTGCTGCATGCATCGCCTACTCCTGCCTACAATATGCCTTAATAGCCTTGCGGTAAACTCTAGGGTCGGCCGATTAAAGCATATAAGTCAAATTGTCATTAAATTATTGTTCTAAAGAAGATTTCTATTATTTAGCCTGTAAACGCCCTACTGCGTGACAAAGAAATAAAGAGTATGGTCTCCATTTGTAATAAAGATAGTAAAAATGTTACAGAGTAATTTTAAAATAAGTTTTTTACTGCCTCAAAAAATTTGTGTTTTCAACTTAAGTGCTGTACTCTACCAACTTTGGTTTGTATTTATTTGGTATTTAGCGTAACGGCAGTGAATATTCATTTTCCATTTCTTTCATTTCCATTTTTATGTACCTACAAATAATAGGTATCTAGGTACCTATTTACTTGCTTTTCGCAAATAAGTCAGGAGGCACCAAACCCGTACCGACTCCGGAGTCTTCCTTTATGTGTCCTACATGCAGTAGGGTCTGTCGCCCTTGCATGAATCTGACTTTTCTATCTATCTATCCAGCCCATGAATGAAGCCCACTGCTGGGTATAGGCCTCTTCCATTTCACGCCAACTCTCCCGGTCCCTAGCCAATCTCGACCACTTACCTGACTTTTAGTCGTCCGAAAAAGTGTTAAACTCTTAGGCACTGCTTAAATAGTCCGGTACCGGCGCAAACGGGCGGAATTATGATGGTGATGATTTTGATGATAATGATGATTATGATACTTGAGCAAAGATATGAGGTACCACAGTCGATGCTTACTGAGCTGTTTTTTCTTTGTTCTCGTATCTTTAAGGTACCTATCTGTACCTTAAAGATATTCGGCCAAGTGAAATGACTCGAAAGTGTTTACTTATTCCGTGCGTCTGCATATTCTGAGGATATTTTTCGATTTTCTAAGCTGGAAACGACACAAACCATTCGGTTGGATAATTCTGTATTTGTGCCCATTCAAGTTCTTTAGCTTGAATAAATAAAACGTTGCTCGAGTCCATTAATTGGCAGCTCCACAGAACGTCGGGGCTTAAGTTTCTCCTTTCTCCCAACATTTGTTATTCATTAATGTCTGCAACTTTTGTTTTCATTTACGTCTCTTCAATCACAAGCTTAGTTAGCAGAATTTGTCGTTGACTTTTGTTTTTTTGTACTTAGTTGATTGTGATAGA
Organism: Yponomeuta sedellus; assembly: GCA_934045075.1. Classification (NCBI taxonomy): domain Eukaryota; kingdom Metazoa; phylum Arthropoda; class Insecta; order Lepidoptera; family Yponomeutidae; genus Yponomeuta; species Yponomeuta sedellus. Next base: position 10,355,346 of record OW203726.1, on the reverse strand, counting down.
GCGGGGTGGAATTCTATAGCATAGATGGCACGTTTTCTAATAACGAAATTCCAACGGTAATATGTGATACCGTGGTATGCATAGCATTGAAGTTCCATTCAGGTGCTTGCCAAGGTAATGTTATAGAAGACACCTACTAAAGCTTCAAAAAACTAGAGGTAAGGTTAGTTGTAAAATAGAAGAATGGGATAAAACTTTAACGCTTATGTACCAGTGCGAGTATCGATCAAAAGGACTATTTGTCCCGTGGTTGCTGATTAATAATAACTTCCACACACCGTAGTCACTTGTCCTGGTCCCAAACTAGGATACCCTGTACCATAAGTAACCAGGCAACGACAGCACAAGCATGGAAATACACCGACACTGAGTGGAAACCAAACCCACGATATCCGCCATGGTAAATAGACGTGATGCCGCGAATGTTCGTACTAGATTTATTTTCAAAAGTGAAGGTTGATGTGTGGCCTTACAGTGCGACAATTAACTCAAAAATATTGCAATAGATAAATTATACCTCTTATATTTTACTTTCTATATAATTGTTGTATGGAAAGTAAACCAAACCATAAAATTATTCTATAAGTTTATTTTTAGCATATTATTATTACTAAAAAAAAATTATACTGTTTACTATACGTAATTATGATGTTAAAATTGTAGCTGGATCCTCGTGAAACAGGCTAAAAGGCGTAGTGCAAGGACCCCTGGTAATTTAGTAGTTTTATGTTTTTAATAATAAAAATAATATTTAAAATTTATTTTTATTTTTTATACGTAATTCCTTAACTATGTATTTACTGAATCAATTCAATAAATACATATGGGTCAAAAAATATCTATAGATAAAAGTCGATATATTTCCTGGCAACCCGTTCACGCTAATACCGCAAATGTTTTAACTACGCGAGCAAAGGTTATGATTTGACTAATTTTAACACATGAAGTGTCAAATGTTGACTGCGCTTCTGTGAATATGACGTATACATAACGTCATGGAAAAACAATATGACTGATGCCAGCTGTTGCCAGTCTTGGTAACAATAGTAATACAGCCCACATACAGGCTATGTACGTCCCATTGTAGGGGTCTTAGAACGAGTATGGGCTGTATCGTAACGCGGCTCACCGCGGAATGCCAAAAGTCTTGTTTAAGTCACTAAGGGACGTTCTGAATTGAGAATGTAATTAAGAAAATACTTAAGTAACGTTCTGTCGCGCTCTTTTCTAAGAAATTAGAAGAAACAGCTCCACAGTTCACTATTTACTTAGCAAAATTCTCAATTCTGAAATTAGCCCTAAAATGTCAAATAAAATACTTCTTATAAAAAAAACCCTACTACTATGAGTCTGTTAAATATACGTAAATATAAAATATAAAAATACATGTTAAATATACATATAGACCTGAGCAAGCGCGACCAAATTGACTTACCTAGTAAATAAGTTTTGAAATTTGTTCCTTAGCACGGGTTAGTGCATTAAAAATAAAAATAGTGTAATCATGTGGGTACAGTGATATCGTTCCGATGTTAAACCTAACTGCAAAGTAGGTAGTCGGGGCTGTAAGTAATGCAATTTGCTTAAGTCAGATGTCGCTGCCTGTACGTAATACAGAGAATATTGTAAAGAGGTTCGAAATTTCACTGATGCCGTGAGTCGCCCATTGGCTCAATTGGTAGAGCGCTGGTACGGATAGCCAGAGGTTGCGGGTTCGAATCCCGGCATGTGTGAAATTTTTAGCCTCTAAATAGGTTTTGAAATTTACCTAGTAAGAATAAGAAAATTAATAACAGGTTCCGCCCTGCCTGATGAGGTAAAAATTTTACCAGACTCATACCTTGTTTCAGAAAATTTAGCTGTCAGTTTTAGTTTTTATTTGTATATTTTTTTTCCAACAATTTGTTGATTATGAAATTGAATAAATTGTATACCTTACAATTTAATCAATTTTAGTTGGTCCGAAATACCCGTAAACTTGTTAACATTAGATTTAAACGACTAACAGTTACGCAAAAGTTTTGAGCCCACCCATTAATTAAGAAAATATTTCACAACAATTGCGACGTAATGAAACTGGTAAGCGAACCTGGATTTACACAGTTTTATTTTATTTTAGGGTTCTGTAACCAAAGGCCAACGTGACCCTGTTGCTATCTGACCCCTAAAGAGCATTATGTCTCGATAAGTAATAGGTAGCCTGCTGAAATGTTTACTGAATTTGTTGGACATGTTTATGTGCATTTTATCGGGAAGACAGAGTTCGTGGGTTCGATTCCCACTGAGACCACCGTACATTTATATAAGTGGCCTCACTCTGTGTGTGTTTTCATGTTTGTGACGTGTTTGAATATTTACCATAGTGCTGGAATTTATTATTATTATTATTTCATTGTTGAGACATAATTAGTATCAAATCTGATCCAGATCCGTCATCCTCTCCGTCATCACACTCGTGACTGAGTAACACACATCCGTCCATCCAGACTTTTGCATTTAAAATAGCAGTAAGATTATGTCGGACGGTACAACTAAAAAAAAATAATTAGGTATAACATAAAACACAACACAAAGAAAGACTAATAAAATATCCAGCACAAAATACGCCCAGCAGGTTTCGTCAAAGTCAAAATAAAGTCAAATGTATTATTGTATGTACCAAATATACGTACGGTTAGACATACAACCGTACGGTTAAATATAATACGATAAATAATACTTTTGAATGTAAAATTAATGTACGGTTGCCAAGTATAGTATATTATAGTATGTGTACGAAACCCTCACCTCGGTGCGCCAGTCTGACTCGCACTTGGCTCTTTTTTTAATGAGATGGTTCTGTCGCTTGGCTATTGTGAAGGTGCTTCACTCCATTTTAGAAGTTTCTATCACAGTTAAGTACTTTAATATAATACAGGAGAACATTTTCAGTGAAATGATCACCTAATAGGAATGTTGAGTCATAGAATAAAGTGTAAAGTTATATTAAAGCTTGTAATGTAAAAATGTACCTATGGTGATGTATAGGGGCAGGGACATATATAATGATATCAAACTTTTGTATGTCCCCACCGCTGGGACACGGGGTATGGTTAGGCCATATTCCATCACGAGGGCCAAGTCCGGGTTGGTGGAGAATTATAAGACACTGGATGGCGGGCTTTATTGTCGGAAGTTATCAAGCCGGCCACAAGGCGTAGTTTTAATAGTACAATCGTTATCGTTATTAACCCTAGTATGTCCCCACTGCTGGGGCAATAGTGCAGTAAAGAATTTTAATAATAACAATAACAATATACACAGAATATTGTAAAGAGGTTCGAAATTTCACTGATGCCGGTGAGTCGCCCATTAGCTCCGTTGGAAAGAGCGCTGGCACGGATAGCCAAAGGTCGCGGGTTCGAATCCCGGCATGGGTGGAATTTTTTGCCTCTAAATTTTTTTTTAAATAATAATCTACTTAAAGTATAATTAATAATAACTTCAACACAACGACTTGTCCTGGGTCGCATCTAGGACACCCTGTGCTATGGTAACCAGGCAAGTACATCACATACATGGGAAGACATCCAGACTGAGATCAATCGTACAAAATGAGTACGGCGGCTTTCAGTGGGATTTCAACCCACGACCTCTGTTTGGTAGTTATCCGCTAGATCATTAAGGCAGTCAATGCTGACGTGAAAGGACCCTTCTCAATATCACGGGTCTTTTTAATATGATTAGCTCAGGTTCTCAGTACTAACATTACCAAGAACTTTAATAAAACCTAACCTAACAAACTCTAGACTTGATTTATTTTTCAATTACTTACGAAAGAAGAGATTTCTCTTGATGTATTTTTTTGCTTTGATGACAATGTTTACATTAATTACCCACGTTTTTTTCATTTCGAGGGATTTATCACAAAGACATTGGAGGTCTTATTTATAAACTTGCAGAGTTATTAAAACACTGTAAAAACACTTTCAAGGTGCCTAGGTTTAAAGCACCTACTCGGTGTCAAAGGATGAAACTAAATCTATGGCTAATTATAACCTGTTTTTAGAAATTACATGGATTTGATGTAAATACCATAGCCCTTACGGCACCGTATCTGTGGTAATCAGTAGGATACTTGCCTCAGATGCGGGTGGTCATGAGTTCGAATCCCGTCATTCCTCGTTTGTTCATTTATGGTAACGATACTAGTGAGTAGCAGTGTATGAAAAGCAACGCGAGGAAACCTGCAGCTTCATTGGCTCCACATATATTGACATGGTCTTTCCTGTGAATTAAGGCAACTAAGCTGTGAGGTTATCTATCCATCCAAAAATATTTCCCAGCCAATACAGCTTTTATGCCGTCACTTTACCTATTTAAACGTAAAATCACATAATACAAAATCAGATTCTTACTGACGTCCATTTGTGAAATTATAGTAGCAATACAAAAATTTAAGGAAAATGTCGTGAGGAAACCTGAGTGTTTAAGGTGTTAAGGTGGTGTTGTGGGCCCGCGAGGTAATTAAGCCCATACTATTTCTCTCTCTCTTCGAAAGAAAGAAAGAAAAAAAGATATGAGATGAAATAAGATAAGAGTATTCTTTATTCCTTTATTCTTCATAGGAGTTACCAGAAGACGCTTTGTAAAACCACTTATCGCAGATGTAACGGCCTTTTACAGTTTCTATGATAGACGGTCTCAAATAGATGAGAGCCACATATGCTAGCGATATCAATAATAACAGACGTCAAAACTTTGTCCGACTCATTAGCCAAACTTTATTAGTTCAGATGCCGAATACGTCACTGAGCGGGCCGAAATAGATTTCCGACGTCACGGACTATTTATGGCTTTCTAAATATTTGTTTGCTGCATAAATTTGGGAAATCCCTCAGTCGCTGCGGAAATGAGTTTATGATTTGTTGAGAGATACAAGGTTATCGTTCTACTGTGGATGCAATGCTCTCTACGCAAAGCTGTGGCAGTCCTGACTGGCCACTGCTCGCTGAACAGACATTTCTACAAAATAGGACCAATCGACAGCCGGTTTTGCGTTCACTAAATCACTAATATAACTGGGATGCTTCAAGGAAAGGGAAATACCTACTCTAGTATCGTGACCACTCACTTTGAGAGCGTGGAAAGGCAATGGACCGCCATCATTTGTAATCCACGATGCCTTCAGGTGGCCTGCAGTGACATCAGAGCATTGTTAGTTTTCTGGAAAGAGATTGGCTGGCTGGAGTAATCTCAGAGCTTCACTACGTATACATTGGCCCAAAAGTGGTCTTAAAAACACCAACCTAAATTGTCTTGTAAAAAAACTGATAAATCTACTGTTGAGAGGTGTCAGTTGCCGATGTGCACATAAAAAACGACTGACAGCTGTTAACGATTAGGTAACTGGTTTGTGTACGAAAAACTAGGGGTAAATAAGATAAGATAAGAATATTCTTTATTGTACACCAGAGCACATTTTATAAAACATGTAAAGATACAAAGTACAACTGGCGGCCTTATTGCTAAAATAAATTCTTCCAGACAACCTTACGACGGAAAGTTGCTGAAGGAAATAAGAGAAATAAGCGTTTTGTTTCATTTATACAAAATAAATAGGGCTTATAGATTCGAATCCCGGCATATACCAATGACTTTGTATTCTAAATTGCGTACTTACAATAGCAATACCACTCGCTAACTGTGAAGGATAACATCGTGTGATTGAGTGTCAGAGGTGTTCACACACTTCAGTTCTTAAAATTGCTATTTCGCGGTGGGCACGCGTGGAAATTAAGCCCTATTCTATTTCTGAGAGAAGGCCTGTGCCTGCATTGGGATGTTTAGAGACTACTTAAAACATACTTTTTTTAGGAATTGCATATTTTTCTCTGTATTGATAAGTTTATTTTATATTCCTTCTTTCGATAGGTCGTTCTTCAACGAGATTACCATATCAATTAGCTTTCGTCCGTTAGCGAGATTGATTGACTTTTGTTTAAGAGACACCTAACCGCTTAAGTACTCGTGCCTAACTATTTACTTAACAGAGTATAACGATCCATTTCTGAGAAGACATGACAAGTAACAAACCCATTTCGGGAATAGCCATTGCAATCCATTAGGAATTAACAAAGTTTCGGCGAGGGAGGCCTCTTGATCGATTTCGAAACTAAGTAGTGCTATATATTGCTACGACACCGAAAGGTATCTATCTATTAGTTGTAACAAGATTAGGTATTATTAGGGCAACGAAGCGCTTGAAGCATAGTGGAAGCGAGAGATTGGAATCAATCACGGGGCTACGAAACAACAGGCGCGGTCAGGTGCCATCACCATCCAGCGACTACTGCTAGTGGTATTTTTTCTGGGTGCTTCCGTGCTTCGTTAGTGCCGGGTGTCATATAATGGCAGTAGTTAAGCCATGCCAGAGGCCTTATAGGCGGCATGATAACTTGTGTCAGGTTTTCATGGGCGGCATGATTTCTCTCTGAAATACGACATCCCCTATGTGTGATAGAAATAGTTATTAGATTTAAGAAAAGATTCCTGACACATAATTATGTATAAGATAAAAGATTAATAATCTAGCCGCTCAAATAATTTTCGCAGTGTTATTTTTACAGTTATTTTATGATATCAACCCTTTGTATGGCCCCACTGCTGAGGCACGGGTCTCTTCGTGCATCGTAGGAAGGTAAGGTCGAACTTCGCCGCTCGGGCCAAGTCCGAGTTGATGGAGGATTGTAAGACAGTGGTAAGCCTTACTGTCAGAAGTCATCAAGCCGCCCATAAGGCCTCTGACATGGCTTAGCGTCTGTCGTTACATGACAGCCAACACCAACGGCTCAACGTGCCTTGCGAAGCACGGAAGCGCTCGGAAAAATGCCACTAGCGGGATGGTCACCCATCCAACACGTGAGTGCGCCGGGTTTTGCTTAACCCAAGTGATGGATTTCAATCACTCGGTTCCACTAGGCCACAAGCGCTTAACTAGGCAACGAGCGCTTGTTGCAATATATAGTTATTTATTAAACGGATCTAGTCGCGATTATTTATTAGATAGAACGTAATCGCGCCCCGTTATACAACTATGTAAGAGAATCGCGAGCCATTACAAAATACTGTTGCGGCATATACGCCATTAAAATTTACAAACTTGGCTCACAAGTCACGAGTGAGAAGAAAACTGTTGTAAATAAAATAAAGATGTTTAGCATACAGCGCACATAACCGTTATATATTTGAGCATCCTCGTGTTTTATTGCAATACAGTATTGTTGCAAAGGCCCGGAATTGCTTTGCATTGTGAGTTTTAAGGCAAACTGCCAAGCCTCAACCCACTAGACTAATAATTACGTAGTAGTCGTCAAATCGTCGGCCTCGGCGCTGCTCTTACGATACGCAAAATTACTGTTGAGCTTTAAATAGTACTCTCTACCGAAGCAAAGTGTAATAATGTAGAGGAGGGCAGGACTAAAAGTATCAAGGGAACGAAATTTTCGTCAATACTTTTTTATCAAAAATTCTTTATTAAAATATCTACTTTATTTATATTTTTTATGTGTAGCCTTAAACATCCCTCTGCAGGGCACTGGCTTTTTCTCAGAGAAAGAGTATGGGCGTAATTGCCACGCGTGCCCACCACGGATGGCTAAATTTAATCGCTCAGTTTTCCTCAGTCTGTGTTCCTTCGGTTAGCCAGTGGTATTTCTTACTATAACTTCTCAAATGTACCTACCTAACGTAGAAAACGAAGTTATGTAGGAAGTGAGGAATCGAATTTAAGTCTTTGTATTTGTATGTATGTAATGTTTATGTACCCCCCAATGATAACACAACCTTGCGCTATGGTGCTCATTAGGGGAGGGCTATGTCCAGCAGTGGACTAATATAGCCTGAAGAAGAAGAAGAAGATTTGTATGTATATTTTGTAGGTGTAGTATTGTTGACACCCTAATGACATTTACCATACCGCCACCATACCATAAACAAAAACAAAGTCGGAAGAATTGAAACAGAAGAAAACAAATTTTTATGTACTAAATTATGATGGAGATGACAGGACGTGGACCTTCAGAGACTTAAAGGTACACGGTTGTGGCCTAGGTTGTACAGTTATCGATAGGCAGACAAAAGACCCTATGGTTTGATGACATCACTTAAGTCGTCGGATAGAAATGGAACAGATTGGCAGTGGACCTGAGAGGGTTAGAGTTATAGGGAAGATGTTTTTACCCTGCAGTGGTATCTTTACCTATAATATTCATTTTGGATATGTACCTATTAGCAAAGGGGAAAATAAAAAGTACCTGGAACCGGCGTGCGTGCACTCAACGACTTATGACGTTGATGAAGCGAAGGTGATCTGTCAGGATCGTGGCAAGTGGCAGTCCCTGGTCTCTCCTACCCCTCTGGGATACATGCGTGAGGTTATGTATGTATGTTTGTATGTATGTTTGTATGTATGTTTGTATGTATGTATGTATGTATGTATGTATGTATGTATGTATGTATGTATGTATGTATGTATGTATGTATGTATGTATGTATGTATGTATGTATGTATGTATGTATGTATGTATGTATGTATGTATGTATGTATGTATGTATGTATGTATGTATGTATGTATGTATGTATGTATGTATGTATGTATGTATGTATGTATGTATGTATGTATGTAACTTTACCTATCATGAATTATCTTCTAGAGATATTGGTCAGTGCTCTCGGTATGCTTTTACTCTCCCTCGCTATTTATTTCTATAGGTCAGTATTAAAGGCTGTATTAAAACTGTCACGTGGCAGCTTTATCAATGGCTAACTATTCAAATAAAACCGCTCCTCATCAGAGCCTCGCCGAGCGCAGCAATGACTTTTATTAATGCACCGACAGTCCTGCGAGAGGATTTCCAATAGTGTGGGGAATTAGTTATTTTACTAAACTACAAATTTACAGATAGACTTTATTGCACAAAAAGAAAAAAGAAGAACTATTATGGTATTTTAAATCTTAATAATGGTATACAATAAAACGCTTCGTCGCAAAATGACTCCGACGCCTAATGACCGCCGTTCGCAAAATGGCCAGTGCGCAAAATGTTTTTCCTAAAAACTGAAAAACGGTCAAATGAGATACTAAATAATAATACGATTCCGGATCCAGTGAGCGTGTTGTGTAAAGTGAATGGCTTCACGTTTCACCGGTTACACTTTGACAACATGATGCACTTTAGCAATCAGGTCGGCTGAAAGGCTCGGATCTTTACGCTTGCACGACTCTGCAAAAGTTTGGTACATTTTCAGGGTCCCTCGTCCAACGGGTACCAAAGGGAAAAAAACTAAGCTTACGCTCTCTGTCTGTTTACCGGTTGAGATCTTTTTATTATTTTTCCATGACCGGGCCGGGCAACAGACCGACAATACTGTGTTCGTACTGTAGGCAAGAAATGAAAAGAAATGTAATTAAATGAAATTAAATGAAAATTTTTTATTCAAAGTGGCGCAGAAACTGCAGCTTAATGAAATTTACAAGTCAAACTAGGTGTCTATTTCAAAATCTAGATCATTTTAGAGAGAAAATGGACAAAAAAACTCCAAACTTAGTCTTTTCAAAGTCTAAGTAGCAGAGTTACGTAATTATTATAAAACCTAGAACTCATGCATTCTACTGGCTTTGATTCCAAACATCTTTGTCAAATAAATAATCTCTATGTTATAGTAGCCTTTTTCGAAAAAAAAAATAAGAATCCACTGTTAGGCGGTACGAAGTTCGCTGGGTCAGCTAGTGTTTTATATAAAAAAGTCTGGACTGTTGCCGTTGCGGAGAGTTCCCAAGATGCTGGCGCATCGATATTTCCTTATGAAGTTTACACGCCTCAGGTCCCCACGGACCCATCGTCTATGTAAAATATTTCAAGTATTTCATGTACTTTCAAAATTAATTGCGTGCTAAAAAGAGTATTAATGTAATTACATTAATAGTCTTTATTGCACAATATACTTAATTATTGAAGTCGCTTAATCTTACCTGGAGCGTTATTACCTCATTAAACTATCATGAATACAAAATTGAAAGTTAGCAGTCTAAGAAACAGTTTCTAAGGAATTATTTGATTCCGATTTACTCGAGACGCAATCAATCTGCTTCGCAAACCACCGAATATTTCTGTTGGATTTGCGAGTTGACAATTATAGACCTCAAATAAATATTCAGTTACAAATATTATTTCTATATTTTCTCAACTGAAAATATAATAAAGATATATTCATGGATGTTCTATAATTTTGCTGCTAAATTATATTATCATTGATGGAATGCTAAAGTTAATATGTATTGTATACAATGCATATCGTCCTTTGACTACCGCTAGTGGCATTTTTCCGAGCGCTTCCGTGCTTCGCAAGGCACGTGAAGCCGTTGGTACCGGCTGTCATGTAATGGCAGTCGTTAAGCCGTGTCAGAGGCCATATGGGCGGTTTGATAACTTCTGACAGTAAGGCCTGCCACTGCCTTACAATCCTCCACCAACCCGGACTTGGCCCCCGTGGTGGAGTATGGCCTAACCTTCCTGCGATGCAGGAAGAGCCCCGTGCCCCAACAGTGGGGACAAACAAGGGTTGATATCGTATCGTTATCGTATACTTTAAAGCTTCTTGTGCTAATTCGCGCTGTTTTTCTTGATCTATTATTTGTATAAAAATACTAGCGGACCCCACATACGTTGTTATTAATTAGCCTACGGAATATTCTCAGACCTACCAGATATACACAAAAAAATCATATAAATCGATGAAGCTCGTGAGAAGTTCGATAACAACCACTGTGACACGAAATTTGTATGTATTAGATTATAATAAATTGCAGATACTCGACTTCAAACTTTTGGCTAGAAACCAATTTTAATGAAAATACGCATTAATTAGAGGTTCAATCTACGTACAAAAAATACAAATTCACCTGTAATTTTCAATCTAACGAGTGTTCTAAACCTAAGTGATATCTTAATTGAAATCAAACCACCTATAAATGTACGTACAAAACACGAAGTCCCGTTAGGTCATTTAAATAAAAATCCTGTCAGATCACGAATTGCGTGCGCGCACAGAGTCGAGTACTTTTTGGCCCTTTGCTAATACATCCCCTATTTGGACAAAGTATTCTTTAATGAAATCCCCAACTACCTTTGTCAAAACTTTAGCGATTGTAAGCCAACACTCAATGTTGTAACTCTACTTAAATCCATGAAGCGGAATTCTAAGCTCCACTTTCAAACACAGTGTTTGTGGTACATGGGTGCAAAGCTGCCGTCTCGTTAAAAAACTTTATTACTAAAAGGAAAAACCTCACTGTTAAAAAGTAATAAACAAGAGCCAGACATCGCGGTCTCAGCAGAAACTATTCTATTTGTATCTGACAGTCAACTCTGTAAGTGCAGTAAAGTTTTCTCTATTTCTATCTATATATCTATATTCGGTGGCTGATATTCGCCATATACACATATTTACGAGCCCTCAAGGACGCGTCCTCGGTGCTGCAGTGTAGTTTAAACTCATTTTATATTAACTTGCACATGTTTTTTACTTAGTAACCATATGCGGTAACTTATTTTTAGCTTATAGCTAGTCGTTAAGAACTGTCCATTTCTATGTAAGATGCAAGTTTCCCAAAAAGAAAGAAATTATTATTTATTAAAATAGTAATAATAAAGTTTTTCGTAACCTCGTACGTGCAGTGGTATACCAGGCCACGCAGAAAGTTTTTCGAAAAAAAAGTTTTTATTTATACACATGTAGACACTGGCCACGTAATTGTTTCGTAAACGTCGATTTTTCAAAAGTAAAAATACTACTATTAGCACGTTAGTGAATAAAAAAAAAAAAAAATCATGTGGGTACAGCGATATCATTCCGATGTAAAACCTAACTGTAAAGTAGGTTCTCGGGGCTGCAAGTGATGCAAATTACTTCAGCCAGATGTCACTGCCTGTACGTAATACAGAGAATGTTGTAAAGAGGTTCAAAATTTCACTGATACCGGTGAGTCGCCCATTAGCTCAGTTGGTAAGAGCGCTGGCACGGATAGCCAGAGGTCGCGGGTTCGAATCCCGGCATGGGTGGAATTTTGAGCCTCTAAATAGGTTTTTAAGAATACTACTGTTCGATTCTCAAATTTCCCTCCGAATTTATTGAGAGCCAATTCAAATTTTCTTGTCTCATTTAATTAAAAATGGATCTGCATCGAGAACATTTTCTTGCTATGATTTTTTACGATTTCAAATGTGGCTTAAAACCTGATGATTCATTTGATCGACTTCGAATTGCTTTTATTTATGAAGGACCTTCAAAAGCAACCATCTACCGCTGGTATAGCGAGATCAAACGCGGTCGTCTTACTTTGGGGGATGAACAAAGGACTGCTCGTCCTACGACGGCTGTCACCGAAGAAAGTGTGCTGGCAGTAAAAAAAATAATTTAAGAAAACAGACGAATTACGTACGAAGAGATTCAGCATACACTGCAGATTGGTTCAGGAAGTGTTTACAAGATTTTGCACGAGTACCTTCGCGTAAGGAGAATAGTTTCACACAAACATGAAAACAACCCCAGTCTGAGGCCACTTGTACATATGTACGACGGCCCCAGTGGGATGATTCCCACGACCACTGTCTTGGTAACCAAGTGCCTTAACGGCTACACCAACGAGGCAGTCAATAAAAACTAATACATACATACGCGTGTAGAAACGAAGCTCTGATTTGGCAGTCGGGTAAAACGAGGAGTGGCTACCCTCGCGACCCGCTCGAGCTGTGGAGATCAGTCGGGTGCCATTGTGCTGTACCTCTTGACCTCGTACTCTCTACACCCTGGGGCCTATTGCGAACCAAACTCTACCGCGATGTAAAGACCTTTGTACTATCAAACATATCATGTTTTCATGAATGTCATAAAATCATGTATTTGTGTTTACTCGCATATTCTTATCCAGCGGTGACGAAAGTTGAGGATTGACAAATTGTAATAAGTCATTTACTATATTTTAGTATTTTTTGTTAATTCTGTTTTTACTTTTTTATAAAATAAAAATAACGTATATTTATTTATTTTATTTTTATTTATTAAGGAAAACAAACAGTAGTACAATGGCACTTTAACATGAAGACTTATTTAGAAGATTATTTAAAGCATTATATAATTGTACCAGCAGCACCGTTAACCTCAGATTAAATAGTTTGAAAGAACAAAACAGAGAATTTAATATTGTATTCTTGTGCCTTTTGAACATTGCGTATATAACAACTTGTATAACAATATTTTATTTAGTTAAAGAAATAAATCAGAATTGACAAACATTATAAGATAAAAAATGTTAGTGTCACTGAAGTACATTTTTTTAATTCATCAGAACTAAATAAAATAAAACATAATATGAACTCTAGCCTATATCCACGTATTCGAAGGCTACTGTTGACTTACGAAAATACTAGAAATCTCAAGGCTCTGCGTTTAAAATATAAGAATAAAACCGGCCAAGTGCAAGTCGCACTCACGCACCGAGGGTTCCCTACCACTTATTTTTTTTTGTAAATATCTCAAGTAACGCGTGCTTGGCCTTTTTATACAATTTCTTGCTAGAATATATAATAACGTCCACAATCACGCCAAGTTTCATGTCTGTATGTATTACATTTACCATACATTATTACTATTGTACTTTATTGTACACAAAGACCGAATTTACAGAAAACATAAGCGTAATGTAAATAAGTACAAAGGCGAGCTTATTTCTATAAAAAATTCTTCCAGACAACCCAATCAGTCGTGAAACAATGATTTTAAAGATAAAGAAACACAGCGTAAACGAAAAAAACAGCCACAAACGTATTTGTTATATTATGCTCCTTATTTTTTAATTTATTATTTTTAAGGTTAAATTTCAACTGGCTATTGCTGTTCCAAAAATACAAGCATTTAATAATCAAACGGACGAGAAGACAGACATACAGACAGCGGAGGCAGAGTAATAGGTTCCGCTCAGCACGTTTCAGGTTTAGAACCCAAGCTAGTTAGTTAGTCTAACAGGTTGTGGGTTCGATCTCACTGAGGGCCACCGTAAGTGGCCTCAGTCTGAGAGTATTTTCATGTTTCTGACGTCCTTGCCTGGTTATCATAGTACAGGGTATCCTAGTTTGAGACCAGTTCATGTTTTTGTGTTTTGTGGAAGTTATTATCTTCTATAACATAAAAATAAATCGCTGAATGTGTTGGTAAGCGCAAATCTCGAGAGCAGCTGAACCGATTTCGCTAATTATTTTTTTAGAATATTCCTTGAAGCACGAGGATGGTTCTTACGGAGAGAAAAAAAAGAATCGACTGTTAGACGGTACAAAGTTCGCTGGGTCAACTAGTTATTTATGATTTAAAGCTTGGTTCAAAAATATATTTTTAAGACTTTCGTGTAATGAAATTGTAAATGAAAATGTAGCGGTAAACACCACGCTTTCATAAAATATAATCAGGTATGTATAACTTGCGATATGACCTCACTTACAACTTTGCCAGCGAGTGTAGTATTGGACTTTGCCCAAAGTCACCCAAGATAATAGCTAACTTGCCAACTCGCGAACTCACTTTCACGGTAAATCTAAATATGTATTGCCCCGTAGTTTGGCTATGATTAATTTATAGTTACAAAGTTATCTGAGCGGGAGACCTTATGACTGTATGGTGTTATTTTATAAAGACTAATTCTGTATAATTCATATATATCTGAAATAATTTGATTTGTTTGTATATCTACTTCCTTCTCCAAAGTATCACTCCAGTCCAAAGGTTTTCCGGAAGAGTTCTCTTTTAGTGATAAGACCGCTCTGTACTCGTAGGTTAAGAACTATCTGTGTGATTTCCTTTTTTATGTACAATAAAGTGTTATCTATCTATCTAATTATACTGCGCGTATGAAGTGTTTTGAAAATAAATTTACTAATTTTCTAATTTTCAAAACACTTCATACGTGCAGTATAATTAGATAGATAGATAGATAGATAGAGAACATTTTATTGTATATAAAAAAGGAAATTTCACAGATAGTTCTTAAACTAAGAGTACAGAGCGGCCTTATCACTAAAAGAGAACTCTTCCGGAAAACCTTTGGACTGGAGTGATACTTTGGAGAAGGAAGTAGATATACAAACAAATCAAATTATTTCAGATATATATGAATTATACAGAATTAGTCTGCTGTAAAGGAAAATACTTTGCCACGGACTATTTTATACCGCGATTTAAGGGAATCGTTGGTATAAATCTGCTAGACTGTAGATTTGATATAATACTACAATGCTTTGTTTGCATTTGCAATTCCAGTACCAAGTCATATCTCACCGTTAAAAAGAGATTTTTATATAATAGACGGCTGTCGTTGCGAGGTAACAGACTATCGTAAAATACCCATAAATTGTTACTCCGTAAGCAAGAATCCTTAAAATATTCGTCTCGTAGCATAAACTATTATTAAATCGCGCATCATCTCTATTTAGATAATAATAATAATACGTATAGAATAACAACCAAACTCGTCGTTGATATTGCCAAATGTGATAAATGAAAAAAATATGATTTTGTTTTTTTTTATCTAAATTGAACCATTGAATTTTACTTCAAATTCAATGATTGAACCAAAACTTTCTTCTGAACTTAAATTCAATACATTATAACCTCAGCCTGATTATGTAAGGATTAGTGTATTGTGCTATCTTTCTAATTTTTTATTGTTTATACATATTTGATGAAACGAAAATAATTATTTTTTTTACATGTGACATTTTGCAAAATCAACTGAAATTTAATCTGTATGCTGTGCTGCAAATATATGATTTTGACGATATATAGCAGCTTTCAACTGATATAGTTTATTAAAGTTTTTGAAACTTTTTCTTGAAAAGTTGATTTTTTTTAATAGTAGGTATGTAACTTTCAGCAAGCAACAACGAAATTATTTTACATAGCTTAAATTATCGAGTGCTTCCGAATTATTAATTGTTATAAGTATGTATTAAAAAATGTGGGTAAATTTACTTACTTTTATTTATGTTTTTTTTTACATAGGAGAAACATCAATAAAGGACCAGTAGCTGTCGTCACCAGAAGAACTCATCATCCCTACCTCCTACTTATGGCTCAAACACCTTTCCTAGAACATTCCTCAATCGTTCACTCTCAACTTTGTGTCAGCAGCAAAGCTAATCTCAAAAACATTCCAAACTAAACTGATACTCAGTTTCTATGTTCCTGTTTCTCCACCTACTGGTGTATCGTGTTACGTGTTGACCTAATTGAATTCAGAACGGGGACGATCGTGTAAAGTGCGTGTACCTCCTCGGAGGGCGCGAGAGGCCGGCGCGATGCGGTCTCACCAGGGATGTATGTAATATATCCTGCAGACGAAGTAGTTTCCCTGACATACAGCTCGCGCCTGCTGGCAGCCCCGCGGCCCCGACAACGGCCAACGCTTGACATCATCGTCGGACTCCCCCCGCCTGCGCCCTCCCGCGCGCAATCCCTGCCCCCCGCTGCCGCACCCCCGCGGGCCTCAACACCCCTCAAAACGGCGCCTCCAGAGCTAGCGGAGCGCGCGCCGGCCTCGCCGACGCCCTCCATAGAGCGGCCGGCCAAGCTGCGCGAGCGCAACAAGGCGGCGAAACTCCTCAAAAAGCTCGGCAGGCAAGAGGACCCCGAATTCGGAAAAATCATCAGGACCCCGATCTACGATGAGTTTGAGCTGCCTGCGCCGCTACCGACCCCGGCTTTCTCTCGAAAGAACATCTTCGACCGCGATTTCGATGCTTTATTCGATATCTCGAATACGCCCCAGTTTGGGGCGAACATCCGAGTGGTTACTCCCGAGCCTGATCACCGGTCAGATGTATCTGCTATGCACTTTCCGTCCCCTGCTGTATCGTCTCTTAGTCTTCTGCCCCCGAGACCCAATTCTGAGCCCTACTATCCCCCGACCCCACCGTCCCGCACCTCCACACCTTCGACGCCGACTGCTCAACGCTCTTCCTACGAAGGTTTTTCAGAGTGCAGTTTTACAAGCGATTGCGTTTGGACTAATCAATCACGTCCATGGCGCATGGTTTTACATCAAACCAGACATGCTTTAATTTGTAAAAAATCATTATTCATCACGTTTGATCTAATGTGTTCTGTTATTGGGTATTTGTTTGGATTAAACTTTAACACTACTCTAGAAATAATTACTGTAGAAAACTTTAGTGGTGTACAAGAGGTGATTTGTAGAGTGTTCAAGCGATATTTTTCTTTACTAGGAACAAATTCAAAGCCGAAGAAGGTCAGTTTCCTGCGACGCCTGAGCCGCGCGAAGCGGGTATCTCCACCGAGGATGCAGCAGCAATCTATGGAGATGGTCTTGCGGGAGCTCACGCACCCCGCGCACAATGATCAGCTGAAGAACCAACAGCAAGTCACATTCAAACTCGTGAAGACCGGTGAGTGCGCCTCATTTATTTTTGCACATCTACAGTCCATCTCAACGTGTTTGAATCCTTAAAGTAACCCAGAAAGATGCTTCTTACGAGTAGCTCAGCAGCCGGATAAAAAAAAGCATTCGTAAAGTTTTCCACCGCTATCAAAAAGAAATCACAAAGTTATTTAAATTTAACATAAAACAGTGACTTCTAAATAAATATCCGACCATGAAAACTCGTTGTCCTCTCTTATTTTACTGAAATATTTTAATAATGACATCATAATTAAAGTCCTTGGATAGGTCGTCAAAGTAAGCTCATTGCAAGGTTCAAAGACCCCTGGTGCCATTGCGCCCTGGGAACCTCGAGGGCTGAAGTAATAAATTGTCCCATGTTTAACTGCCAGCTCCACCTACCTTAGAATGACTAGCTCATTTCTGTAAAACAGCAAGCTATTTCCAAGTTAAACTCGTACCATAAAAAGTGAGTCACGTTAAAACTTTGGTGGTGGTGTGAGCGCGATATAAAGATATTTTCCGGAAAAGTACATGTTTCACAAAAAAATTTTAGTCTGGGTTATTCTTTATGAGTAGTAATACGAACAATTCAAATTGTTCACGATTATTATATATCATATCTATATCAAAACTGGCTTTTAAATGTACGTAAACCATACGTCGACAAAACGAGAATTTTCCTCATTATTCTTAACAAACAAGAATAATTAAGATGGTTTATTGTTGCGCCCAGAAAACTGGTTAGTAGGGACCAAATCGGCAAATTTATTCATTTGTAAACAAAAATCAGTACTGTCGGGAAATGTGTATCTTTAAACTTCATACAGTTTGAAGTTATATAATCAATATTATGAATATTGTTTCACCTTAAAAGTTGATCTAGGACCGTCTTAGGAATGCAGCACATGACAGGAGGAAGAAAGAAGATAAGGAAGAGCGGAGTCAAAGTTGATTAAACCCCTACAGATATAGTAAATGCAAGAAAGTGTTAGTTTTGTTTGGCCTTCTTTGACGTAGCAACGACGTGGCAACGGATCGATGTAATTTTGTATAGTGACAGTTTATTGACAGGAGACAGTGAAGTAAGCTATTTTTATCTGACTCTCGCGAACGCCAACGAAATTGCGCGCGCACTTGGTAAGAATAGTGAATGAATACTATTTCAATAAATTAAACAATGCATTCACTTAAATAATAGGTAGGTATATTATTTTATTTCCTCTTCAAATTTACTATTTAATTATTAGTATGTATGTGTATGTATCTATTCATTTAATTATTTATGTATGGTTTAAGTAAGTTTATACAAACTAACTAACGTTGTTGTCTAAATTGACTACCCGTCTCTAATTTCTTTCTTGTCTCCGTCTATGGTTGCCTTGAAGAAATAGCTTTGTAAATTGCTTGTGATACGGCCGTCAATCGTACTATATTTTTATATAATTTCTGTTACAGTAATTACATGCTTAAAAGGTTGCTCTACTTACTATGTACTGTAAAATAACGCATTTAACGGAAATAAAGATTTCATATTTGTTTTTGTAAACTTGCATCACTTGAAAACTGCTGCAATAATTTCGATTTTTCTTTAGGGATCCGTACATCAAAAGAAAAATCGAACTCTTATAGGATCACTTTTTTGTACTTTCGTCCGTCTGTCAAGCCTTTTATCTGTAAAACGCACCTAAGTATCGTATTGAAATTGAATCCACATACTCAGGTTAACAGTCAATTGAAGTTTAGGAGAAATCAAACTTCAAAGTAGACGCAATAAAAAGGTATGGCTGCTATATTTCAACACTTAACTCATAAGGTACTTCCCATTGACCTAGAACTTTGGCAAGTAAAAACTATAAATTAAAAATCATACATAAGTTGTCTTTTAAGTTTGGGAAAGTTCGGACAAACTGCGAGACTCGATTCCTAAACATTTATGATAAAAAAGTACCTACTAACAAATTTGTCCAAAACCCTCGGTGAGCGAGTCTAACTCGCATTTGGCTTTTTTTTCTATAAACTTTAGAATACGAAGCAGCATTTAACACACTAAGGCCGACTTTCGTCACATTCTTACCTAAGGCTTAAGAAACGTTCAAATAAACTTTATACAAAAAATACAGTGAAAATAAAAAAAATACTGTAGAATCTCAAGCCTCTTCAGTTAGGTTAAATGGAAAGCACAGATATGTTTAAGATTTTATAAATAAACTAGCTTATTAAATATATAGCTAACGTTATTTTGCTATATTTTTTAGCCTACGACCTATTCAAAAGTTATCTGGAAAAATCTGAATCTTTTTAGTGACAAGGCCGCTGTCCGTATTCTTAAGTTAAGAAATATCCGTGTGAATTTCATTGTTATGTGCAATAAATTGTTCTCTATTTATCTATCTCTTTCAGACCTGCCAAATATGTATATACAAAACAGTCATAAAAATTGGTGAAGCCTTTTCGAAGGAGTTCAATGACACTGACGATTATATATGAGAAGTAGCAGTTACAACGAATTTAAGTTCACATTATGTATTCTTAAACATTAAACTCAAATTCAAAAGTTTTAGTCACTATAAAAACAAAATGTTTACCCAATGAACGTCAAAATTGTTAGTTTTAAAATTATAAGATTATTTGGAGCACAAGCTAACAAGGCAACTCACATTCATTCTTTTCAAAACAGGTTATAACTTAAATAACAAAGTTACGCTAGACTTAAGGCGACACAATTAGAGTTTTTTGTTGACTACAGAATATTAAAACCGGCCAAAAGCGTGTCGAAGCATGCGCAGTGTACCTGCTTTAAAAACTATCAACTTCATCAAAGTAATTTTCTATGCATTTTTTACGAAGTTTTCCTTTCTGGTCGCCTATTACTCGATGACTTGTGAAGCCTACTTGGCTCTGATAGTTTTGCTTTTCGCTACTGCCCTGATTTTTGTCATGTTTTTTCTCTACAATCACCCGTTTAGCCGGAAAAGAGACGGACGCACTGCTTTAGCGAAAAAATGTGCTTTAAGGCTTAATATTTCGTAAGCGAAACCCTATATCGAAAAATTCTTGTGCGACAATCAAAATACTTTTAAAAGTCCAGCCCAATAATACGCTTCACACTATGGTAAGAGAAAGAAAATAATTGCACCCCTAATTTAGGTGTAAGGGAATTACCGTAAAAAAATTGTTGGTTTTTACCCTTTTCTCGCGTGATTAATATGCCGAATTTCATCGTTGTAGTACTTGTTGTTTAGGTGCTGGTGCCGTGGACGGACAGACCGATGGACGGACATTACAAGGGTTCCTTGTGGACTTCTGAGCCATAAAAACGTTTCTATTTTAAAGTTTTACTGTACGAAATTTTAATATACGTTAATACAATACGTCGTAGAAATACTAACCACTTCGCTTAAAACCAACGTTATTCAAATACAATCTAACGAATGTCTAAATCAGATTCCTAATCTTAAATGTCCCGCACCATCACGACTTTACAGCTGCCAGCGAATCCAGAATGCGATTAATTAATTATACAATCGGATATCAGCCGTCTCTGCAACAGACGCTGAGCCATATGAAACGCCAAAGGTATAACAGAAATGCTTAGAAAGTTAGCTTGGGAGAGAGCGATGACATCGTCATAGTATGTGAGGGAGTGATAAACTTTCTTTCTGACTGTAATTTCATTTGAAGTGTGCGAGTGACGTGAAGAGAATTTATATGAAATCTCAACCCACCGTCAATTTGCAACAGCTTCCAACATTATTGTCAGATTGTATTATATGTAGATGAGCAAAATCCTCACAAATAAGTCCAACCGTTATCCGACTGCAGATTAGATGTAAATGATGCTATCATATTTTACACATAAGCTGCCAACTTGAGTCTGAAACAAGGAGTTTGGAGTTAGATTTTATATTAGTTGTTAGGGTTGTCTGTCTGTCAAGATAGATATATAGATAGATAGATTGATAGAGAACACTTTATTGTAGGTACAGATATTTCTTAACCTAAGAGTACAGACGGCGACCTCATGACTCATAGTGATCTCTTCCATACAACATTTGGATGGACTGTGGACTGGACTAGTGCATTAGAAAAGGAAGTACAAACAAAACATACAAAATTATAATTTCAGAGGTATATGGATACACGCAGAAATAATTTAAAAACCTATTTAGAGGCTAAAAATTTCACCCATGCCGGGATTCGAACCCGCAACCTCTGGCTATCCGTACCAGCGCTCTACCAATTGAGCCAATGGGCGACTCACGACATCAGTGAAATTTCGAACCTCTTTACAATATTCTCTGTATTACGTACAGGCAGCGACATCTGACTTAAGCAAATTGCATTACTTACAGCCCCGACTACCTACTTTGCAGTTAGGTTTAACATCGGAACGATATCACCGTACCCACATGATTACACTATTTTTATTTTTAATGCACTAACCCGTGCTAAGGAACAAATTTAAAAACCTATTTAGAGGCTAAAAATTTCACCCATGCCGGGATTCGAACCCGCAACCTCTGGCTATCCGTACCAGCGCTCTACCAATTGAGCCAATGGGCGACTCACGACATCAGTGAAATTTCGAACCTCTTTACAATATTCTCTGTATTACGTACAGGCAGCGACATCTGACTTAAGCAAATTGCATTACTTACAGCCCCGACTACCTACTTTGCAGTTAGGTTTTACATCGGAACGATATCACCGTACCCACATGATTACACTATTTTTATTTTTAATGCACTAACCCGTGCTAAGGAACAAATTTAAAAACCTATTTAGAGGCTAAAAATTTCACCCATGCTGGGATTCGAACCCGCAACCTCTGGCTATCCGTACCAGCGCTCTACCAATTGAGCCAATGGGCGACTCACGACATCAGTGAAATTTCGAACCTCTTTACAATATTCTCTGTATTACGTACAGGCAGCGACATCTGACTTAAGCAAATTGCATTACTTACAGCCCCGACTACCTACTTTGCAGTTAGGTTTAACATCGGAACGATATCACCGTACCCACATGATTACACTATTTTTATTTTTAATGCACTAACCCGTGCTAAGGAACAAATTTAAAAACCTATTTAGAGGCTATTTAGCCTCTAAATAGGTTTTTAAATTTGTTCCCTAAAGGAACAAATTTAAAAACGCTGGTACGGATAGCCAGAGGTTGCGGGTTCGAATCCCGGCATGGGTGAAATTTTTAGCCTCTAAATAGGTTTTTAAATTTGTTCCTTAGCA
This sequence comes from Yponomeuta sedellus, assembly GCA_934045075.1. Lineage (NCBI taxonomy): Eukaryota > Metazoa > Arthropoda > Insecta > Lepidoptera > Yponomeutidae > Yponomeuta > Yponomeuta sedellus. The sequence continues at coordinate 10,332,611 of OW203726.1, read as the reverse complement.
CGGGTTAGTGCATTAAAAATAAAAATAGTGTAATCATATGGGTACGGTGATATCGTTCCGATGTTAAACCTAACTGCAAAGTAGGTAGTCGGGGCTGTAAGTAATGCAATTTGCTTAAGTCAGATGTCGCTGCCTGTACGTAATACAGAGAATATTGTAAAGAGGTTCGAAATTTCACTGATGTCGTGAGTCGCCCATTGGCTCAATTGGTAGAGCGCTGGTACGGATAGCCAGAGGTTGCGGGTTTGAATCCCGGCATGGGTGAAATTTTTAGCCTCTAAATAGGTTTTTAAATTTGTTCCTTAGCACGGGTTAGTGCATTAAAAATAAAAATAGTGTACGCAGAAATAAATCAAAACATTTTATCTCGAAAACTCGTGGAGGTAAGTATATCGATTTGAATTCGATTTGACAGTTCCTCGAAGTTATTAGAAACGCATTTGTGTCTACTACAAACATTTGCCAGTAATTTTAGTACATTCACAAAGTCTCAACTTAAAACGGTCCCCGCCTGATTGGACGTTTCGTGGGTCCCTGCTATTGAAAGAGAAGCCAATTCAATAACGTCAAGTGTCTCCTGTCGTATATAAAACAGTCTGCTTAGATTTCGACGTGAAATGTTCTTGTTCGCAAGTGCTTTCGGGCCCGTCTCACCGACCTACTTGAATAAATAAGTGTGCTCAAATTACATAGAGATTATGCGGGGCGTATGTCAGCGGAAAGTGGTTGAGTGACTTTTTACACACCCCCGCGCGTGATAGCGTCGTGGTTTTCAGTTGAAAATCTATTCAGTCACCACATAGAGTAAGCAAGCACGTAAGCCTAAAATTCCGATTATCAAACGAATAAATAATAAATAAATATTCACGGACATATTACACAGATCTCGTTAGCCCTATACTAAGTACAACTAAATGACTTGCACTATAGGTGCTAACTTGACGATAGATTTAATACAATAAATACATAGGTAACATCCAAGACCCGAGACAAACTAGAAAAGTTCGTTTCCTAATTTGACCCGGCCGGGATCGAACCCGAGACCTTCGGTTTTACAGCAGCGCGTAGCGTACCAAACCGCTGCGCCACCGAGGCCGTCGAATAATTGTGTTTTCAGGAGCCTGTTTCATAGAACCTGATATAACAGGACAGTTTGATGTGCATTACAAAGCCAATAAACCCACAGATAGATAATATACCTCGTACCTCGGTACCAATGTTGGCGGCCTGGGTGGCGCAGCAGCGGTTTGGAACGCTGACTGTAAAACCGAAGGTCTCGGGTTCGATCCCCGGCCGGGTCAAACTAGGAAACGAACTTTTCTAGTTTGTCTCGGGTCTTGGATGTTATCTATGTAATTATTGTATTACATCTATCGTCAAGTTAGCACCTATAACACAAGTCATTTAGTTGTACTTAGTATAGGGCTAACGAGATCTGTGTAATACCTATGTCCATGAATATATTTTATTTATAATGTACCTCGAAATGTCGTAATAAACTACGAATTGGAGCTTTATGAAAATCAGCCCTGATATCTCTGAATTTACTTAGATGTTTGAATTTTTGTTTACATACTGTTATACTTTAATAGTCCCGGCAGCCTGAGTGATCTTAAACGATCACGAAGGTTAAGCAACACAGGGCGCGTTCAGTGCATGGATGGGTGACCGTCAATTACTAACGCTAGTGGCATTTTCGGTTCGAGCTGTTCCGTGCTCCGCAAGGCACGCTAAGTAGTTGTGCCGGCTGCGTCGATAGATGGCAGTCGTTAAGTCAAGTCAGAGGCCTTAGGGCGGCTCGAAAACTTCTGACAGTCAGACCAGCCTTGCAAGCCTCCACCAATCCGGACTTCTGCCCATGGTGGAGTATGGCTTATACCTTTATTAGAGAAGAGACCCGTGCCCCTTGGTGGGGACATAATGTTGACGATGATGATGATACTTTAATTTATTGTAAAATTTAAGAATTGATTTGTAACAGATTAGAAAACTGTAGTAGATCGATTGGTTGATATAACTTCTTCTCCTTTAGGGTTTTATTAAGTCCCTTTCTTATTTAAAAATTGGAGTAAAAAATAGTAACGTAGTGTTTATTTTAGATTAAACAAGCTTATATGCACTTAGAAAATAACAGAGAATAAGAAATAAAATCACTATTCAATTATACAATAGAAAAGGAAGATTCAATTTTTGCAGTCAAAAGTGGAAACTTTGTGACGATTCTTTTGTTAGACTTGAATCACAAAGACCTATTTTAATATTTCCCTAGATTGGGGCAGTAAAATATTTTATTTCCATTGCAGTTTCATTCAAAGGAATCCAGTAAATAGTATTTGTGCCAGAACCGGCGGTTTTGGGCGTTAGCGGTAACTAGTCCTATATTTTTGCCTCAGGTTCACGGGCATGGTCCAAAAAATACTATTAACAGCATCTGACACTTTTTACAAAAACGAGCTGCAACTAAAAAATGAAAGTGACTTATTTAGTCTCTAGACAGGGATTGGCACCCAAGCTAAGCAAAGGTTAAGGCTGTCGCCTATTATTTTTCTGTGGCAGGCCAGCTTTTTTTTTCATGATTGAAAAAAGAAAAAATGGTATATATTTTTCCTATTTCTATTTTATTTCTAGGAAGAAGTTGAAACTAAATTATAATAAGTCATTATTCTTCTTAGAGTGTCGATGGCAAGCCATCGTGGTGAAAGTATTTGCCAATCAGCGTAAGGGACACTCTGATTGTTACCCAGGGTGCGCCAGACTTACGGCCTTAGATTAGATTAGAACTCTTTATTGTACACACCAGAAAACCAAATACATAAAATACATTATTGTTTAATTAACACTTAACTTTATATTATTTAAATTTTTCTCGCGCTGTAGTTGAATGGCTGAATAGAAAATTGAAACATGGATGAAAATAGCAATAGCTTTTTTTAATAATTTCAGTTTCGGTTGAAAACTATTCTCCTTAGAGCTGAAAGGTACTACTTTTAATTCGCTCCTCAGGTAACTTTAGACCTACTTTCTGAGTATGAGTAATCTATAAAGAATTTGTACTGACTAAATTCCGATACAATACCGTATAATTTACGGTCATTCACTGAAAGGATCTCGGGAATGAGCCTGACAATTGCACATTTATTTAATAGAATTGCATACAATTCTATTGAACAAATGTCTTGTGCATTTGGCGTCTCATAGCACAGCGTCCCTATTGGCTATGTTTGTAGCCCGCTAGCCCATTGACGGCCTCGGTGGCGCAGCACGCTCATTGTAAAACCGAAGTTCTCGGGTTCGATCCCCGGCCGGGTCAAACTAGGAAACAAACTTTTCTAGTTTGTCTCGGGTCTTGGACGTTATCTATGTATTTATTGTATTAAATCTATCGTCGAGTTGGCACCTATAACACAAGTCATTTAGTTGTACTTAGTATAGGGCTAACGAGACCTGTGTAATATGTCCATGAATATTATTAGTATTATTATTATTATTATTATTATTATTATTATTATTATTATTATTATTATTATTATTATTATTATTATTATTATTATTATTATTATTATTATTATTATTATTATTATTATTATTATTATTATTTCAACGTTATACTCAAGCAATATAACTAGGCACATTGCGCGATTAAATGTCCGCCACGTGGAATGCCTATTTAAGTCACATGTATTTCACAATGACATTGTACTGGATTGTTTAGTAGACGCAAAATGTGTAAATAAAAACGTTCATTGCAGTTTATAGTAGGGTCTTTATGTTCAATAAAGTGGTGTAATACACGGCAAAGTCTGTTATTTTACAGTATAATAATAATAATAATATTGGGCTTTTTGCATCTACTTAATGAGATGATTTATACAGCGTCCAGTGGTATCTTCACTCACACTAGATGGGTGAAGGGAGAGCAAGCGAGCGAGTATTATAGTCTTATATTACAGTATTATAGTCTTGACAATAATTGTATTCGTTTTCTAGTCTACAAACAAACCACGTTTTAAACGGGCACCTGGCCTGATGCGGTCTCCTCCGCGCCATTTAAATGCTGTTAAATGTACTTTTTGTAATAACTTATTAAGTTTAGAAGAACATATTGTTTTTCCATAGGTGACACTATTTAACATTGTTAGCCCCTTGATAAAACCAACATTGTCGTGCTAATATCACTCCGCTTAACAACTTTGCATGTCATAGGCTCGTCCCTCGGGGCTCAGGATGTGTGTGGTTCACGAATGAATGCTTCAAATAAAGGGTTGCACTTCAAAATATTCATTCACTACACACCTTATTGTATCTTTTTCACATTAATAGTTCATATAACCGTTCCTTTTTCACATATTATTATTAAAACTTGCGCCACAAACAAAGGCTGTCAGTAAGATCCTTGAATAAAAAAAAAAATTACTCTTTGGATTGGTAAATCACAACACATTCATTCATTAACGTTCGCAAACTAACGCGAGTCGAAAGAATAAGAGTTAGAACGATACGTACCTACTCGCGTATCGTTCCAAAAAATCCGACATTGCCAGAAGTAGCGCAAAGGTCGCGTGTCAATTTTCAGTGTCAAAATGAGTATCTCAAACCGGAAAAGTCGCTATCGTCGCTCGGGTCGCTCCTTAAGGATAACGAATTCTGAACGACTAAGAAAAACTACGAACTACTTCTTTAAAGAAATTAACTAAATTAATCGCACGCCTACTTCAGAGTGCCAATAAGATACCACTATACAGTCTGTTAGCTTTTAGAATATACCTCGGGCTCTAGAGTAGGCTTCGGTGTTCTTTGGCTTCGACTTTTCGTCATTAGCTCAGTTGGAAGAGCGCTGGCACGGATAGCCAGAGGTCGCGGGGTCGAATCCCGGCATAGGTGGAATTTTTAGCCTCGCAATAGGTTTTTAAAATTATCCTTCGCACGGGTTAGTGCATTAAAACGTATATAAACACGAGTGTAATACTACTTCCTGCTCTGTATAAAACTTTTCTTCACTATTTTGAAAAGTTATGTAAAGTTAAGTGTTATATTAGTTCCGATTTTTCTATTACACGATATATATCCGATTATCCATTATATCCGATTCTATCCGATAGTAGCCGAGGTATATTCTAAAAGCTAACAGACCGTACGTAGTACCTGAAAGAGTACTTAGATAGCACGACGTGTAAAATGACAGCCGCTGCTGTCATTTTCCTCCGGCTGCCATATAAAAGCTTTTAAGGCGATTAGTATTTTAAGCTATAAAATACGGCAAAATGTGTTCCATAAAGTAATTTGCCTAAAAACAGCAGCATTTTCTTTGATGGTTCAATAAAACTTGGTGGTCTTCAAGTGATTTAAATGTTATATCCCATTTTAGATATTTGGTTTGATATCGTTCGGTAGAAAATACCACACTATTTTCCGATCAAATTTCGTTTTGACGTTGCAATATCGGACCCTGACCACAAAAGGCTATCGCCTCGGGTATAAGGTACAGTCGAAATCACGTCAATCTTTACATTTGAGTTGCAAAGTCACTCGTAGTGCAATTGACTAGACTGCATGGATGTATAGATTGTTGTGCTGTCCACTGTACTGCGATTAATACATTTTAAATGCACTTTAGCTTTTCATTTAACTTCATTTACGGCATAAAGGCACTATTTAACGATGATCTCATCAAAGTTAATTAAAATGAAATATCAGAATGCGGTAGCGCAGCAGTAGAAAGCCGGCCTCACATTCAGGAGGTCGTGGGTTTGAATCCCGGCATGTAGCCATGATTTAATAAGTATAAGTATTAAATATAACTTATAGTAGCAATACTTGAAAGTTAAATTTCGTGGTCTTTCTTTTATTTCTGACAATTTGTTATATATCAAAAAATCATGCTTATGATGAAACCTCTCGACCAGTTTGATAATTCTATTGGGTAATATTGTTCCTCATATAGCTTGTTCGATTCCCGGTTTAACCATGTAATAATTTATAAATGTGTGAATGCAGTTTAAATTGTTTTTTTTTTATTAAAACAATGTTTTCTTTCAGTATAATGTTCGTTATACATAATAAAGTAGGTACTTTCCCTTCATATGCCACAGCCGTGGGATGCCCTGTATTACACGCTTGTCACGCTTGCCTGTATACCGGAAGCCGGTATGCCACGGTTTACCATTTGCCACGGTATTGGCAAACCTCTTTCGCTTGTTCAAATTTAATTAATCACTGCATGCAGGTAACCTGCTTCCGAATACTTTCTATTTTACCCTACGCTAATAAACCCCCTTTCGTTTGCTCAAACCGCACAAATATTATACACTAACCTCGTAGCACCCTACAGCACGCGTTCACGAATTTTCCTCCCAAAACGAAAATGCCAACGGCAGTGTTTGTGATCCACATTAACAATCAGGAACATTTCACATAGCTTCTGTATCCCGACGTAAGAAGGAAAAATCCTCGTTGTCGTTAGAAATTGCATCATAGGAATAGAGCTTCACGATTTTACTACGCTCAGACTTAGTGACCTAGTTAAGCTATTCGGAAGCTACTTCTATCATGTATACCTGTGATCTTAGTAATGTCATGAATAGGCCGTTTTTATTAGAAGCACTCGTGGCCTAGTCGAACCGAGAGATTGGAATCAATCACTTGAATTAAGCCACAACAGGCGCGGTCCAGTGCAGGATGGGTGGCCGTCCCGTGACTACCACTAGTGGCATTTTTTCCAAGCGCTTCCGTTCTTCGCAAGACACGCTAAGCCGTTGGTGCCAGTTATTATGTAATGGCAGTCGTTAAGCCATGTCAGAGGGTTTATGGGCGGCTTGATAACTTCTGACAGTAAGTCCCGCCACTGTCTTACAATCCTCCATCAATCCGGACTTGGCCCCCGTGGTGGAGTATGGCCTAACCTTCCTGTGCAGGAAGAGACCCGTGCCCCGGCAATGGGGACATACAAGGGTTGATATCGATCAGAGTATACTAATAGTATTAACAGACGATCGAACTTGGTACGGGGCGGACAGCGGACTGGGCCATCGGACCTAGCGAACACGAAATAGTACTAATTATGTACGGCAGACAATACTTTCCAGACATACGGATATGGTATAAGGCGCACTGAATCCGCTGTCAGGCCCGTACCAAGTTCGATCGTCTGTTAATAGTATATGATCGCAGGTATCCACGACACGATTAACAGTAATCTTAGTAACAACATCTTAGTAACTAAAATAGCTCACTCTGCCCGAGTGTACTCAGATTATGAAAACGCGACTTAAATTATAATATACTAGCTGACCCAGCGAACTTCGTACCGCCTAACAGTCGATTCTTTATTTTTTTTATTTTTCTCTCCCTAAGAATCCTCGTACCTACTTCAAGGAATATTGTAAAAAAAGAATTAGTGAAATCAGTTTAGCTGCTCTCGAGATTTGCGCTTGCCAACACAATCGTTATCGTTATCAACCCTTGTTGTCCCCACTGCCGAGGCACGGGTCTCTTATTGCCTCGCAGGAAGGTTAGGCCATATACTCCACCACGGGGGCCAAGTCCGGGTTGGTGGAGGATTGTAAGACAGTGGCAGGCCTTACAGTCAGAAGTTATCAAGCCGCCCATAAGGCCTCTGACATGGCTTAACGACTGCCATTATATGACAGCCGGCACCAACGGCTTAACGTACCTTGCGAAGCACGGAATCGCTCGGATAAATGCCACTAGCGGCAGTCACGGGACGCTCACCAATCCCGTACCTGACCGCGCCTGTTGTTGCTAAACCAAGTGATTGATTCCAATCACTCGATTCGCCTAGGCCACGAGCGCTTCAACCAACACATTCAGCGATTCATTTTTATATTATAGAAATAGATAATTAACTTTTTAACTCCACACGTCGTTTTCCTTTAAATAGGTTATCAAATTCTTCAGCGCTTGAAATTGCAAATCCACGGTGGGCGTGCTTGCTAATTAAGCTAAGACTCTCTCCCTCTATGTCTCTGTGAGAAGGCCCGTGGCCTGCAGCGATACGTACATAGCTACATGAAAAAGTAGCAATAATAATTCAAAACATGCCAGTGGATTATCCGCACAAGGCAGGTGAATTATAACGCTGGCTGCATAGAACAAACAGAAACAGGCAAGCCTAAACCAATTAAATAATAGAAGCCACCAAATGTAACTCCCTTGCGACACGGAGGCACGAAGCCCGCTCCGTCAATTTCCTTCCCCGCTATGTTTGTTTTGTGCACAACGGAGAAGCAGAATTATTCAACCTCTTGCTGCAAAATTGGACTTGTAGGTATGTACTTACATGCAAGTGTGCTATTAAAATTAAATAGGAACAAGTATAATTCCAAGTTATCCGACAAAATGAATAGGAAGAACTTACTTGTAAGCAGTTTATGTGGGTGGCTCATGCCTTATCTCAAAGAGCGGTAGCGGAACAGTTGCATCGGGAGTTCGTAGGTTCTAATCCCGTGGACATGCACCAAAGACTTTGTTTTCTAAGTTATGTACATTTATGAAGTTATAGTAGCAATATCATTCGCTAACGGTAAAGAGAAACATCGTGAGGAAACCCTATGGTCTGTAGTGTTAACACACTTCTTTGCTGCGTGCAATGGCCAACTATGAGGCTAAGAGCAAAAATCTCAGGGCTAACTAACTTCTCTCAGAGAGAGAGAGAGAGAGAGAGAGGAGAGTGGACTTAATCACCGCGCGTGCTCTTACAAAATTCTTTATTATTATTTAGATCAATAACAATACAAATCACACTACAACTGAAATTTTGTTTTCTCAAACATGCTCGGAAATTTTTGTGTTATTACCATGAAATAAAGCCACAAAGTTTCTCTTTTATGGCTCCCGCCTCATGAAGTCCATTACCGATATAAAAATCCATTACCGTTCAAATATGAAAATCCATTACCGTCCGCTGCTCTAACATTTTAAATTTACTTACTAAAATTAAACTGACCAAGGAAAAATTACATACAGCCAACCACCTACTAAGTTCTGTAAGCATACTTGCAAGATTTAAAAAAAAAACAATGTATGGTATTGGTTTTTGTGCGGTTAAACATGGTGCTCAAATATGTTAGTATATTTATAAAATAAAAAAAAAATATTTAAAAAAATAAAAGAACCCGACTGCAGTGATAAATCAACTGAAAGGGAAAAAATAAGATAATTTTATTTTCAAATGCTAATGTCGAATCAGAAGAGTTCATGCTGCTTTATTTGAGGGACCAAATTATATAACTTTATAAGCATTATTTGCTCAAACTGTTGCATTTATTATTTTATATAAAATGATGCAGTCGGGACCCATTAGAGGACTTTAAACAAACAGTAATGGGTCCCGACTGCAACATTTTATATAAAATAATAAATGCAACAGTTTTAAAACGACAATTTTAAAACGATAAAATTTAAAGGTCCATCTGTTCTGTTTACATGCTTTAAATCGTTATATTATTTTATTTCCTAAATGAATTTTAGTTTATTGCTTTATTTTCTTTTGTTCGACAATGGACATGTCTCGGCAAATCATAAATATTTTTACTGATATACTTGTTTGATATAGTCATAGGTACCACCTGCCTGCATTAAAAATTTATGTCGTACGATATTTTTTAGCTAGTATAATGAATATGGTCTAATGGTGTTAAACTATCTAGAATATTTGCAAAGGAAACGACAGATTTTTTTCTTTATTATCCTTACATAAATTGTCTGTTTTTTATGTAGCCTAAAAACGCTCCACTGCACCTAGTTATTTAATGTTAACGATTGTAGGTGGGGACTGGAATAGTCACGAATTATCTCTTCGACCTGAAAGGCGCTCAGCTTTCGACATCTCCAGAGTAGAATTCTTCGTGCTTGCATTGCTGGGCCCAGTCTTCGGTCTCGCTAATTACTTAGAATAAGGACTTGTAAATGGGAACATAAATGGTCTGAGCCTTTAGCCGCGGCCTGTGCAAAGGCGCGACAGGTTTCCTCCTAACAGCAACTTTAAGTAACTGTCGCGGCCTTCGGCCGCGCTTATAGTCTCTCCATTTGGCATCAGCGTAAATAGAGCTCAGCATTTGGAATCGCCGTGGGAGTATTCCTCTAGCCCGCTTCACAGCCTTCGGCCGTGCCGCGACCTGTATTGAGCTCGGCCTTCAACCTCGTCGCGGCAAGTTTCCTCGCACCCGCATGATGGGGCTCGGCCTTCGGCCTGGCGTAGTTATTTAGAGTTGTGGCATGGGCGTGGAGACATACAAAATCTTGGTTTTCTGAATGCCAAAATATTACCGGTATTAAAATGAAACTATAACAAATTCATCTTGAGGTGGCCCCCTAAAGCATTGAAAAATTTTACTGAATATTTAGGTATACGATACGAGGTCACGGAGGATCCGTCTTCGGTTACCAGTGAGAGCGTTCAAATATTTTTTTATCATTTATTGTTTCTTCTTTGAACCCAGCTTGTCTGACTATGACCGCACAGGGGAAAAGGAGTTACATGCTACACTTTATATATTTTGTTCAGTTAGTTTTGGTCTAAGTGTCAGTAGGAAATTAATATCAGTGTTAAGAAATTAATTATTTTTTCTCAAACATGCTCGGAAATGTTTGTGTTATTACCATGAAATAAAGCCACAAAGTTTCTCTTTTATGGCTCCCGCCTCACTTTACTGGCCTGAGCCAGTAAAGTAAGTATGAAAATCCATTACCGTCCGCTGCTCTAACTTTTTAAATTTACTTACTAAAATTAAACTGACCAAGGAAAAATTACATACAGCCAACCACCTACTAAGTTCTGTAAGCATACTTGCAAGATTAAAAAAAAAACAATCTATGGTATTGGTTTTTGTGCGGTTAAACATGGTGCTCAAATATGTTAGTGTATTTAAAAAATAAAAAGGCGGCAAACTAAACTATTATTTCTTAATTACCTAGTAATTATTTTAATATTAATATTTCCTCGCATTGTTTGAGAAAAGCATTATACAATCCTCGGCCGGAGCAGGGATTGCAGGACTCGTTCTAGACGGCCTCGTCGACGACTCGGCCGTCTATCCCAAACTCGTCCAGCAATCCCTTACTTCTCGGCCTCTGCAGTAATGTATTATTACCCCCTATGAGGTTGATATTTCTTAAATTAATGAGATAAACGAATGGCGTAGAAAGAAATAAACACTTTATTGGCATTATTTCTTTCAGCACTTATACCGTTTCTATAGACGGTTTGTTTACATGTAGAGCAAAGCTGATATTATGTAAATTTATACATGTACTAGAATAAATATACGCCAGCGCCATCTAGTGGCTAAAAGTGGTACTGTAGGACAGGGTTTCAGCAGACAAGAAGAGAAACGTTGTTTCAGCACGACAGCACGTACTTAGGGATCTATTTATTGAAGCAATATGAAACTTACTAAGGATTACGGATTAGTAACTGTACTACTCGCACCACAGCGCAAAGCGAGGTATATTACCTGCGTCACTAGTCGTGCCAATTATTAGTGGACAGTCAGTATTGGTCGTAGTCATTGGTCGAGTGCTCAAATACTATCCAATTTTGTTTAATATTATGTAGGGCCTTCGGACAAAACCATACCGCAATTTAGAACACAAACAGCGCCATCTGTGGTTGGGTAGAGGAACTAATGCTACAGTACTTTAATTACTTAGAAGTGAATATTATTTGTGTTGCGTTTGTTCTCTATTAATGCTGATTTTATGTAATCAACGACACCCGCAAAATTCTCTTTTAAATACTTTGCACGTGCTAGGCGTAGTTAAACAAAATTATATTTTTTAATTAAATGAATGATCTAGAAGGATCAAACCACTTTATAGGAATTATTTCTTTCCGCATTTGTACCGATTCTATAAATGGTTTGTTTGCATGTAGACCAAAGCCGAAATTATGTATACACATGTATTAGAATAAATAAAATATAGCAGCGCCATCAAGTGGCTAAAAGTGGTACTTTAATTGCTTAGAAGTAAATGTAATTTTTTGTTCCGTTGGTTCTCTATTAATGCTGATTTTATGTAACCTACGTCATCCGCAAAATTCTGTTTTAAATATTTCACACCTGTTGGGGGTAGTTCAATAATATTAGTATTCGAATTCAATAAACTAAATATAACAGCGCCATCTAGTGGCTCCTAGCTGTACTTTAACGAAGCTTCTTAACGAATTTTATTTTTCGTCACGGTTCTGATCGCATAATTATGATTTTATATAGCCTATGACACCCGCGCAAGGATGCCGAATCGAATGACACCTTGTTTAACAAAATCTGACCATTGGTTAAGGAGTTATGAGGGAACATAGAATCGGACATACTTACATACATACATACATACATACATACATACATACGCACTAAACACATTACCCTCCTTCGCTGCAGTCGGGTAAAAAGGCGGCAAACTAACTATTATTTCTTAATTACCTAGTAATTATTTTAATATTAATATTTCCTCGCATTGTTTGAGAAAAGCATTATACAATCCTCGGCCGGAACAGGGATTGCAGGACTCGTTCTAGACGTTCTAGGTCTATCCCAAACTCGTCCAGCAATCCCTTACTTCTCGGCCTCTGCAGTAATGTACTATTATCCGCCCTTAGGCGAGGGCAACATAGAGATGCCGTCCACGCCCCGTATTTGTAGAGGGTAGTTGTTCGCGCGAGAATCGACGCGACGTAATCATGAATCTGTGGTCACTCATTGTTCATTATTCTGATCGTTCCGGTGCCGTCGCTCGCTACTAAATTATCCAGCCATCTGCACACACATTCGCACTGTGACATACGCGCGTGATAAGTGCTTGAATTCTCGTGAAGTGATAGACATTTGGTGACCAAGAAACTTTATCAGCTCAAAGAACAATAAATTGACAATATTAGACTATAAGTGAACAGTGCAGGAGTGTTCTCCGTACGCTGGACGCATCAGCTCATCCATCACCGCTCATCATCTGCCCAACAGCTAAAGCGAGCCATCATCCACCATCACCAAGTAAGTCCATTCACTTCACCTCCCATTCCGCTCTTTCAACCAGCCCATCGTGAGGTAGACCTAGCCGACACTGGCTAACTACCAGTAGTTATTCTATTGTATGTCTGTAAAATCTGAATAAAATAACCGAGTAAATAAAATTCATTGAATCTGTCTCTTCTGTTTGGGCGTCGTCTCGTCACTTACATCACATCACACTAATATTATAAAAGCAAAAGTTTGTGAGTGTGTATGAAGTTAGCTGATATCCTGAATTAACACATAGCTTACGTTTTACTGCGGGAAAATATATTTTACTGTTAACACAATTAATTTTCCCTACCGCGCGGGGCACAGCTAGTTTACTATGAAATTGAATTGAAAGGACGACATATCTTTTGGGAGCCTTCGCCACACGCCTTTTCTATGTGTCCCACCACGTAGGCCCAACATGTACAAGAAACTATAATTCGATTATTACTACTTGAAGAAGCAACTATTGGTTACCCATATTTTAAACTTTCGCGACTTGTACACATAGTCTTCTCGTGACCACAATGACTGTAACGTCATCGAAATGTCGAGGTAAAATAGCAATAAATTACTTCGCGACTAAGCCACGAAAATATTTTAACTATTGGTTACCCACCGTGGATTAACAATTTCGCTACGCTGAAACATGAGATCACCTCAGTCGCTCATTTTTTCTCACGGTGGTTGGGAGTCCTTTTACTACTACGTACAAATTCACTCAATCAGTGGTAGTCAAGTCGGACAAGGGTTAGAATTTCTTCAATAATTCATTCATTCATATACTAATAAATTTGTTTCCTAAATTACGTATAATATGAATATTTAAAGATAATTAACATATTTTAAACTTTCGCGACATGTAAACATAGTTAGAATATTATCGGGCCTTAATCGCGTAGTAATTTACTGCTATTTTACCTCGACGTTTCGACGACGTTACAGTCATCGTGGTCACGAGAAGACTGATGGCTGGCACCCGTTCGCATCTTCGGCTGATGAGGTTTCAGACTACCCTCAATCAGCCATCACAAAGCACTATTAGGGTTGCGACACACTACACTGACAATGGCGGACGATAAGCCATGCGACTTTTTTCCACTCGAACACATCTTGATGACCGGATCCCACGTTTGTTTAAAGATAATTGCCTCCACTAATCCTGACTTGGCCCCCGTGGTGGAGTTTGGCCTATGCCTACCTTAGAGAAGAGACCCGTGCCCCTCGGTGGGGACATAATGGGTTGATGATGATGATGACGACGATGATTTTGAAAGATAGTTGCCAGAGGCTTCTGAACGTGAGCAGTGCTGTTATTTAGGCGGGAAATATTAAAACATCTAGGTTTGGCGAGCACACAACTCTGCGCGCATACTACATACTCCGTTATTCCTGCGTCGTGCAAGAAAAATGTTTCACATGACAAATAATAATTATAATGTCCGACAAACAAAAGTTGGTACGCCCGTCCCCAGGCATACGATCTACCTGGCGCGAAATTTCCCTTTATAGTAGAAGAGCACGATCACCCGCTCTTCCCTATAATGTGCTATAGTGGTGACCCCAATGTGATCCTGCCACCTTTGTGTCTACCTATTCTGTGCATGTATTCGTTTGAAAATGGTGAAATATTAAAAACCGATTGTCTTGTGTAGCGCTCGTGGCCTAGGGGAACCGAGTGATTGGAATCAATCACTTGGTTAAGCAACAACAGGCGCGGTCAGGTACAGGATGGGTGAGCGTCCCGTGACTACCGCTAGTGGCATTTTCCCAAGCGCTTCCGTGATTCGCAAGGCACGTTAAGCCGTTGGTGCCGGCTGGCATATAATGGCAGTCGTTAAGCCATGTCAGAGGCCTTAAGGGCGGTTGATAACTTCTGACAGTAAGGCCCGCCACTGTCTTACAATCCTCCACCAACCCGGACTTGGCCCCCATGGTGAAGTATGGCCTAACTTTCCTGCGATGCAGAAAGAGACACGTGTCCCAGCAGCGGGGACATACAAGGGTTGATAACGATTGTTTTGTGTAATGTAATGTTTTATGAAAAACACGAGCAGGAGACGCGCCTCAACAGCACTACTTCCCTATGCGCCTTCTAAGTAGTTTATTACTATGCGCATTTTTCAACCCAGCAGTGTTTGTCAAAAATATAATTATGGTTATACAAAATGTACATAATTTAAGGTTAAAAAAACTTTGGCCTTTGCATCTACGTAATGAGATTTATACGTCGTCTGGTGGTACCTTCACTCAAAAGAGACATTATTTCAGACGGAGTGGATGCTTGCCCAGTTTACCCGGCCTAGCCCACAGGAAAGACAAGTCAATACGAGTGGAGCGAACCATTGTACGGGTTGCCTCACAATGTTTTTCTTCACAGTCATTGCGCATTGCTACACAAATTCACAGATTTTGTGTAGCAAAACTTTTATTTATTTTCAGTGCGTACTTTGAAAATAAATAAAGGTACATGGCCGAGCTGGGAATCGAACCTGGGTCTCATGCTTCCGAGTCCAATATTCTAGCCACTAGGCTACCACTGCTCTTGTAACACGAATGCTATCATACGTAATATAAGTTTAATATCTTCTTCTTCTTCTTCAGGCTATATTAGTCCACTGCTGGACATAGCCCTCCCCTAATGAGCGCAAGGTTGTGCCATCATTGGGGGGTAATGCCCATAATCCCCACGCTGGCCATACGGGTTGGGGATCGCAGTTTGGTGGAATTGTACTGCAGGGGCGCTGCTGCCCACCCCCCGGTTTATATCCCTTAGTCGCCTTTAACTACTAGTAGTAGTTATATCAATAATACTACTATTTATATCAATAATCTTTCTTGTTAACTTTGTAAGTTCTAACAGGCTATGTATGTAACAAAGCAAACAAAAAGTTTTAAGTTAGCTTAGCCTAGAATATTCCATATTTCGGGTGTAAATACACTGTTACTTAATTAAGTAAAGAACATTGAAACTGAACTAACTGCTAGTTGTTCATCGAAAATTACGGGTTAAAAACCATTCATAAACGCCGCATCAATAAACGCTCCTAAGGTTATATCTCGGTATTATGACGGGAAATCTAAATTTTACTTTTATGGCACAGGATATATAGATACACAGAGAAGACTTTCTATCTATCTATCTATCTATCTATCCAGCCCATGAATGAAGCCCACTGCTGGGTATAGGCCTCTTCCATTTCACGCCAACTCTCCCGGTCCCTAGCCAATCTCGACCACTGACCCCCGGCCGCTTTTTTAATGTCATCCCTCCAACGGGCAAGTGGTCTACCCACCGAACGACGACCGGTTCTTGGCCACCACTCCGTGACTGCCCCTGTCCACCTTCCGTCATCCCGTCTCACCAGGTGTCCCGCCCATCTCCACTTCAACTTTGTGATCCGTGTGCCCACATCTTCGACTCTGACCAGAGTCGAAGATGTGGGACACCAGAGAAGACTTTATTGTACCTTTATTAGCTTGATTTATATTTGGTTCATTTTCATACATCTTAAGAAAAGAAAAATTTTGTTTAGTGCCAGATATAAAAAAACTCGATATCGATATCTACCCTTGTATGCCCCCACTGATGGCGCACGGGTCTCTTCCTGCAACGTACGAAGTTTAGGCCATACTCCACCACGGGGGCTAAGTCCGGGCTGGTGAAGGAGTGTAAGGAGTGCGTTTTGGTGGAGGCTTGCAAGACTAGTGATTGGTCTTACTGACAGAAGTTTTTAAACCGCCCAAAGGCCACTTCGCTTGATTGACTAGGCCTAACGACTGCCTTCCATCGACGGCAGCCGGCACTAACTGCTTAACGTGCCTTGCAAAGCACGGAACCACTCGGAAAAATGTTACTAGCGTTAGTCATAGACGGTCACCCATCCATGCACTGAACGCGCCCTATGCTGCTTAACTTATGTGACAAACGACATTTTATTTTATTTTTATTTCGTGTACAAAACAAATGACAACCATTACACGATATAATTGTAAGTAGATAATACTATGCTATAATGTACTATGTTGTGGTCTAAAGCACTTGCACATAACATCGCCACATGTAATTTTGGGTATCTTGTTATAGTATAAAATTATATAAGGATAAGCATTTTGGCTGAGCATCTCTTCTTAAATTTAGGATAATGCCCGTTGAAGGTATCAACTTGAGCTAATAGCCACGATATTAAAATGACTGGCTTACAAGTTCAATTCAACATTGTTCTAAGCACAAGATCATCCTGACAGCACTTTCAAGATTTATCAGCATGTCAATACTTCCGACCAAAATGCAGATTGATTTCTTGATCCGAGGCTCTATTTGATACGGCATTGGCAATCTACAGCGTACCTTAATACTGACTCCCGATTGAAAAGCTAAAAGCGACACTAAAATAAACTAAATAATCTATCGAGATCGACCCTTTGTATGTCCCCACTTGTGGGGCACGGGTCTCTTCCTGCATCTCAGAAAGGTTAGGCCATACTCCACCACGGGGCCAAGTCCGGGTTGGTGGAGGATTGTAAGACAGTGGCAGGGCTTACTGTCAAAAGTTATCAAGCCGGCCATAAGGCGTCTAGAAGAGCTTAACGACTGCCATTACATGACAGCCGGTACCAACAGCTTAACCTAACTTGCGTAAAACAATCTATAATAAAAAATGCCAGATAACATGCAATGGATGCATGGGGACTATTCACATAGTACATTTTAATGATTCGCGATCTTCATACATAGTTTATTACGATGGGAGTCTAATAAATAATCGCAATGAGACTAATTATTTCATTACTATTTACATTACTGTACACTGGCTAAGTGCGGGCGCAACCGTACAAACAAAAATAAACCTTAACTATCACAGCACTCTAAATGGCAAATATGCGGTGCACGCTGAGTAATTAAGGCCTTACTCTGTCTCTCTTTCTCTCTCTCTCTCTCTCTCTCTCTAAGAGAAGGCCTGTGCCCTGCAATAGACGTACAAGACGGCGGCTAAATAAAAATACTATAATGAAAAAAACCAGCAACGGGCAGCCGACCGTCACTTCACAGAAACAGAGTGCGTAGTGCGAGTTTTTTAACTACTCGATCGCGTTAACGTAAACTCATATTTCTATGGCATCGAGGAAGCGCCACCTAGCGCCAAGTATGGAAATTAAAATTGCTGAGTGCGAGTTGTAATGGTTTACGTTGAGAAGTGAACACGTTTACCAGCCAAAACACGAATAAACGCGAGTGCGAGTTGTACTGTGACAGCGTTTTGCCAGTTCGAACGGTTAACTTACTCATACTCACTACTCAATGCTCGATTAACGCGGTAGTAAAGTTATTCGATTGGATCTGTCAAACTCGCACTAAGCACTCAGTATTTTTTGCACTTTTATTTTAATCCAACATGAATAGACCTTAACTTTCAGCGTTTTTATGACAAAGAGCGCAAATATAAACCAGCATTCTACTTTATCTCAATGTATGAAGTACATTGCGCGTTGATATTTCACTTTCCAATGGAGATCTGAAAGATTCTCTGACAATTTGACAGTTCTGCTTCCGCGTAAATAAAGTTGTACATCTAAAAAGAAATTTCTTTGTAACATATGCAAAGATATAATATGGCTTTAACCATTCTATTCTTTCTATTTATTTACAATAAAGGGTTATCTATCTACTCCAACAGCGTAGCCCTGTTACAAAAGAATATAATATTTTTTATGACAAGTTTTTAAAATTTAACTAAATGTTAGCAAGATTTGTGAAACAAAAATTGTAAATTAACGTAAACGGGTTTGTAAAAAAAAACGCGCAGTTGAGTGACACCCCTGTGTTAACAAGCGGCAGTTAAATTGGTTCTTCGGTCTTCAGCGTAAACGCGTGATAGTTATCTAGTTTGCCATAGATCACTTCAGTCCATAGCATTACAAAATCTTATAAGTCAACCCATTTTTAATAATTTTTACGATTCTTTCCCGTTTTCACACATCACGTTTTCAGTTTAACATAAGTGGATATGGATGGATTAATATTAAAATATGTATTAATTGTCATGAACATGGTTAATATTAAGAAGTGGATGAATTAATATCTAAATATGCATTAAATGACAGGATCATGATTAACATTCAGTGGTGGATGGATTAATATCTAAATATGTATTAACTGTCAGGATCATGATTAACATTCAGTGGTGGATGGATTAATATCTAAATATGTATTAACTGTCAGGATCATGATTAACATTCAGTGGTGGATGGATTAATATCTAAATATGTATTAACTGTCAAGATCATGATTAACATTCAGTGGTGGATGGATTAATATCTAAATATGTATTAACTGTCAGGATCATGATTAACATTCCGTGGTGGATGGATTAATATCTAAATATGTATTAACTGTCAGGATCATGATTAACATTCAGTGGTGGATGGATTAATATCTAAATATGTATTAATTATCATGAACATGGTTAATATTCAGAAGTGGATGGATGAATATCTAAATATGTATTAACTGTCAGGATCATGATAAATATTCAGTAGTGGATGGATTTATATCTAAATATATATTAACTGTCAGGATCATGATTAACATTCAGTGGTGGATGGAATAATATCTAAATGTGTATTAATTGTCAGGATCATGATTAACCTTCAGTGGTTAGTGGATTAATATATAAATATGTATTAACTGTCATGAACATGGTTAATATTCAAAGGTGGATGGATTCATATCTAAATATGTATTAACTGTCATGAACCTGATTAATATTCAGAGTTGAATGGATTAATACCTAAATATATGTATCAACTGTCATAAACATGGTTAATGTTCAGAGGTGGATGGATTAATATCTAAATTTGTATTAACTGCCATGAACACGTACTACGGAGGTCCTACAAACTTCAGACCCGAAATATAAACGTGCTCCAGTGGCTTTCCTAAATAATTCAGGACTAAGCCAGTTTGCACTACAATGAAGGCGCTCTGCCTGGCACGACTGTTTGAGGTGTGAATTGTTAATCGCCGGGTCCATTGGTTTGATTCAATTTTAGTTGCTACCATATCAATTTTACCTCGGTGACGGCCTCGGTGGCGCAGCGGTTTGGCACGTTGACTGTAAAACCGAAGGTCTCGGGTTCGATCCCCGGCCGGGCCAAACTAGGAAACGAACTTTTCTAGTTTGTCTCGGGTCTTGGATGTTATCTATGTATTTATTGTATTAAATCTATCGTCGAGTTAGCACCTATAATACAAGCTATTTAGTTGTACTTAGTATAGGGCTAACGAGATCTGTGTAATATGTCCATGAATATTTATTATTATTATAAATATTCATGGACATATACCACGCGTGCCCACCGTGGATTAAAAATATCAAGGTATTGAAATAACAACATAACATTTTTAACATTTACATACAAGCACATACATTGCTTCTGGTCCCACACTAGGATACCCTGTGTCGTGGAAACCAGAAACAACGACATCACAAACATTTAGACATCCAAGACCTGGTGTTTTTTTTTTTGTTTCCAGCCGGGATTCGAAAAGGGACCTCTTGCACGGCAGGCAGACGCGCTACCGCTACGCCACAGAGGTCGTCCTATAAATACCTCAGACACTCTGGAAGAAATAAATTAAAAATATATATATATATATTATATAATCCATTCCACTACAATCCACAATCAATGTCAATAGCTTCTTTTCTACAGCCTGTTCACGCCGGAAAAATAGGTTATAGAAACCTAAAATTATTCTAATCGACATCAAAGATTCGTCAACTCTTGTTGTAAACTGTCTGCTGATATTTTCAGCAACTAACGGCATTATTTTTCGTAATTTTCTAGGAAACAAAACGTGTACGCTGTAAGGATGCTAAACACTCTTTTTGAAAACAAGATTTCACGAAAGCTTTTTGGGTTTTAAGCTTTCAGCGGATAATAAAGGTATTATGCAAACTCAGTGCAAACAAGCGTCCGCTTTTATAAAAAAAATATCTCAAAATATGCATGCGAGGGGTTAGTAAAAATGATGTTATTTTAAATTCTTACTGGTGTGTTTAAATATTAAGCTGATGTTTTATTTAGTACGTAAAGTGCTCATAACTGTTTTAAATGTTTACTTATGTGTTTTACTAGAGAAGTGATCAGATGAAAACGACAAAAGCTTAACATCAGGTTTGTCGCATACTAACAATCTGTTAATATTAATGCATAGAAACAAAAACAACTGTCATAATTATCAAAATGTAGTTGTTTTTGTTTCTATGCACCTTGGTCAAGCAGAAATTAGTGTTTAGATTTGTGGTCATTTATTATATTATGCCCGAAGATGCTGACATCTTGTGCCGATGTGGAGCTGCACAAACCACAATGCATCTTTGTGTCTGCCCTGAAGCTCCACAGTGCAGTTTGCGGGATCTCATGGAGGCATCACCCGGCGCGCTCGCAGTGGCGCGGTTTTGGGAGTGAGATGTCTGAGAGGAGGGCGGCGCTTTCGACACGAAATAAGAAGTATTATATTATATTATATTATATTATATTATATTATATTATATTATATTATATTATATTATATTATATTATATTATATTATATTATATTATATTATATTATATTATATTATATTATATTATATTATATTATATTATATTATATTATATTATATTATATTATATTATATTATATTATATTATATTATATTATATTATATTATATTATTTATGAACTTAGAACTTAGAATTAGATTACAACTCTTTATTGTACACACCAGAAAACAAAATACATAAAAAGATTTACATATCTAAGTATTGCCGTATACAATAGGCGGTCTAAATATTATTTATTATCTCACCAACCTGTCGATAAACTATATTTTTGAACTCATTCATTTCCAACTATACCATCAATTTTTATATACAGTCGACTAGCTTATTTATCTCAGGTTCTCTCGCAGCGAGAGCGGTGGTAGCTCAGTGGGTAGAACCATGGACTGGCAAGCGAGAGCTCCAGGTTCAAGCCCGAGTGCGGGCATGTACCAACGACTTTGTTTAATTTCAAAGTTACGCACATTTGCGAATTTGTAGTCGCAATATCACACGCTAACGGTGAAGGAAAACATCGTGAGGAAACCCGCGGCTCGGTTAGCTCCGCACGCATTGACTAGTCTTTCCTGTGGGCTAGGCCGACTAAGCTGTCAGGATGGTATAGGTGCTGGGCAAGCCTACACCATCTATAAAACGATGTCCCAGGCACTACAGCGTCGGAGTGGTCCCTTCGACCTTCTAGTGTGAGTGAGGATACCACTGGACGCTGTATAAATCATCTCATTACGTAGATGCAAAAAGGCCAATCATCATCTCTCAGCGAGAAGGTCTGTGCCCTGCACGCATAATATCGGGTACATACAAAGACGCTGTTATTACCAATTAAATTCCTGCCTTCTCTTTCTATTTCTTTTTCCTGTCTATTTTTATAAACTTTCCTACACACTCCTTCACAGTTCACAAAAGTACGTTTTCCAACTGGTTTTAGTACCTAGAAAGTTTTTGTAGAGTGAAAGAGATTTGTTTCAAAAGAAGCTTGC
Organism: Yponomeuta sedellus; assembly: GCA_934045075.1. Classification (NCBI taxonomy): domain Eukaryota; kingdom Metazoa; phylum Arthropoda; class Insecta; order Lepidoptera; family Yponomeutidae; genus Yponomeuta; species Yponomeuta sedellus. Next base: position 10,310,006 of record OW203726.1, on the reverse strand, counting down.
TGACCTACTATAAAGAACTAAAAGAGGTATTACGTTGATTCTTCTTTGAACACGGCAGCAATGGAAGTGAAAAACTTTATTTGATAGAGGTAAATGCACTGAGTTGTATTGAAAGAAAGCATAATCTCATAAAAGGAACATCAGAAAAGAACCGTCTTTATCACATCCTTCGTGGCTGGTCCCTGCAACTTTATGCACTGCACAGGATTCTTGAAGGACACCATTACTGGAATATAAAGTATCCTATGGCTCAATTCCGATCTTTTTCTATCTGTACGCCAAGTTTCATGTAATTCGGTTCAACCGTTGTTGCATGATTGACATCCAAACATTTTCACAAACTTTTACACCTCCTCTTCTTTTCGTGTCACTTTTACACTTACAATATTAGATAAGGTAAGATAGGAAAATTCTTTATTGTACACTGGTAAAACAACAAACACAAAATAATTACAAATGTACATAGTACAATTGGCGGCAATTAAAATTAGTAGGATTATATCCCATTTAAGCAACTTTTAAATTGTCTGCCAGTTTCAATTCATAAGTAGTGATAATACCCGGCGTAAGTAGTGATGTGCAGAGGAAAATATTCTTAGAAAATGTTCTCGCATGACTTAAACTTAAAACTAGAAAAAAAATACAGTGTGACGTAATCTTTATTAAAATTTAAAAATTATTCTGTACATAACTAACCATAATTGACAACGCAACACAAAGTTAAACTGCTGGGGCATGGGTCTCCTCCTGCATCGCAAAAAGGTTAGGCCGTATTCCACCACGAGGGCCACGTCTGGGTTGGTGGAGGATTTTAAGACAAGATGTTTCTAGGAGAACATTGTTCTAGGCCCATCTCAAGACTTGAGTGAAGACGGGTGATTACAAATCTTGACAGATCACCTCCGCTTCATCAACGTTCGTAAAAGTGCTCAAATATCAGGATATCGTACACACGACACGTAATTATTTTGTTAAGCATTTTGAGGGTGCAAACATGCAACATTAATAACGAAGCAGTTCGGAATAAATATCGGTGTTTTTTTTGTTCTTTTACTTCGAAGAATCTAAAGATGAATTGAACAAAAATACTTTACAGAAATTCAATTTCAATGGGTACTTAAGAGACATTGAAGAAGTGGTTGAAGTCGGCATTAGAGAAAACAATTCCTTCCTCTGCATTTACTTCGAGCTTCATCAACCAACTCAAAAATATATCAAGATAAATGTTGGGATACTGATGAATCTGTTTTCACATTTTGCGTCATTTTATTAAAACGTTGTAGGTAGTGCAGTTCTTATAGTACAACAAAGAATTAAAAAGCAGCCACCCAGATGCCATACGACATCAACCCTTGTATGTCCCCACTGCTGAGGCACAGGTCTCTTCCTGCATTGCAGGAAGAATAAGCCAAGTCCAGGTTTGTAGAGGATTGTAAGATATGGCGGGCCTTACTGTCAGAAATGTTCAAGCCGCCGATAACACGTCTGGCATGGCTTAACGACTGCCATTACATGACAGCCGGCACCAACGATCCATACGTAATCATTTTTATTTATTTAATCTATACGAGCATAGTTATATAGTTATTAAATGGGTCTAATCGCGATTATTTGTTAGCTAAAACTTAATCACTTTAATTTCTGATGGTTCGGCAGCGTCGCACTGTTGCTGTCATGGGTGATCGCGATGAGACCCGTTTAATTGAGAGCTATGTAAGAGCATCGTAAGTCATTAAGAAATGCTATACAAGCAGCTTTCCGGGGATAGCAGCGGAAGGGTATATTTTAGAGAGAGATTTTCTAATCCAATCATGCAAACGCAAACGTAGAGTCAACTGAGCTACGTCCTCATGGTGAGATATTGTACTTATGTAACATAATCTGACGCCTTTATCTCAGAGGGGTAGGCAGGGACCAGGGACTGCCACTTGCGACGATCCTAACAGATCTCCTCCGCTTCATCAAGGTTTATAAGTCGGTGCATACGCGCATGCCGGTTCCGGCAACTTTTTACCTTCCCCTTTGCTAATAGATCTCCTATTTGGTCGAACGCCTAGGATGTCCCTTACCGGCTCTTCCACTCACATTCGCAATATATATTTGTTTCGTCAATTTTTCTTCCTTCCTTCGTTCCAAACCATCGCAATATTCCTTTTTCAATTCTAGTCACTACATCCTCTTTCAGTTCACAACGTATTATGTACTTATGTATTCCACATAAATCATGGTTAATAGATAATATTGAATCGCTCGTAGCCGGCTGCCTGAGTGATCTTGAACGATCAAGAAGGTTAAGCAACATAGGACGCGTTCAGTGCCTGGATGGGACCGTCTATGACCAACACTAGTGGCACTTTTCCCAGCGGTTCCGTGCTTCGCAAGGTACGTCAAGCAATTGGTGTCGGCTGCCGTGGATAGATGGCAGTTGTTAAGCCAAGTCAGAGGCCTTAGGGTGGCTTGAAAATTTCTGACATTAAGACCAGCCACTAGTCTCGCAAGCTTCCATCAATCCGAACTCGGCCCCTGTGGTAGAGTATGGCCTATACCTTCCTTAGGGAAGACACCCTTGCCCCTCGGTGCGGACATAATGGTTTGATGATGAGATAATATTAATAATAAATCAATACATTCTTGTGAATACATGCTCCGGATAACACGGCCTCTTAATTAAAACTTCAGCCACAAACACCCAACTCATAATTAAGTTTGTACGGATAACAAAGGTTACGCACCACAAATTCAAACATGGGGACCCATCTGTGGGCCTTTACACATACATTATCTATAAGCCGCATATACAGATATTATTTATCTAACTGCGCTCAACTTTGAACAACTAATTTACAATGTTTTACTTGATCATTCATTTTGATGAAATTAACATTATATACAAGACTTATTATAGAGAACCTGTTGTAGAAAAACACATTAACTAAAGTTTCATTCAATGTATAATAATGTTAATTTATACTTTTGGAAGCAGCAATAGCCCAGTGGGTGGAACAATGAAATGAGCGACCGATTCCCAGTGCGGGCATGTAGGTACCGATGACTTTGTTTTCTAAGTATTTGTGAAGTTATAGTAGCAATACCGCTCGCTAACTGTGAAGGAAAACATCGTGAGGAAACCTGAGCGTCTGAGGTGTTCAAATATCTCAGCGCTTGAAATTTCCAATTTGGCAATTTGGTAATTAAGCCCATACTCTCTCGCAGGCCTGTGCCCTGGTGTGTTCACAATCTAGAGAAATACTTTTTTGCCCTTATATTTTTAAAATTTAATCGTTCAATGCGGTGGACTTAATACAAAAGTTTCGTCTGAAAAATAATTTAAGAAATTTACGAATGTCTTTTGTTTTCAGGAATTCATCTATTCATCCTTTCTCTTTGAAAACTAATTGAAAACTTTAGTCTGAAAATTTTAGTAGTTTGTTTAGATGTTTACTTAGTTGTAAGTACTTTTGTTATACAATTAGACAATAAAAATAAATGGTAGGCTATAGAGAGTAGAGAGATGGTAGAGATTAAAGAAAAAAAGCAATTATAACTAGAAAAAGTAAATATTACTTACAGTATGTTACTTACATATGATTCACAGTTGAACAGACTTATTTTAGGGCAAGAATTCTTTGTCTATCTAGAATAAATACAAACCGTGCACTAACTAAAAAACTTTATTTACATTGAAATCAAACCCGCGTATCGGCGCAGCCCCTCTCCCTTACTCAGCTCTCCCTGTGTTTACTGAGCTGTCAACCCCACCTGACACTTGAAAACACGTATTACCTGACTGGATTAACCCTGATTAGCCTCTGAAATACTTAATTCCTTTAGACTCCACTAAATACAACTATGCCATTTATTTTTTGTTTTCATGCCTTTATCGTTTGAAATGATTTGTGATTTACAACTACTCTCCTTCAACATTTTATTTGGGTTCATATATATACCACTTGATTCATAAGTAAGACCTTTGTCACTCGTGACGTAGTTTCGTGTCTGTAACATAAACTAGATACTGAAATGAAATTCACTAGTTCCACGTGCCCTTCATAATGTTCTCATAGTAAAGCGGATAACGATAGGTATATGGCAAAGGTAGACACTATGAGTATGTTCTTTATTACATAGGCATCAGAGCTGATCAAATAAAATTGTTCAAACTATGGCGCCTTCTCTTCAATGTTATCATTCATCTAATAAGCACTTGCTTTTATATTAATTTTGTTTTAAGATATTTGGTGTTGTACACTTTTCAATGCATTAACCCGTGTTAAGGACAATTTTAAAAACCTATTTAGAGGTTAAAAATTCCACCCATGTCGGGATTCGAACCCGCGACCTCTGGCTATCCGTGCCAGCGCTCTTTCCAACTGAGCTAATGGGCGACTCACCGGCATCAGTGAAATTTCGAACCTCTTTATAATATTCTCTGTATTACGTACAGGTTTTTAAAATTGTCCTTAGCACGGGTTAGTGCATTAAAAAGAGTATAATTATGCGGGTACAGCGATATCATTCCGATGTAAAAACCTAACTGCAAAGTAGGTACTTGGGGTTGCAAGTGATGCAAATTACTTCAGCCAGTTGTCGCTGCCTGTACGTAATACAGATAATATTGTAAAGAGGTTCGAAATTTCACTGAAGCCGGTGAGTCGCCCATTAGCTCAGTCGGAAAGAGCGCTGGCACGGATTCCCAGAGTTCGCGGGTTTGAATCCCGGCATGGGTGGAATTTTTAGCCTCTAAATAGGTCTTTAAAATTGTCCTTAGCACGGGTTAGTTCATTAAAAATACTCTAAATAGGTTTTTAATATTTGGTGTTGTTTCAATTTATTTCCTTATTTTCCTTAAAGGTAGAACACCCGGCTGGTTTTTATTGGTATTTTGTAACCTGATCAGTATCGTAGCAATTCCAACAAAGTTGCACGCACCACGTCTAATGGATACCTTTTATCTTTCATTGTAATACCGTGCGGCACAAATTATTTACAACTTTTCCCATGCAGACAATATTATCAGATCACGAAATCTATCTAATAAGCTTTCGGGATAGAAAATAAAATTGTATAAAAGCCTTAAATGTATTAAGCAAATGGAATCCCATTATTTGTATGAATAAAATGCTTTAGTAAACTTTCCCGATAGCTACTGATTGCTGTATTTAAGAACCAGACGCTCCAAATCCCAAAACATTTTGTCTATGCTCTGAATCAGAAAGCAACATGAAGAAAATATTACGAAAATATAAAAAGCACGCAAAAACTTTGTTCAAACGTGTGAAATTGACCTGCGCCAACTTGACAGTCCACGGACCAAGTTACCTCGTAAGAACAGACATACATTGGGTGCTCAAATTAATATACTTTCTCATCTACTTGCACATATGGGTAGCATTTATCTATACGATACGTAGGTACTACAACCACTATACGGAGAATACGATCCGTTTCATGACGAGAACTGATTACCTGCACTGGAACACAACATTCCCCTCAATAACGGTGTGTGAAAATCCTAATGTCGATGCCATTCAAGCACAATCGGAGAAGTTGGACGGCAAGACCGACAGTAAACTAGAGGGGTTTATTGCTGAGGCGGCGTTCTTTACTGGAACATGCTTCAGCTGCAACTCAGTATGTGAAGCAGAGTCATTTTGCACTCTCGACCTACAAACCATCTCTACTATGTACCGCACTGCTTGCACTAATATATTCCGTTTCTGCTTTTTGAATGGCAAAATAATCGATTGCTGCCAACACTTCCAGCCACTTCAAACAGAATACGGCCTATGTTACTCAATGAACAATAAACTAGCGAATTCGGAGTCCCAGATTTTTGTCAAATCTGACATACGGCAGATGGTCACAATGGAAATAATAATGAAGAGGGATGCAGAGGTGTTTTTGCATTCCCCAGAAGATGTACCTTTCTGGAACATGGAATACGACAGGAGAGTAACTGTCGTTTACGGCTCGAAAGCTGTTACCGTATTCTCTATTACGGACATAGTGAACGAGCCTGAAGTGGTATTAATACCACCAGAGATACGAAAATGCCGGTATATAAACGAAGTTCCGCCAAATTACTTGGCGTATAAATATTATAGCTACTCCGTTTGCATAACCGAATGCCGAATCGAGATGCAAATCAAGCTTTGTGATTGCACTCACCACCTGTCACCACCGGAATACACTGATAAATTTTGCGACCTAGACGGAATAAAATGTTTGACTGATCACTTCGAAACGCTGAGAAAATTAAAGGTCCCAGGCACGAACGATACAGGATTAGATTGTGATTGCTTGCCATCTTGTACTGAGCCCGATTACAATATTATATCGAAGAAATTGGATGAGCCACAACAAGATGTGGGCATGGGTTCGGTGAAGGTTATTCTAGCCAACAGACCTTATCAACGTTTGACGCGACAGGTCGCCCGCACCACATTGGATCTCGTAGTAGCGATGGGCAATTGTTTCGGTCTGTGCTTTGGCGGGTCTTTGCTCTCCATAGCAGAGATCATCTACTACCTTTGCTTTAAGAAATGGAAATACGACAAAGGGAAAGTGTGAACTGTAACTATGTTTCGTATTGAGTGTGAAGTTTACGCAGCACGTATCTTCTGGGAAGCAGCTGCCTTACTCAAACTTGTGGTCAGCGTAAATAAGGGCTCTGCCCTAACTACTTAGTTATTAGTTTCACATGTGCTACACTCGACTTTGTTTGCACTTAGGTCTTGTTGTTGCGCTATTAGTTTTATCTGTAAGCTTCAATCAAAGTTTGAAAAGAACTTCGCCGTTGCTTACTTTTTTTCTTAAAACGTATCTATGAAAGAGTAAGACTTCGAATACTTTCAAATTCTGAAACACAATTTGCCTTCATTTCAATTATATGTTAGGTTAGTAATTATTTAGGTACATTTCTGGTCAGTTCATACATTTACTATTAATATCATTGGTCTTAATAAATTGCTTACAAACATAAAAATATTATATTACATTGATGTTTCTTACTTATATGATCATTCGTTTTTACGAGCAACTCAAAGGTTTACTGGGGATATTACATTCGTTAAACAGCAACGTATTTCATAAAAAGGTCCTGTCACGCCTGGTATTGAGTTCATAAAACTAAGTAATATAATTTTCTACTTTCGGCGAATTGAAAAAAAAAATCTCTCTGGAATTCCTGTTTATTCTGTAGGAAGTTAGAATTAGACCAAATGTAAGCAAAAGTGCTAGAAAACATTATTTTAATGTGCAGCCTATATGTGTCAGGGAGCTCTTCTCAGAGAGGGACAAAGAGAGAATGGGTTTTGGAGAACGTGAATAGGCAATATCAAGCGCTAACTTGTTTAATTTAGCGTTTGAAATTGCCTATCCGCAAGGTTTTCTAGGTTTTCTCAAGATCTTCTCTTTCCCAGCTAACTTGGAAAACAAAGTCGTTGGTACATTCAGGGGTTCGAATTCACGACCTCGTCAGTGTAAGGACGGACGGACCTATATTAAACGCGATTATTTATTATGTGAAATAAGAAATGAAAATGAAATAAGAAGAAGCGGAAACCGCAACGCTGCCGAAACGTCGAGAGTTAAAGTAATTACTTTTAACCTTAAAAATAATCGCGATTAGACCCGTATAATTATAACTATGTGTGAGGCAGATGGTCTGTTTCTCGCACTACCGTGGTAAGTGGACATTTCAAGCAAACCACGCTTATCTTGAGTGGCGATCTCAGTTTGAAATCTTCCCGCTCTTTTTAAAAAATATTGTTAATTAATTTTGGTTATTTCTATCAAAAAAGGAATGTACTAGGAAAGTTTGACTGCCACATTGTTTGGCGGTATCACGTCTGATTACTATGCCGGAGGTCATCGGTTCGATTCCCACTGGGGCTCTGTATTACTTACAGGCAGCGACATCTGGCTGACTTCCTACTTACTTTGGTGTAGTAACAATAGCACTTCCGATTTTATAGGAATCATAGACTATTTTATTGAATACTTCTAATATCATGACATTGAATATGTGAAGTGTGATGTGATGTGATGTGATAATAGAATATTATGATATAAGTGCGGTAAGTTGAAAATTACAGCCGAGGCGATATTACTAGCCCGAGCCATCGGCGAGGGCTATAAGGAAGCAGAGGCTGTAATTTTCAAAGCGCACGTATGTCATACGACGTTTTATAACATATTTACGAGGAAATTAATAAAACTCTGACTTTGTTATCATCACTTCTTGACGATATTTTCAAATAAAAACAATACCTACATCGAAAAGAAAAAGCGCGCGGATTTATTTTTACTTGTCCACAAATAAGCGATGCGCGCGCATTAACTTTTTTTTTTAGGCAAAGGTACAAAAACAGCCAATATTACTAATAAAGTAAATTAATATTTTTGTGGTTTTGTTACAGATAAATGGTTGTAATTTATTGTCAAAATTAATTAAATTAAAGAATTAAATGTTTATTTGTTATATTTTATTTCCCAAATATTGACCACTTTCTTGACATAAAACCTCTCATAAAATATTGACCACTTTCTTGACATAAAACCTCTTTGCTAAGATTTATAATTTTTAGACGGAGTATCTTTAAACTTTATTTAAAAAAAAACACTTTGCCTTTTACATTACATTATCGCACAAGTACGTAATGAGATACATTACGATATTGAAATTGGTGTAATTACAACCACTTTACGAGCAAATATGTTATAAAGAATAAGAAGATTCCAACCAATTAGTTTTCTTTTGGTACTTTGGGAATAGCCTCTTCGATGTTGGATGCCTTAGATCCTAGTTAATCCTGCACTAGTGTCCCTTGGGAACGGATATCAATCGAGCGGAGACTGTTCTTTAGAATTTAATAGAAAATTTATGTTGGAGTTACACTGAAAATCATAAACGTTAAAATGAAATCCCTGGTACAGTTATGATTGTCTTTATTGATTTGTAGAACATACTAGTACGTATGAACATAAAATGCAACACAATAACTAGTACATGCCGAAAAAAACAGTGAATTGAAAGAAAATCGCGTCTTTGCCCCATCCCTTCTTTTGTTTATCTCGCCTAAGTTTGATGATTTGACTGAGCCATCGTGAATAGGTGTCTGTTCAAAGTTCTACTGTTTTATTTAAAAACAATTTATGCAGAAATTTACTTCAACGTAAACAATATTCTGCTTGTTGAATGCAATATACAATTTGCAATTTGAATATTCATATTTGCACCAACTACACATCTCACCTTTCATTCAGCAACTCTCCATCGTAGGTTGTCTGGAAGAAATTGCTCCAAGCAATAAGGCTGCCAATTGCACTGTATTTTTGAAATTATTTTATATTTGTTTTTCCTGGGGTACAAAAAATAAATTATTATCTTATAAGTACAATGTAATTTTTGTTGTTATTGCTGTCTTCAGGTCGAGTTGTAGTGGATAAAAAACTCCACTGTGACCATCTTTTCTCAAATCATCTGAGTGATTGCAATCAACAACTTGCAATTCCAAAACATTAGTTACTGTTCTTACAAAAGTAGGTGTGGTAACATTTTTCCCTTTACCACAGACTATAATTAGCTTTATCTGAGAGTTCTATTTCACTGAACATTTTAAGTCGGCCGGTTGACGGTTTTATCGATGAACGCCTTTTTAAAAGGTATTTCTTCCTCTTACTGTTATTCGTGAAATTGCTGTAATAACAGCAAAACATACAAACGGAATATATTTCCTGAATACCATGTTTGCACAGATAATCGAAAACATTAGAGACGTCTCAGACGTCGTGATACACAGCATATCCAGCCCTTTCGTTTGTTTTCAATTTTCTACGGCTTCGTAGGAAATTGGTATTCAGTTAGGTATTATTTGCTACATGAAGAACTTAAAAAATACACACAATGAAAACTACTTTTGACGACTTAAATAAAGTAATTTTGGAAAAATATTTTTTTCTAGGCCCATGTTTTCAAACTTGGTTTCTAAATCGTGATGAATGGCCTCCCTTAAAATTTGTCAACCGAATACGGTTACAATGTCCCCTTAAAATTTGTCCACCGAATTTGATTACAATGTCCCCTTAAAATTTATCAACCTAATTTGGTTACAATGTCCCCTGAAAAATTGTCAGACGAAATCGGTTACAATGTCCCCTTAAAATTTTTCAAATTCGGTTACAATATCCCCTTAAAAATTTTAAACCGAATTCGGTTATAATATCCCCTTACAATTTGACAGCCAAATTCGTAGTCACCCTGTAGAATACAACATTCTTCTACTTCAATGGCACGGCGCAAAGGTACGGCCGTTACGCCAATCCTCGGCTAAATAAGATTGATTTTAGTGACAAATTGAGGGATCAGCGCCTTAATTATGTCACTTTTAACGTATATATGTAAAATTCACACATAGGTGCAAAAGCTGAGTGTTTGCTTAGCTCTGACGCATAGATATCAGGCGTAATATGTATAATAAATGGTGGAAACCGCATTTTGATGGAAATCTAAGACATTTTTAAAAACCTATTTAGAGGCTAAAAATATCTAATATCTAAGACATGATCGTGATATTGCGACACATAGTAGTACGACAAAGTCCAATAGATATTTCGTTTTTGCACACATATCTATAAGTTTAAAGTTACATAATTAAGGCGCTCTGATAGTCTTTCTGGAAAGTCAGTTTTACTATCTAGAGGGGACTTTGATAACGATAACCTTTCGACTGTATCCTGCAAATCCTGAATAATGTATCTCTACGTAATTATAATAACTATGTAAATTAGGTGTCTTTATATCATATATCTCTCTCACTTACCATGATTATTGTCCAACTCCTTTGTAACATTTAGGCTACACTACATCTCGCTTAAGTTCATGGGGTAGTGGGCTAAAAATCTCTTCAACCTATTAAGTTTTGACCTTGATTTTTAACAAAACGTTCTTTTGTCCGATCGTTACCGATGAATTTCTTTAATTTTTCTGATTAATAAGAATAATTTATCTAGTGCAAGAGAGCTACATAAAAACGACTTTTCACGTGACGTCCTCAAGCAGCTGACAGCTGGCCAGCCAATCAACAGCAGAATGCGATGTCATCAATCTGTCGGTGTCAGACTTCGATCCACGCATTCCTGCCAAAGTCCGATATCAGTCCCACCTAAAACTGAAGCGAAAGTTAAAGGAGAACCAAAAATAAAATGCTACTCATTCAGAAAACGATCAACAAAAAAAGCACAATTAAAACGTACAAAAATGATGTGTATGAGTTGCAAAAATGAGTATATTGTGCAGGATATTCAGAAAAACTATTTCTTCTATTGAGCCAGGGGTCAACTGAAAATTTAAGCTGTGTCTCCAAAACTTAAGCCGCCCAATAAGGAAATACTCGATCAAGTGTGAGTCAGATTCCTTCAGTCCGACACTCGCACTTAGACGGTGTTTACAAATTATGTTTTGTGATAAACACCCTTGTATGTGACTGTTGGGGCACAGGTCTCTTTCTGCAGCGAGGTAAGGCCATACTCCACCACGGGGGGTCAAGTGCGGGTCATAACATGACCGCCGGCACCAATGGGTATCTCGTCTGATTGTCATATTGAAGGTCGTAGGTTCCATTTCACGTTCGGGTTCCCCGCACATTTACGGATAGCCGCAGTTTGGGTTATTTTCCATGTATGTGTTGTCGTGGCCTGGATGTCTTAAGCACATAAATTGGAACCAAGACAAGTGATTGTGTTGTGTGGAAATATTTTTTATTATAACTTTGCTCCGAGTATACGCCGTGCTCACGTTTAATCTTTCATACTGATTTAAATTAAAATTTTCTCATTATAATCTCTCAGCTCATATAACTTATTGTATGAGAATTTTCTGTGTGTTACTGACGCAACGTTTCAAATATGGGAAATTAATTTTGTGTTGGAAGGTATTTATTTCAAGAAGGTCTAGAGGGCCGACTTAAATGAATAAAATTCTATAGTTCAAGGTGTTTATGGAAACCAAACGCTTTTAATGGCTTAAATTACATTAATGTACTAGTGCCTTCACAGGCCTGAAATATAGACTTATGTTTTTTTTTCCACACTTTAATTTTAACTGCTTCTACCAATCCTAAATATAATAAATGTTTTTCTTCTTCTTCTTCTTCTTCTAAATAATTTACCTATATATCTACAAATATAATAAAAATATAAATTTTGCCTCTGTCTGTGACAGTCGTGGCTGTCTCAATCTATTTCTTTGTGCGAGCATCACACCAAAACCATTACATGAAACTGACTAAAACTTACCCTGGTTGTAGCCTAGGTTCCCACGTAAAACTTAGGCAAAATAACATCACCTTTAAGTTCACGGGGAAAGAAAAACACCGTAAGCTTTGAGGTCATTGAATAATGGTTTTACCACAATGAAGGATACAATTATGTATGACTGAATTAACCAGCCAGTATACACACTACCGGTCAGAATCATTTATGACATGTCTTCCACCGTCGGAATAGCTATATTGCAAGGAGCCTCTCTAATTCCGCCTGGTTATACAATATATGGCACGATGTACTACTGTAGTGTCTCTTTTTTATGTCTGTTAATTGTTTTACTTACAAGAATTATAAAAATAAACAGCTAATGCCCTTTAAGTAATATTAGTATAACACATTTTTAAAGGTAATAAAGAACGGAATGAACTTTAAAATTTATTATTAACATAAACATAACATTTACATACAGGCACATACATTGCTCCTGGCCCCACGCTAGAATACCCTGTATCGTGGGAATCAGAAACAGTGTCGTCACAAACATGTAAACATCCAAGACCTGAGTTTTTTATTATTTAGAATAAGTGTCAGAAAATTGTTATACCAACATAACGACGCTATGTAACTTAAAAAATATCAATTGTCTATAGTACTCTCGACAGACAGCCAAACGCATAGTGGAGCTTAGTTATAGGGTCCCGTTTTTACCCTTTTGAGGTCGGAAACTTAAAAAACTATCGATAGTTATTTTTTGAAACGTCTTTTTAAGCATGGGTTAGTGCATTAAAAAGAATATAATAATGTGGGTACAGTGATATCATTCCAATGTAAAACCTAACTACAAAGTAGGTACTAGGGGCTACAATCGATGCAAATTACTTCAGCCAGATGTCGCTGCCTGTACTTAATACAGTGCATATTGCAAAGAGGTTCGAAATTTCACTGATGTCAGTAAGTCGCCCAGTAGCTCAGTTGGGAGAGCGCTGGCAAGGTTAGCCAGAGGTCGTGGCTTCGAGTTCCGGCATGGGTGGAATTTTTAGCCTCTAAATAGGGTTTTAAAAATATTCACGTGGACACGCGTGGTAATTAAGCCCAAAAATACTCTCAATCTTTGAGAGAAAGCATGTCCTGCAGTGGGACATACATAGGCTACATAAAGTAAATGGTAATATAGTGACTATTAAATGGAGACTATTTATAAAACGAAACAGGCATCGGCACAACCAATCGTCTTTCATTGTTAACTTTCCTTGAAACACTCAATTTGAAAGTCTTTAAAGAACAGGAAAGTTTGATCCCTCGAAAAAGTTTGAAAACCTTCTGGTTATTTTCCAATGACTTCAAAGTTAATTTATGAAAGTATAGTCAGCAACTAGAGTCAGCTACTATACTTAGTTGTAATTTACATAGTAACTTTAAAAAATATTGTAGATAACTAAACAAGTGGGAGACGGACTCACGCACTAAGGGTTCTGTACCACCTCGCTTTTTTGTAAATATACATAAGACAATTTCAACTAAACTTATTAGGCATTACTAAATAAACAGTTGCGTTGCTGTGAAAACAGAGAGTTTTATTTTAGTACACATAAGCTAATAATGAATAACACTATTTAACTTAAATCGTACTATCTTATTAACACACATCACATTATCTGGGAATACAATACTACTATTAACATGAACATACGAACATGATATCTTCCTTTACTAGATACATTCACCTAGTTTTCGGTCTTCCTCTAGATCGCTGTCCAGGAATTTATATACCTAGCACTTCGTCTATTCGTATAGATATCAATATTATATCAATATCCACACAAAATACAAAATTTAAATTTTCCTTATCTGCTTATTTTACAATACATAGAAATTGGAGCAACCTTATAAGCATGTAACGCCTTTCTTAGCGCTTTCTTTCTCCGAATTCAGAATGTCGACTGAGTAATCCGGAATGCGCGTGAAATATATCGACTTCCGAACTAGTGGCCGTTGGCTGGTAACAGTAGCTTAAGATATTAGTGTACGATAAACCGGGGTAATACGATAAACCCTTTACAACTCAAAGAGTAATCGGTAAGGGCTAGGGGTAAGGTGATGAAATTTAAATGATAATAATTTTCTTCGTCGAACAAATTACAAATTAATAGTGTACACAGACTGTATTTCGTTCAGTTGCTCTTGAAATAAAGTACCTGAATTATTCATGAAACAAAGCCGTCGAAATAAAATCGAGGGTTTTTTTTTAACGTTTGATATTTAATTCGTGGACTCGGGAAGTTTTTCGTATAATTTTCCTGTTATTATGCATGAAGTAACCGTAACGAAGTTGGTTTAGAGGCAAGTGCTTTGTTTTTATACACCTATTGACTCCATAAAGATACACTTTTAGACTTTAAAGGAAGGCCCATATTTAAGTAAGCCCTCAAAACATTATTTAGGCTTATTTAAATAGATTTGAGCAACCTTTTAATTTTTGTCGCTAAGTTGCCAATAAAGTAGCATATTAGAGTGCAAGCTTGTATAACGAACTGCCGTCTTTACTTTAGAAAACATCACACAACACAATAACGTTTTCTGTTCCCAAACTAGGATATGCTATGGCAATAAGGCCAACAAAGCAGTACTTACTTTACGGCTGAGATGATTTGTTTTTCAATATAAAATCACTGCAATCTTATGTGGCAGTAAAATTACAGGTAGAGTTCAAAGGTACGTATATGGTACTATTATATCACCGTCAGAAGTTTGTTTACATGTACCGTAAAGTAAAAACTGTAGGCAGATTTAGTTGACAGTCAGTTCAGTCTAGAAACAATTCAGTGCTGTATTACAAAGCTGGACAAAGTGAAGCTACAATAGGAGACAGGTTGTCCTTTTGGTACAGTGCACAATATAGGTAGTTGCACAATGAGTTGTTTTTACAACTGAACTTCTTGTAGTAGATGTGCCGTGTCGTTACAGTTACCGGCCAATGTGAAACCGACCAATACTAAATTTTATACTAACTCCCTTACTGAGGTCGTGGGTTCGGTTTCCACTGGAGGCCGCCGTACATTTGTTTACATGGCCTAGTCGGTGTGTATTTTCACTTTTGTAATGTCTTTGCCAAGTTAACCTTGCATATCGTGTCCTAGTTTGAGACTAGGACAAGGGATTGTGTAGTATAGAAACTATTATCGAATATAAAAACACTCTTGTCACAGATTTATGATTGTTATGAAACTCCTCCCAAACGGCTTCACCGATTTTTATGACTTTTTGTGTATATTTGGTAGGTCATATGCTATTTTATGTTCAAGCTAATCAATCCGTTAAAACAATCCGTTACCAAATATAAATTAAACTACGCCTGCATCCCGTGGGGGTAGGCAGAGACCAGTGTTTACCACTTTCTACAACACTGCAAAATCTCTTTCGCTACATCAAAATTCATTTGTCATTGCGTAAACCGCACGTCAGTGTTGCGGACCATTTTCAAATCTTATGAAAGAAAGAAAGATTATTGGAACAAATTAACATATCATGGGAAAGAAAAGGCATACCTACCACTCATAGTTACAACAAGGTAAACAAAAACAATAAATTTACATAAATACATGATAAGACAGCGCTAAGACAGAGCGTACATCTTGTGGTGTGTCAATGTTGCCACAAAGGGCATCTAGCGTTATGCTGAGGGTGTGCTGTGCTGAGCCCTCAGTGCTGGTTTTGAGTCCCCGCGATGTATATTCTATGCGGTGTATATTCTGCTCTAGACCCATGCGCCGCTGGTAAATCTATAGTAAAGCAGTGGTATACTTTTACTGAACTGTACTTTTTTTGGCCGTTACCACGTGAAAGTTAACATTTTACCTCCGGGCCATTATCGTTAGCGGAATTTGCGCCGTAAAAACTTGCGAGGCGTTGAAAAGTGTTTAATTAGGTTCTTCGGGACACGGCGAGCGAGCGTTCAACGTCGGCTCTCTGTGTCAGTATGCAGCAGTTGCAGTCAAGGAATGACGACTGCAGATACTTTATTTTGTCGAGAACCAATTAGTATTAAGCTTACTTGCCAGTGATTCACGCCCAACCGGACAATCATGTGGCTACCTTGTCTGCCAATTGGATGTTTGTAACCGTGTAACCTTTTTATACCATTTTTGTATGGAATAAGGCGTTTCTTTGCGGAAATCCATAATAGCAATAAAATGGTTCTATCATTTACGTACTTAAATTTTAAATTGCGTTACCCTCTCTGAATTCCTTTTGTATTTTGACTGTCCTTTTAATCTGGTGTTCAACTACTCTACCCGTGGAACATTACAGTTGTTATCATTACACTATTTTTATTTTTAATGCACTAACCCGTGCTAAGGAACAAATTTAAAAACCTATTTAGAGGCTAAAAATTTCACCCATGCCGGGATTCGAACCCGCAACCTCTGGCTATCCGTACCAGATAGCAGACAGACAGGATACGGATACGTACTGGTACGGATAGCCAGAGGTTGCGGGTTCGAATCCCGGCATGGGTGAAATTTTTAGCCTCTAAATAGGTTTTTAAAGTTGTTATCATTTTCAATCTATAGTTAACACGGTGTTTTCGAAGGTGTTTTGTTTATATCTTATTATTTATCGCAAGAACCCCTTGAGTTTATTGCTAATTGTAGCTTTAGGAAACAGCAACAAGAGACCTGTTTCATAGATCTACAATTTATGGTTTCCTATGACAATATTCATAACTAAATATAGTTATAGTACACTATTTTTTATTTTTAATGCACTAACCCGTGCTAAGGAACAAATTTAAAAACCTATTTAGAGGCTAAAAATTTCACCCATGCCCGGATTCGAACCCGCAACCTCTGGCTATCCGTACCAGCGGGCATGGGTGAAATTTTTAGCCTTTAAATAGGTTTTGAAATATAGTTATATTGTCATAACAAACTCCGAATTATAGTTATACAAAACGCAACCTTGGTTAACGTTTGATTTTGGTTTTTTAAGAAGTTGTAACATAACTGAGTAGAGTCCAAGTAAACGTCGACGTGCTCTGGACATAGAAAACTTTCATCAATCTGTCAATCAGCCTAGGAAAGGAATCCTTTGTGTTAGGAAAAAAGAGATTAGTCGTCAATATTGCGGTCACTACTATCCGAATCCACGATAGCTTTGTCAGCAATCTTTTGTATCATTGTAAAATTGTAATACAATATCACATGTACTATTACATATTGGCATCTTTAGATGAAAATATGTAATAGTACATGTTTATAGTACACAAAAAAGTAAATTACACATATATTAAGGGGACAGAATTTTGTTTTTAATGAATTGCTTGAAGCACTAAGTACCTATAAAACACAACCTAATAATCTAAAAGTAAAATGCTTTCGGTATTTGAAGTAAAGATTTGTCAAAAAAATCATATTCTTGTCATTAGTTTTACTATTTAATAAAAATTAGTTTTACCATTTAATAAGCATAATAATAGTGCATTTTGCAATGTGTATTTTTTAAACTTATTACCTCGACCTACGAGTAAAGTCCAAAACCAGTTAGTGCGTGGTGACTATAAGCGGCAGTGAAATTTGATGTAAGTCAGTGATTATACAATAGTTTCTTTCACTTTCGCATTAAGAGTAGGTATATATTGCCAAATACACCAACAAAATAAAAAATGTGAATAAAAACCATTTCCGCTTCATTACTGACGAGTATAACGTTTGACTGCACCTTCTCTAAACGCCTCTCTAATGTACTTCCGATGTATCGCTAGCGACGCGCCGTCTGATAAAACGTCTAATTTTCTTCCACTTTGCGTATTTATTAAAGAACTTAATAGTTTCATCTTTATGTCTTTACTTTGGTTAAATTGGGGATGTATTAGCAAAGACCAAAATAAAAGGTTCCCTAAGACGGCGTGTGTGGCGCAGCGGTAGCGCATCTGCCTACCATGCGAGGGGTCCCGGGTTCGAACCTCGTCTGGGGAGAAAAAAAAACCCCAGGTCTTAAATTTACATGTATGTGATGTCGCTGTTTCTGATTCCCACGACACAGGGTATCCTAGTGTGGGACCAGTAATGTATGTGCCTGTATGTAAATAATATTATTACTATATGTGCATGCAACGTCTAATGAATGTAGATGAACCAAAAGGGATCTGTTCGCATTTCGGCAAGAGGCAGACCCTGATTTCTGCCTGCCCCTCCGGGATACAGGCGTGAGTTTATTTAAAGTTATGTTTTTTTTTATTTTTTCAACGGAGTAATAAGTCCCTTCGAATGTTACAACATCTTGAGTGAGTCTGAGTGTCCTATTGAAGTTGTAATTCTTAATGAATCGCGATACTCTATATATATGGTTGAAGTTGTCAGGTGGGCACTCGTTGCGATTAAGCCTTCTTTTACTGTATTTCTGATGTAAAGCCTGTGCTGTGTCCCAAAATGGCACATCTATGCAGATTGTGACAAAATCCACAGCTCTAACGAAAAACGGGGAACCATATTTTAGTATGTATTATTATATTATAACTATATAATTATGTATGTTTGAATAATTTATACATTAATAATATTATATATATGGCCTAGTTTATGTATTTTATTAAATATATATGAATATTAGTTGTCAGTCAGTTTATGTACATATTCTTCCTGTATACTTCATGTACACCTACCTACCTACTCTCTTCATCTTTCAGTTCTATCCATCCCAAGGTTGTCTGGAAGAGATCGCTTTTAGCGATAAGACCGCCAAATGTACACGGCAATAGCTTAGATGTGTAAGCCTTTTTATGTATTTTGTTTTCTGGTGTGTACAATAAAGAGTTCTAATCTAATCTAATCTAATCATAGTTGTCACTATTCTAAGTGACAACTATGGTTCACAAAATAACGGAGAAATCAAAATAACGGAGAAGTAACTGTCTGAAGGTTGTTTGGAAGAAATTAATTTTAGTGATAAGGCCACCTTCTGTACTCTCACGTTAAGAACTATCTGTGTAATATCCATTTTTATGTACAATAAAGTGTTCTCTATCTATCTATCTATCTGTCCATTAGTATCTACCTTTAGTAATTTCCCACATACTGGTGTTAAATGTATGAAATAGGTGAGGTTTTTATCGCTATTTAGAGAAAACTTAAAAGTTTTTGAGCCGCAACTTTTGTATTTCGTAAAAAAATTATAATAGGAATAATTTTTAAGTTATTTATTGACTAAATTCCCGAATCACTTACTTTAATATTTGTTGGAGAAGTCCAACTAGGTCTGTCCCCATACAAACGACATAGTGAACTCCGTCTTTAGTCGTGCTCCTGGAATGAGAACGAAACCAGGTCGAACTCTTCCAACAAAATATAAAGTAAGTAAATAAATGATTCCGGAATTACGAGTATGTTAAAAAGGTTTAAAATAAACATTAAAATTGTTCGCAGCGGTTTTTTATTTTGCAATCCTGCGTCATTCATAGTAACTATTACTTAAAAACCTATTTAGAGGCTAAAAATTCTACCCATGCCGGGATTCGAACCCGCGGACTCTGTACGTAATACAGAGAATATTGTAAAGAGGTTCGAAATTTCACTGATGCCGGTGAGTCGCCCATTAGCTCAGTTGGAAAGAGCGCTGGCACGAATAGCCATAGGTCGCGTGTTCGAATCCCGGCATGGGTGGAATTTTCAGCCTCTAAATAGGTTTTTAAAATTTAATTAAGTAGTAGCCCTCCATTAACCCGGACTTGGCCCCCGTGGTGGAACTTCCTGCGATGCAGGAAGAGATCCGTGCCCTAGCAGTGGGGACATGCAAGGATTGATAACATAGTTACTAAATATTTCTCTATATATCTATTTCTCACTGTAAAACCACAAACATATTTTATTATATTTCCTTCACCAACATCACTCGTGATTAAAAACTATACTATATTTCTAATAACTAGGTACGGTTGTAAATTTGGGTCAAGTGAAATGTTACTGGGGTAAACAAACCATCTATATTTGTATGCCTAGGCTCTAAAGAAAATAGCGACTGTGATCTGGTAACTCCTACCTAATTTTTTAGGTAAAACACTTTTTAACTTTATTTTTTCATATTTAATTCGCGCGTAGTTTGGCCTTATTCAACTCCTCCTATCAGCTTTGTCTATGTAGTGGAAAACATGTTTTTTATCCGTAATGTAATGCTATTAACAGACGGTACGGGCCGGATTGGGCGTACCAGCGAACAAG
Organism: Yponomeuta sedellus; assembly: GCA_934045075.1. Lineage (NCBI taxonomy): Eukaryota > Metazoa > Arthropoda > Insecta > Lepidoptera > Yponomeutidae > Yponomeuta > Yponomeuta sedellus. The sequence continues at coordinate 10,289,526 of OW203726.1, read as the reverse complement.
AAATAGTATGTAATAATTATGTTCGGCAGACAACTTTCCAAACGAACGGATATTGTACGCTCCCTGTATCGTATGCTCCAGCGTGCCGAATCCGCTGTCCGGTCCGTACCAAGTTCGATCTACTGTTAATAGTATAAAGTTAACAAATTCGAGATAAAACATATTGTGAGATCACAGTCGATGATCGACTTTTAGAAGCTCTCACTTTGAGCTTATAAACTTAGCACTACTCTCTACATTTACAATGTGACAGATGAGTTTTAATTCAGCCCGTTAGCTGCCTCAGGCTTAGTCAAATAATCAATCAATATCGTCCACGAAGTGGTTGCTCTGCCATTTAGATTCAAAATCCCTTATTTGAGAAGTCGACCTACATTGAGCTTTATTTCACAGTAAAAGACTTGAAAGAGTCACTTGAATACTCTTTTTGTACAAATTATAACATTTTCATGCGCCTCAGGCTGTACTCGGGTCTACGCCAATAACGGCAATACTTTTATTACGTCGGAAACGTTCTTGTAATACAGACAACCCGCAATAACAATCTCGTTTCCCTAAAAGATTTCTACAAAAATAGGCAGGATTTTTTCAAAAGCTACAATGCGGAAAGGCCTTCCTTAACCTCGCGTTAAGGAATTTGGAACGGGAAAACGTTAGATATTTTTTATTTTATAAAAAGCTCGTGTATCGTGTCTTTTGACTGATGGATTTTCTGCCTTTCTGCGGCGTTATCCATTGTTGATTGATAATGTTGATGCAAAAAATAGGCAATTTAATGCTAATATACCACTCAATACATTTTGTCAAGAGTGTGTAGAAAATATAAGCGCAGTGTTTTTTTAAATTTCGCATAGATGAGATGAGTTTCAGAATATGCTACGTAAATATTGACGCAACCATTTCATGGGCAAATCACAGTGTAAATCAGACTTGTATAACAATTACTTTTTTAAAGCAGCGCGGGTTCTACCTCTGCGCTATAGAGATGGAAACCGTGCCTAGCTTTCGAGAGGTTCATATCCTATCAATTTATTTAATTTTTTATTTTATTTTTATTTTATTTCTTGCATTACACAACAGATAAGTAACATTACATGTTATAATATCATGATGAAAGCTTATAATCTAGTGACATATATTTTAACGTGTGATGACAGCATTTTAGAATATGGACGAGAACCAAAACACATCAAGCCACATACAATCAAATGCACTCAGCGCAATGTATCGTAGCCACCCTACTCCGCTACTATTTGCTTTCTAATCTTAAGTTTTGTATATTTGTGAATTTAAAATAGTGCCGGAGATGTTCACATGCCTTACTGTTTGAAAATGCCAACCCACACGTGGACCCATACTATCTCTCTGCGAAAGAAAACGTATGTCCTGGAGTAGGATTATATTATTTTTAATCGGTTTTTAACATTTTCCTGGAGTAGGATGTATACCGGCTGCTCATGTAGAGCGTTTTCATAACACATTGTAAAAATATTTAGCGTAACTTATATGACGGTGCCATTTTTTCTACCAGACGCTTTTCTAACGTCATTTATCCACTAAATTGCGCGGATCCACTTACCGTCCCGTCTTCATGTCTCATCTTCTTCAATTCAATTACACCTAAAATAGCATAAGCGTATGAACGTCCCACTGCAGGGCACAGGGCTTTCCTCAGAAAGGCTGTTGCTATGGGATTCATCGCCACACGTATCCATATCGGATCGGTGAATTCTTGTAGTGTCGGGAAGGTAGATAATGACAACAACCGTATCGTATGGATGCTAGTTTATTACTGCCCACAACTGTGCGCTTGCGAGCGCGGTATAACACATACACATCACTCCTCCTTCACTAGTTTTGAAGTTCTGGCAACAACAGAAATACAAATAATTTGAAACATATGCATTAAGTGCGATAAACTTAAAACTAAATAGGTTAGGTACGTGCTAGCCGAACGAAACTATCTTATATTTTCCTATACTAATCTCCTGCTTCTACTCCTTATAACTAACTTTCTTAGTAAGTCTACATGTTCGCATTGGTCTAGACATTGGGCGGTTTATTGATAAGCCATTATTCTCTGGGCGCCCCACATCGGCAGTCGGCTCGGCCTGCGCCTCTGCCCATTCATCCTCTTCTCCTTCATCTGCTTGCAGCCCAGCAGTTAGACAGGGTTCCGTATCCGAATTCAAGGGCGGGGATTCGAACCCAACATGCGAAGAACTAGCACGCACAGTGTCCGTAGACTGCATTGCCGGCTCCGGCAGCGACGAAGAACAGGTCTCATTTATGTCATCGTTGTCTCCAATTACACATAAACCTGTATACTGCCTCAGTTGGTCAATATGACGTTTACAAATTATATTATAGTCAGTCACCAATACATTATACATTCGGGCACCAATTTTATTTATAATTTTTCCTAGTACCCACACCCCCTTTCTTGCTACGTACCATCTCAACCACACTACGTCACCTACTTCTAGATGCCTTGAACCAGCTTCATTCTCTTGTTGGGATTTGTATTCTTTGTCCGGCATTATAAGGTCTAATCTGGAACGTAACTCCCGGCCGACCATTAACTTAGCTGGTGATAAACCAGTTGCACAATGTTTTGCGTTTCTGTAATCGAATAGAAATCCCAACAAAGCCTCGTTTACATCTGATTGCGAGGAAACTTCAGTTATAATACATTTAAGCATTTTCTTACAGGTTTTAACTGAATTTTCCGCCTGCCCGTTGCTGGCCGGATGGTAAATTGGGGTGGTGACATACCGAATACCATTAACTACACAAAAGTTATTAAATTCATGTGATTTAATTTTCGCATCGTTATCTGAAACAATAACTTTCGGTATGCCATATCTGGAAAACAATTCTTTTAATTTTCCTATCAGTGCGCCAGTTGAAGTGCCTCCGTTCATAAATAGACACTCTAGCCATTTGCTAAATGCATCAATTACAACTAAGTAGGTCCTTACACATGACCCCACCCATTTCTCAATATCTTTATCAATTGCGGGCCACCAGAATCTACTCCTAGCCGAACTTTTCGTCTTGACCACGCCAAAATGACCCGAATGCAACTCCTTTAGCATACGCTCACGATACTCGCCCGGTATGACAATCCTGTGACCGCGAAAAATACATCCGCTATCTACCTCTAAATCTGCCTTGCAATAAAAGAAAGGCAAAACATTCTTACATTTAATTTTGCGAGGCCAACCGTTATTCATATAGCTAATCACTGTTTGCAATATTTTATCTGCTTTCGTAGCCCGTCTTATGTCGCCATAGTTAACGGGCGTGATGTTCCTATCCAGGAAATTTAAAAATGATCTGTCGACTGCCTTCATTTCGACCCTAGCAGAGTCTGACTCGGACAGTGGCGCGCGCGAAAAATAATCGGCCACTATGTTTTTATCCGCACTTATGTATTGTACTTTATAGTTGTATGCAGATAATAATATTGCGTATCGTTGCAGCCTTGATGCAGTCATCACTGATATACCAGCCTTATTACCAAAAATTGACAACAATGGCTGGTGGTCAGTTTTAAGTACAAAAGGTACTTGACGGCCGTATAAAAACTGATGAAAGTGTTTAACGCCAAATACAATGGCCGTGGCCTCTTTCTGTATCTGACTGTAGTTTTTTTCACTACAAGCCAGAGATCTAGATGCGAAAGCCAGTGGGCGCTCCCTACCCTCACTATCTAGCTGGGCTAATACCGCTCCCAACCCCTGTGGGCTTGCATCGACAGTCAATACCAATTGCGAATTTGGGTCAAAATGGGCCAGCATCCGACCGGAAGCCAATTCTTCCTTCACAGTCACATACGCGCGTTCCTGCCTATCGCCCCACTCCCACTTAGCATCCGCGCGGAGCAATTCATGCAACGGGCCTAATTTCGTCGACGCCCCGGGTATAAAATTACGATAATAATTAACAACCCCAAGAAATCTTTTTACCTCTAATACGTTCTTTGGCCTAGGAGCTTTTACTATAGCTTCTACTTTATTTTTGCACGCACAAAGCCCATCTTTGCTTATTACATAGCCTAAATATGTAACACTCTCTTGAAAGAAAACACATTTTTCTCGCTGCAACCTAAGCCCCGCGTTCCTCATTCTACTTAGTACTTCTCGCAGTCTAGCTAAATGTATCTCTACGGAGGGCCCGGTGACGCACACGTCGTCTAACCAACAGCTGACACCTTCGATGCCTGCCAGGAGCGTTTCCATCGATCTTTGGAAAATCGCAGGTGCGTTTGCTAAACCGTAAACCAATCGAGTGTATTTGAATAACCCCTTCGAGGTATTAATTGTAGTTAGCTCTTGTGAAGATTCAGATAATACCCACTGATTATACGCATTACTAAGGTCGATTTTCGTGTAACTCTCACCACCGCCGAGCTTAGCAAATACCTCCTCAATGCGAGGCATGGGATATTTGTCAATAAATAAATCTTTATTTAGCGTAACCGAATAATCACCCGCTATCTTGACCTTTCCGTTCTCTTTCAAAACAGGTACAATAGGTGTCGCATACTTTGAAAATTTAACGGGAACTAGTATGCCTACCTCCACGAGCCTATTTAATTCATCTTCTACTGCCTGTTTTAAAGCGAACGGAACTGTGCGCGGCTTAAAAAATTTTGGTACTACCCCTTCCTTAAGTCGTAAATCTATTGTAAATTTGTTGAACTTGCCTAGTTCACCATTAAATAATTCTGAAAACTCCCTTAGTAACTGAGGCACTTCACTCGAGCGCTTCTCGGAATCAATGTTATTATTTGACGATGTAAAAAACAACCCAAATTTCGTCATAAAATCCCTTCCCAGTAAAGGCGGACCGCCATTGAATACTACATATATTTTTAAATCGTGTGATTTATTTTGGTAGGTAACTTTTGTTACAAAATATCCCAAAGGAGAGATTTTATGACCGTTGTATAGGCACATCGTCATATCACATTGACTTAGATTTAAATCTGAAAAGTGTTTTTTATACAGGGTGTCAGAAATAACTGAACTGCCAGATCCCGAGTCTAGCTCCATTTCGAGTTCCATGGATTTTATATCAACTTTCACGATTATAGGAGAGTAGTTTACATACCTCACGTTATAGATTTGACATTCCTGGCAATTTTCACAATCGTTACCATCGGTAACCTCTGGGTCGGTACCCAAATTATGTAAACGGGAGTTCACTGACTTTTTTGCATTATTGCACACTTTCTTCAGGTGCCCCTTTACTCCGCACATCTGGCAACGGTAGTTCCTAAATCTACACTTGTTTGCGTCATGGCCTTTTAATCCGCACACTGAACATCGCCGTGGTACCTCGCAGTCCGAAGAACGGCCCGCAGTGCCGGCGCCCGGTCGCGCCGCGCTCACTCGGTACACAGACTCCTCCTTGACGTGGGCAGTCGACGCGGCAAAAGTTCCAGCTCGAGCTTGTCTCGCGCTCGCCGCCTGCTGCGCCACCTCCAGAGCCTTCGCGAACGTCAACTTGCCTGCGTCCACTTCGAACAGGCGGTCGCGCTCGGGGCCCGCCGTTAGGCCCAGCACGAACCTGTCCCTGAGCATGTCATCTAGCGCTGATGTAAACTCGCAGTTGACCGCAAGACCTCTCACGCGCACACCCCATTCCTGGACACTTTCACCGGCAGCCCTTCTCGCCTCGTAGAATTTTTCACGTTCAGCCAGCAAACAACGCTTCGGAGTAAAATGCTTGTCAAGCTCCAAAACTAGCTCCTCGAACTTCACATCTTCCAATATTCTTGGATGTAACAAGTTCCTCGCCAAACGGTAGGTATCATCCGCTAAGTAAGTTAGAAGCAGACCGCTGGTATTCTCACTTTTTATTCCGTTCAATTTAATAAATTGGTTCAACCGACTCTTGAAGATTGGCCATTCTTGCACGCTGTGATCAAATACGTTGAGATTTCCGATGTAACTCGACATTTTTCTTAACGTTTATCACGGGTAGACTCGTCGCTAGTGTAGTGTCGGGAAGGTAGATAATGACAACAACCGTATCGTATGGATGCTAGTTTATTACTGCCCACAACTGTGCGCTTGCGAGCGCGGTATAACACATACACATCAATTCTACCACCGGAATGTGACTCAAATAGATCACTCAGGTATTCACGCGATGATTTACTTATAATTCAGCTAGTGATATCGCACTACAGACTTAAAAATGTACGTAACTTAGAAATAAAGGGTACATGTCAAAATCAAACCCAGAAACTGAAAACTTGAGGCAAGAGTGTACCTATTGTTGAAGGTCACTTATTGAAAGGTATCATCATAATCAGCTCATCTCTGCCTACTGCCGGGTATAGGCCTCTTCCCCACAGTACGTTTCTCTGTTCTGTGCTTTTCCCTCATCACACCATCCTTCGTGGTCTCTCACCATTGGTGAAGGTAAATTATATAGGTTGTCAAAAGAACCACTTTACAATACTCGCTGCCTGTATAGGGAGACAGTAAAGATACAGAGAGCATAGTAAAGAGATTCGAAATTTCACTGACGCCGGTACTTGCCCATTAGCTCAATTAGGAGAGCGCTGGCACAGTTAGCCAGAGGTCGCGGGTTCGAGTCCCGGCATGTGTGGAATTTTTAATCCTATAAATAGGTTTTTTAAACTGTCCTTAGCACGGGTAAGTGCAACAAAAACAATATAAAAGAACCTATACAAATTAACTTTCACTGACAGGGTCGCCTCAACATGTCAGTCTGAATATGAATGATGAATGAAGAGCTCTAAGTAAATATTGTCTGAATATGTCTCGTGACCTAGGCGAACCGAGTGATTGGAATCAATCACTTGCTTAAGCAACAAAAGGTGCGGTCAGGTACAGGATGGGTGATTGTCCCGTGACTACCGCTAGTGGCATTTTTCCGAGCGCTTCCGTGCTTCGCAAGGCACGATGAGCCGTTGGTGCCGGCCGTCATATAATGGCAGTCGTTAAGCCATGTCAGAGGCCTTATGGGCGGCTTGATAACTTCTGACAGTAAGGCCCGCCACTGTCTTACAATCCTCCACCAACCCGGACTTGGCCCCAGTGGTGGAGTAAGGCCTAACCTTCCTGCGATGCAGGAAGAGACCCTTGTATGTCCCCAGCAGTGGGGACATACAAGGGTTGACAACAACAACATGTCAAAGAAAAACTGACACCCTTAGAAGGTCATTCTGTCTTCTTGGTTTCAGTGGCGGACTTCACCCAGCAACTGTCGCAGGTGTACGAGCGGCATTCCGCCGAGATGCAAGTCCTCGTCGCCAACTTCCGCAAGCGGAACAGCGAGCTGAGGAAAGAGAGGTAAGATTAGGATAAGCCCCAGTTTCTCGAACACAAAAAATCTGTTAATCTACTATTATCGGTAGAGGAAAACGTATTGAAGGAACGATCTAACTAGAGGAAGTCCAGTAGAAGTGAGTTTCTGAGTTGAGAATTTCACTAAGTAAATAGTTAACTGTAGTGTTGTTTCTTTAAATTTGTCAGAAAAGAGCGAGACAGAACGTTACCTAAGTATTTACTAAGTACAATTCTCAATTCAGAAACCGGCCCTATGACTGGTCCAGCCATTACTTAGCTCTAAGAATATACCTCGGGCTCTAGAGTAGGCTTCGATTTTCGCCAAAAGCACACGAGTGTAATAGTACTTCCTGCTCTGGATAAAACTTTTCTTATTAAGTTTATTTAATTAAGTGTCATATTATTTGCGATATTTCTATTACACGAATATATCCGATTCTATCCGATAGTAGCCGAGGTATTTTCTAAAAGCTAACAGACTATATCTTATTGTATGGCTCAAACACCTGGATTATAGAGAGAAAAGTGCCGAAAAGGATGGATGCATTTGAGATACGGTTCTGGCGCCGCCTACTGCCTGATTCCCTGGTCTGCTGAGACCTTTATACCATACTTAAGGAGCGCAAGACCCGAACACGCCTATCGAGTCGTCGTCGTCGTCGTCGTCGTCGTCGTCAGGCTATACTAGTCCACTGCTGGACACAGCCCTCCCCTAAAGAGAGCCACGTTGTGCTATCATAGGGGATAATGCCCATTATGGGCCTATCGAGTATTTCGCAGCAATGTATTCTGTATTTCTTTGGACACATCGCACCTTATAGCCTTGAATCACAATAATATTATAAAGGCAAAAGTTTGTGAGTGTATGTTTGTTACGTCTTCACGTCTAAACGGCTGGAGCGATTTTAATAAAATTTGGTATGGAGTTAGCTGACACCATGGATTAACACATAGGCTACGGTTAAATATTGTATACTGTTAGCACACAATTTATTTTTGAAATACACCTTGGGTAATACTGCAGGGTACAGCTATAGTATAGCATTACGCCGGGCAATATGGAGGTGAAGAGAGTTTGACAGACCACCTGCTAATTAGATCACCAAGAAAACAAAACTTACTATAATACAATACAGTACAATACAAAAATCTTTATTTCTCCATCCACAAATTAGTTGGACAATAGCAGTGGTACAATATGGTGCAATCGAAGCGATTTGTGGACAGACTAGGCTTTGTGACTTAAGTTTCACTAAGCGTCTACACAGCAAACGACGACGGATCCAGATGGTGAGCACTCTATGCCCATTCTCGTTATAGCAGCCACGATCCTCAGCATAGAGTGACCGACTGATTGGATTGGACTGTTAATCGCTTTGAGATCATGTTACTTATGTGACTACGATTGTGTAGGTGAGATGTCATCACACTACAAGCGTTCCGCCGATGCGCTACTGCCATCTTCAATGCTATACTTATACATACATACATACATACATACATACATACATACATACATACATACATACATACATACATACATACATACATACATACATACATACATACATACATACATACATACATACATACATACATACATACATACATACATACATACATACATACATACATACATACATACATACATACATACATACATACATACATACATACATACATACATACATACATACATACATACATACATACATACATACATACATACATACATACATACATACATAACCTCACGCCTGTATCCCAGAGGGGTAGGCAGAGACCAGGGACTGCCACTTGCCACGATCCTGACAGACCACCTTCGCTTCATCAACGTTCATAAGTCGTTGCATGCACGCATGCCGGTTCGTGCCGATACATCCCCTATCTGGTCGATGTATGTCCGCCTGGGACGACCCTTACCAGCCCTTCCACTCACAATCGCAACATAAATTTGTTTCGTCAATCTTTCGTTAATATTTGCCTCAATGGCTACTTATATAATATATGTTTAGTATTGAACCGAAAGCAAATCTACACTCATACAATGAGATATTATTTATCTTGTCGTGGCAATACTGCTAAGCAGCATTAAATTCGTCTATCTATACGAATAAAATTCAAAGTCCTGACTGACTGACAGACTCAGTCATCAAAGTCAGTGACCTAGGAAGCTGAAATTTTGCACAGAGGGTCTATATATAATGTAGGCAAGGAATAAGACCGGATTTTTTTAAATTCAACCCTAAGAAGGCGAAAAGGGGTGCCAACATTTGTATGGGAGTTATAAAGAATCTATCTATATAAATAAAATTCAAAGTCCTGACTGACTGACTCACTTATCAACCCCCAGCCCAAGCCGTTGGACCTAGGAAGCTGAAATTTTGCACAGATGGTCTATATATAATGTAGACAAGGACAATTTTTTGAAATTCTACCCCTAAGGGGGCGAAAAGGGTTGCCAAAATTTGTATGGGAGTTATAAAGAATGTTGTCTAATTTTCTTGAAACTGAAAATACTCTTCAACACAATTTATTAAACACATATTTCGCTGTTTTTCTAAATTTTACCCTTATGGGAGTGAACGGGGTTATTTAAAATATAACTAATTTTACTTTGAATTTCACTAGATGGCGTTATACAGTTTCTAAATCACAACATGTTTGTGTCTCATCTTTGATTATTTATATGTGTACCTTAGCTATAAAACGAGTTTTTTTTTTAGTATCACAGCAAACCATAGTTTTAATGCCCAAACATTTGGTCCATCTCCGCCGGATAGAAATACAACAAAACCGTGGGCATTAGAGTTCATAATAAAACTAAAACAATATAAAACTAAACAATATTCCTTAGAAGTGATCCAACGTTGGACATCAATTCAACAAAGGCGCTAACGCAGCGACATATAAGGACGCCATTTTTAGTTGAAAAATTTGTGTGGAAAAACGAAATAAATAGTGTGAAAACAGTTTGAATGTGGAAATTCTGTAAAAGTGAAGTGAAAAACGAGCTATAGTTTGTGATTGTGAAGTGTTTGAAGTACCTTATGCAAAGGATTACTGTTTTATGGATTTTGGTACACGTGAGTCGTAGAAATAAGAACTTAAAAATATCACATTTATCAGTGAATTTTGTGTGTTTGTCGACTTAATTGCAAAGAAGGTAAAATGGAGAAAATCTAAATTGCACAACTTGATTGTTTTGAGCAAATAAAAAGGCTGCATGTCAACTTCAAAAAGTGTGGAAAAGATAGGGTCACAAAGGGTTAACTAGAGATGTTAGAGGACCTTTGGAGGCGTTTTCAAGAAAGACATATTAGTATGATTATAACCCAACCTCAAAAAGAGAAACATCATTATTTTAAAGAGATTATTTATGATCAATGCCTGGATGCATATTTAGACAAAAAAACCATACTTAAAGAGAAACTCGAGCATGTGGCAGAGCAAAAATCAGTGGTGCAAGTGGTAGATCATGTCGAACAACAACCATGCATTACTGCAAAACTTCCCCCAGTCCAGTTACCTACATTCTCAGGAGACTACAGAGAGTGGCTATCTTTCCACGACTTGTATAAGTCGTTGGCCCATGAAAATGTCAGTATCAATAAAGTGAACAAGTGCCAGTACTTGAAATCAAGTTTACGTGGTGAAGCAGAAAGTTTAGTCAAACAGATCCAGGTCTCAGATGCTAACTATGATATAATGTGGAACATGCTATTGAATAGATACAACAACTCTCGTGACATAGTTAACTTTTACATTGGTAGACTAATGAACCAAAGACGAGTTACAACAGAGTCTTCTAAGAACATTCGAGAGTTACTAGATGTTACTTCAGAATATCTAGCTACACTGAAAGGACTAAACTTACCTACTGAACACTGGGACGACTTGATAGTTTAGATCTTAATTCAGAAACTGGATCACGAGTCACACAAACTTTTTGAGCAAAGAATTAAGTCTAATAATCAATTGCCTACTTGGAAAGATATGTCAACCTTCCTAGAGCATAGATTTCGTACACTTGAAGCTGTAAAATACAAGGAATCAGCACATTCAAGAGTAGTGCCACCAACAAAGACTTTCACTACAGGAATCACTCCACATCAAACATGTTTGTATTGCAAGGGAGATCACAAAATATACTATTGTCAAGATTTCAGTAGTCTGGATCTACATAAGAAAGATTTTATACAAAGGAGCAAACTATGTTTCAACTGTCTTAAACCTGGCCACCTAGTCAAAAGCTGTTTACAGTCCACTAAATGTTTTAATTGTGGCCGAAGACACAATAGCTTGATACATGAGGATGGCAACGCTACCGTCACAAGTGAGCTATCAGTTAATGAACAACCAGAAGTGAATTCCCCAGTAATGACAACAATGAATCATACTATGACAGAAACCTCGAGCCTGCAAAGTCGAGTTCTATTGACAACTGCATTAGTGAGAGTGCAGTCCCAAAGAGACAACACCACACATACACTCCGAGCCCTAGTGGATCAAGGTTCACAAGCCTGCCTTATCACAGAAGCATCATGCCAAGTTCTGGGTCTAAACCGTACACCCATTCGAGGAGAGGTAACCGGAGTTGGGTCATCCAAATCTGTTACAAGAGCAAAAGTGGAGTTTGAGATAAAAAAGAGAGACAATTCTGAATCCAGAACAAGAGTTACAGCATATGTATTACCTTCTTTAACATCTTATGTCCCAGAGAAAACTGCTAATGTTGATTGGCCACAGCTGCAACAGTTAGACTTAGCTGATCCCACTTACCTAAATCCAGGTCAAATAGATCTCATCCTAGGAGCTGATATTTATGCTGACATAATACAAGAAGGGTTGATGACGCTTAAGAACGAGAATAGTTCACTTATATCACAGAAAATTACACTGGGTTGGTTAATTTCTGGCAAGGTTACAACAAATAATAATGCATGTAGCAGAGTTCATATATACCATGTCAAGGTAGAACTAGACACTCTCCTTAGGAATTTCTGGGAGCTAGAAGAAATCACAGAGAAGAGAACATTGACAAATCTAGAGATAAGGTGAGAAAATTCGCATCAAAGAGCAAAGGATGGACGCTACACTGTGAGAATGCCTTTTATCACACAACCACCAGACTTAGGTGAATCAGCCACACTAGCCTTAAAAAGGTTTGCTAGTTTAGAAGGCAAGCTAAAGAGACAGCCGGAACTACGAGCAAAATACAATGAATTCATGGAAGACTATTTACAACAAGGCCACATGGAACCAGTCTTACCAAGTGATACACAGAATGAAAAATCCTTATCAGTCTATTACCTGCCACACCACACAGTGGTAAATGAGCAACATTTGACCACTAAGCTTAGAGTAGTCTTTAACAGCTCAGCAAAAACAAGTAATGGCAAGTCGCTCAATGATAACCTCATGATTGGGCCAGCTTTGCAGAGTGATTTGAGAGAAGTAACTTTGAGATGGAGACGATACCCAGTAGTACTTATCGCTGACATACGTCAGATGTTCAGACGGTTGATCATGGATGAAAGAGATAGAGATTATCAAAGAATAGTTTGGAGATTTGACACTGAGCAAGAAATAAAACACTTTAGGTTGACAACCGTGGAACTTATGGAACTTCATGTGCACCCTACTTGGCTATAAAAACACTCAAACAGCTTGCTGAAGATGAGAGAGGCAAATTTGATGACAAGGTAGTAGACACTGTGTTGAGAGATTTTTATATGGATGATCTTCTAACTGGGCAGCACTCAATATCCAAGGTCATAGATCTTAAGGAAGAAATCACAAAATTGTTAGAAAAGAGAGGATTTTCACTTCACAAATGGGCTTCTAATAGCACACAAATAGAGGGCGCGCCACAGGATGAACGCAAAATACTTGGTCTCAGATGGAATGGAGACACCGATGCCTTTCTACTGAGAATCGACATTCCGTCAATGACAGAACGCCCCACAAAAAGGGCAGTCCTTCGCGATATTGCTAGCATTTTTGATCCCACTGGTTGGTTGGCACCTATTGCGGTTGTTGTAAAGAGTATGCTTCAAAAGCTATGGATCGAAAGGTTAGACTGGGATTATGTACTTCCTGACCATCCACTACACTCATGGCAAACCTATCGTGAAGAATTAACAACTATGCCAACAATACAACTGAGACGATGGATTGGTATCACTGAGGACACACAAAAGGTGGAACTACATGGTTTCTCAGATGCGTCCACAATAGCATATTCAGCTGTGGTGTACTGCAGAGTTATAACACCAGAGACAATTACAGTTACTATTATAGAAGCAAAGACTAAAATGGCACCAGTCAAACAGATTTCTCTCCCACGATTAGAGTTGTGTGGAGCTGTGTTACTGGCAAAATTGTTGAGTCGAATAAAAAATGCACTCAGCATTCCAATACAAGATATCTACGCTTGGACGGATGCTACAATAGACTTAGCATGGCTACAGCGACCGGCCACCTACTGGACTACATTTGTGGCAAATCGAGTAACAGAAATCACTAATATAGTTGATACAGAAAGATGTCATCATGTTACTTCACAGGAAAATCCTGCTGATGTCGCTTCACGCGGTACCTCGCTTTCAGAGCTTCCAGATTATCATTTGTGGTGGAACGGTCCTACCTGGCTGAATTGCCTATAAAGCATGAATACAGTACTGTTGAACCCACATAATTAGAGAAGAAGGCTTCAAATACCAAAATTTGCAGTACTGTTATAAATGAGTTACGGTGTGTAAGTGGAAGTGTCCTAAGTGATCAGTGTAACACAGACAATATTATGGACAGATACTCTAAGCTTACCAGACTTGTTCGCAAAGTAGCTTATTTATTAAGATTTATAGTTATTAGCAAACACAAAATGAGAACGAATACAAAATTACAATTTCCTTCATATTTAACTACAGCAGAATTAAGCAATTCATTAAAATGTTTGACAAAAATGTCTCAAAGGAAAGATTTTATCCAAGAAATAAAAGTCATTAAAGAGAAGGGCAAACTAAATGAGTTGAAAAGATTAGATAATGGTAAGAAAATTGTATGTTTGAACCCATATGTTGATGGTGACAATGTATTAAGAGTAGGTGGGAGAATAGAATTTTGTAATTTGAGGATTGATCAAAAACACCCTATGATCCTGTCTAAAAATTGTAGATTAGCTTATCTCGTTGCCAGAGATGCTCATTACAAAACTTTGCATGGAGGTATACAATTAATGTTAAATTTCATTAAGAGCAAATTTCATATAATTGGAGTAAAGTATCTGGTTAAGACATGTATCCATGAATGTGTAATATGTCGTAGACATTCTCCCAAGCTTGGTTCACAGTTAATGGGAAACTTACCTAAGGAAAGGGTTACACCTCAACGACCATTTAGTATCAGCGGTGTTGACTTTGCAGGCCCTGTCAATTTGAAATCATTCAGTGGCCGTGGTTCAAAAACTACTATTAAAGGTTACATTGCTCTTTTTATTTGTACAGCTGTAAAAGCTATTCATTTAGAATTAGTTACCGGTTTGAGTAGCGATGCATTTTTGGCAGCATTTAGGCGCTTCACAGCACGAAGAGGCCACTGCCACAAGCTTTTAAGTGATTGTGGAACAAACTTTGTAGGTGCAAGTAAGGAACTCAAGGATTTGTTTCACAAGGCTAATAACAATCTACCATTAGAGATAGCAGATTTGTTAGCTAAGGACGGGACTGAGTGGCAATTTAATCCTGCCGGAGCACCTCACATGGGTTGTTTATGGGAGGCCAATATAAAGTCTACCAAGTTTCCCTTAAATAGATTGCTACAGGATTCTAAGTTAACATATGAAGAGTACTCAACCCTGTTATGTCAAATTGAAAGTTGCTTGAACTCTCGTCCATTGACCCCAGTGTCAGCTGATTCGGAGTGGCCTGACCCCAGGACATTTTTTGATTGGCGAAATACCTATTGTTGTGCCTGATGATAACTTGGAAACCCTTAAGGTACCTTATTTACGAAGGTGGGTGTATCTTCAACAAAAGTTACAATTGTTTTGGAGAAAATGGAGTTAATAGTATTTAGTGGAGTTACAAAAACGTCACAAATGGACTAGTATTCAAGAAAATTTTAAAAAGGACAGTATTGTAATTATAAGAGACAGTAGATTACTTCCATCAAAATGGCTTTTAGGCAGGTTTATTCATACCCACCCTGGAAGGGATGGTTTGGTCATTCACAAACTTTGTTTATTACCAGTAGATACTTAATCATTTAATACTTGAGGAAAAGTTGAGTTGTATTAGAGCCTTGCATTTGAGTTTTATTTCTTTTCTATGGTTTTTAGAGTTAAGAGTTAACTTGAAATTTCGTTACCATGTTAGTTACATTGTTAAAGGTTGTTAGTTGTCACATTGTTAAGAGTTGTATCAGAGCCTTGCATTTGAATTTTATTTCTTTTCTATGGTTCAGAGTTAGGAGCTAACTTGAAATTTCGTTCCTATGTTAGTTACATTGTTGCAAGGCCTGACGTCCTTTGGGGGGCGATATGTTTAAAACATAAATAGTTTTACTTTGAATTTCACTAGATGGCGTTATACAGTTTCTAAATCACAACATGTTTGTGTCTCATCTTTGATTATTTATATGTGTACCTTAGCAATAAAACGTGTTTTTTTTTAGTATCACAGCAAACCGTAGTTTTAATGCCCAAACAGGGGTTATAAAATTTTAAAAGTCCACACGGATGGAGTCGCAGGCAAAAGCTAGTATGCAGTATTTTTAAGACGCATTTTTTTTTATTTCATAATAATATTATACACCACTTTATAGGGGAACCAATCCAAAGAAACGTGTTAAAAAATCTATATTTTGAATAAATCACCGATGAAATCAAAGCCCATTTGATTTTCTTAAATGTATCTATAGAATAACCCCAGTATCTCAAAGACAAAGCAATCTGTTAATCCATACTGTTAACGGCTGTCAGTTGACTTAAGTCTATAAAATAACTTTCGTTGTATTACTATGTTATTTATATTTAATAGTGTATTTATATTTAATAGTAATTCGCAGCAGCAGGCTAGCTATTATACCTACCTATACCCTCTTCTAATGATGAGTTCACACCAAACTAACTATCAGCCGCCGAATGTGAGCGAGCGTTACACAGTTTAGTGTATTTCCATACGTATTCCAGTTCACATTTAACGGACAGTACGTTATTACGACATTCGGCGGCCGAATAATATAACGCGTCATTACGCGCCGCGGCAGCTGATTGGTTACGTATTTTCACGTTTACATTGGGGCTCACAGTGAGACAGCTCCCATTCGCCGGCTGAATATACGTTTAATTTGAACACGGCCTAAAGTCCTGCGCAGACGAGGGACTTTTATCCCTAAAAATGTCCTCCGAGTACTTGTCGCGGACTCAACGCCTACGGTGTGCGGTCATTTGTTCCCCGGAAATTGAGTGAAGCGTACGCTATGGAAGCAAATATTCTGAGATTACATTGTGTTGTAATTTACATGAAGTTGAAAAAAAAGGCGTTTAAATAGAAAACACCGAACTTTCTCTTCAGTCATGTCTCTTGATATCCTCGGTAATTTGAGGGACTTTTTGTACAGGGTACTTTTAGTCTTTCGTGTGCGTTATTCGATACAATTTATAAGAGATCTATATCGACGAACAAAAAAGTACTCGTGGGATAGTCCCTCGTCTGCGCAAGCCTTAAAGATCGACGCACGGAGATACGGATTAATACCTTGGTATTAATTGAAAGCAGTGGAACTGAAACCATTGGAACTATTTATGCGAGAACGTCAGTGTCCTAAGCTCTGCTAGTATTGAAATTCACTCGTGAATTACTTGGTAGAGACGCTTTGAGGTAGACGCCTCTCAATCGAGCTTTGCTTATTCAAACTAGTCTACTATGGGCCGGTTTTTGAATTGAGTATTTCACTAAGTAAATACTTAAGTAACGTTCTGTCACGCTTTCCTGAGAAATTCGAAGAGACAGCACTACAGTTAACTATTTTCTTAGCAAAATTCTCAAGTCTGAAACCGGCTCTTTGAGTAAGATAGACGTAGATTACCTTATAGTATTACAAGATTAGTACTCACTAAACCATTTACTGACAACAATAATTACCTTCAATCCCGTCTGACACAAAGGCCACTTCGCAGAAATAGAATACGCTAGGCGTCATATAACATAATTATAGAGTTGGCTTGCAATTTAAAGGACTATTTACATCATATACAACGGGCCATTCAGCCACGACACAAACAAAAACAAACCTTCATACTAACACAATGAAAGCTTGACCACATCACATACAGCTGACTCCACCCAATGTGTCATAGGTTATATCTACAGCGAGGTATCGTTACAAAAAAATTAAGGGAATGTTCTTTTCATTGTGAAAAACAATATTTATCAGTAATGGTGTAATTAAATTGTAAATATTCGTGATGTTTGACCTTTGGTTTGAAACTGTTAAAATTAAGCATTAAGTTCACCTTTTGTACATATATAGGTAATTACATAATTTTTTTTATAAAAAATAATAATGAATAATTAAATTAAAGTGGTTACATAAATGCACCATGATTTAAAAAAATATTTTCTACTATGTTTGTGGTTGGATGCGCGTTAACAATTATTAATACATATTTATGATACTAGGGCGGTGAGTTGATGTTTACAAACAAGTAGACGAATATACAAGCCCGAAACGAAGTGAAGGTCATAAGTACCAGGAGGAGAAAATCAGGACCAAATTCACAAGTTTGTAAACATCAATCCGTGAGTACTTTATTACTCGAATTATCGCGTCGCAACAACTTTGACGTTCGAAATATAAAAATATTTTTAATAAAAGGTTTAACGACCCTGCAAACTTTTTTTTGAGCTTTAAATAGATAAATAATTTGGCGGGCATTTCAAATGGCGCTACTTGAACGTGGTGTTTCAACTTTGCTTTAGTGGAGACAAAACGTATTGAGAAAAATCGGATAAGGGACACAAACCGGAGGGTGGGCAGCAGCGCCCCCTGCAGTACAATTCCACCGAACTGCGATCCCCAACCCGCATGCCTAGCGTGGGTATTATGGGCACTACCCCTATGATAGCGCAATGTGGCACTCTTTAGGGGAGGGCTATGTCCAGCAGTG
The DNA here is from genome assembly GCA_934045075.1 of Yponomeuta sedellus. NCBI lineage: Eukaryota > Metazoa > Arthropoda > Insecta > Lepidoptera > Yponomeutidae > Yponomeuta > Yponomeuta sedellus. The sequence goes on along the minus strand of OW203726.1, from coordinate 10,271,022 downwards.
GACAAGTTTAGCCTGACGACGACGACGGATAAGGAGGTTCGATCATTGAGCCTATTAATCCTCGTAATGTGACACTTCTTGGTGGATTTTTTATCGAAATAAAAAAAAACCGTAAAGAATAGGCATGCCGTCAAACAACGGAGCGTGCGGTAAAACATATATTTATTTTAGAGTACCTACTTTACAACACGCACCGTTGTATATTAGTGAGTAATTTTTAACTTTCGAACAATGTACACAAGATCTGTAAATGCAGTTTTAGAATAAAAGTGTTAAAAAATAACAACTGAGTTGGACGTCTTCGACCATAGACACTTTTATTATAAAATTTCGTGATATTGTTGTTTATGAAATATAGTAATTCTGGGTAACAAACGTATATTGTTTTGAAACGTAATTTGTTTTTAACTAGCATCGTACATTACTTACAGTCTATCAGCTTTTAGAATTTACCTCGGGCTCTAGAGTAGGCTTCGGTTTTCGCCTAAAGCACACGAGTATAATGCTCCTTTCTACTCTATATAAAACTTTTCTTCACTATTTCGAAAAGTTATGTAAATTAACTGTCATATTAGTTCCGATATTTCTATTTCACGAATATATCCGACTATATCCGATAGTAGCCGAGGTACATTCTAAAAGCTAACAGACTATACATGTTTTACATCATGTACTCTGGTGTACAAGAAAGAATATTCTTATCTTATCTTAATAATGGTTACAATGTTTTCTTATAAACAGTGAAATAATTCAAAATTACCCTGTAGAGATGGTCCGAGAAGAATGTTCTCGCATGACGAGACGAGGACGTAGCTCCATTGAATAACTGAATGGAATTATCTTTTATTCACAGCCACATAACACACTTTTTTTTTAAAGTTCTCGTCATACGAGAATATTCTCCGAGAACTTTCCAGGTGAGAATTATTACTAGTGACAAAATCCGGGTTACGTTCTGCATCTACACCTGCAATGTTAGGCTCACATGTTTCTTATAATAAAGAAAAGATGTATTTTAAACATTTAGCTGAAATAGTTTAAGTAATAACGTACCTATTACCAAGTTGGTAATGGACTTCTTTGTTTTTTTTTGCAAAGGGACATTACATTTTTCATTATGTCACTACTTTGACATATATATCTAATATAACTATATTGTCTGTGTAGATCCTTGAATAACTCCGTCGCCAAAATTCTCGGAGTCCAGCAACGTTGGCTTAAGTACAAAGCCAAAGGAGGTAAAAATGTTAGTTCAGGCTGAAAAAGTTTTATCACTTTTCTTGGTAAAGTTGTGCCATAAAGATTGTTTATTCATAATAAATGTGCAGCCATGCGGGCAAATCTAATTTAATCCTTGAGTTAAAAAACGGGGTGTTATAAGTTATTCTGTTTGTTGGTCTGAGTGTGAGTTTGACTGTGTCAAGCAACGGAGCTCCCGACCGAGTTCGATGCGTTATATTTAATTGAAACTAATTTTATCGGGATGGATCTTAACTAGGTCAAGAGGGCATCTGTTCAGACATTTTTAATGTCATTTATTATTTCTCAATATCTTTATTTTGTAATGAAATATACAGTTGTGTCTGCAGCGTGATTTAATTATTAACAATATTTTGAAGCAAGTTTATTTTCATAGTGAACAGTGTTATTAATTAATTATCAATGGTATGACATAAATATCCGTAATCTCTGACCGTTGTTGGTTCGAAATGATGAATTCAAATTCAAAGTTGTTGCAAGTACAATTTTTTTAATAACAAGAATCTTACAGCGCCAATATAATTTAGATGGATATTATAGGCCTGTTGCAGCTTGTAGGATAATAATCACAAATAGTAAATTTGTTTCATGAGGAGTTTATGAAATTAAGCGAATGCCTCCAAAGAGAAGGAGAGGCTAAGCCCGAAAAAATTAATTTTGGAACTACATGACATGATAGGTTTAATAAATATTGCTAACACTAAGAGGGGAACAAATTTTTGTGTATGTGCAAAATATTTTTTAATACAGTTGCTCAAAAAGTGGCGTATTGCAGGGACGTGGGCACACTCTCGTGCTTTTTTTACCTTTCCTAAGCTCGTGCGTTCTCTTTCCCAACTGTCAAAATAATGTCTATTAAAAAGAAAAAACAACTATGAAGTTTTTACTAAAAAAAATCATAGAAGTTTTTATGATTCATGCAAATACGTATATTTCTAAAAAGAAGCTACTAATTTGTTTCAATATTAGATTTAATGATTTGATTGATAGAGTTAGGTTAGGTTTCATTTCATTTCATCTCATTAAATTTCATTTTCACTTCATATCAATAAAAAAAATCTACTGAAGAATTGGCTGTATGGGCATAGTTCCCATTACCTACCAGAATGGGTGAAGAAAAACAAATCTCTGCTTATGTTCGTTAACGGTTGGCGCCATTTTCCAAATATTTTTTCTTTATTAAATTGCTTATTTTTTTCGCAACTGTATTAAAAATAGTCGTTCAGTACACGTGCGGAACCGTCATTGCAACTTGTTTCGACTGTCAACTGTAGACATTTGTCGGAACTCTTTGCAATGACAGCCTTTCCGCACTTGGAAATATACTATTATATGTTAAGATTAGATTAGAACTCTTTATTGTACACACCAGAAAACAAAATAAATAAAAAGGCTTACACATCTAAGCTATTGCCGTATACAATTGGCGGTCTTATCGCTAAAAGCGATCTCTTCCAGACAACCTTGTTTAATAGTGATGCTTTTCTTTCACCTGACTGAGGCAGGGCCCAAAAGGAGGACAATATGTTTAGCTCAAATGTGAGATTTTTTGTTTGTCCGATTCTATGTTCTCTCATAACTCACTAACAAATTGTCAGACTTTAACAAATAAGATCTCAATCTATTTGCCGTGTTTGCCCAAGTATAAAAGACAAATTAATATAAAATAAGTCAAAAAACTTGCTGTTACAAGTTGTTGGTATTCGATGGCTGATTGAATTTAGTGCATAATTTTTTTGACGACAGTGTAGTGGATGTGTGAATATTTGGGACCGACCGACGCAGCTAGGCCTAGGCATGAGAATGTTGAATTTTTTTTTGTGATATAAAAAATTAGCCGGTCTTCCAATATGCACAAACATAAATAAATAGAAAACAGTTGAGTTGGTCGGCACCGGCCATTATATGCTCGATCCATATTGTTATTTGATTTTGTTACTTTTCGTCCTGATATTGTTTATTTGGTGCTTACAACAAAATAAATATTATGCTTTATATATATTTTAAACTACATACATATGTAAATCACGGTTAGAATCTCATCTTAAACTGTGAACGAATTCAAACTCACCCTGTCTAAATATATTGTGGAGTCGATGCCTAAAATGTATGTGCTGGTTTTGTAGTTGAGCACCGGCTCCTTACTATGCTTTTTTAAAATTAAATTAATTTAATGGTCGTTTAAAATATTTCTCTGTTTTGTTGTTGTAGTTCTTTGAAGTCGGTTTTTATTTTTCATTTAATTTCCCTTTTATTGCGTATGTTGTTTTTCGTAGAGTCTTGGTTTTAGTCTCACTAAGCAGCTTATGAGCCAACCACACCTCATTCAATAAACAAAAGCTTCAGTATTTACTTTGATTCTAATTGAATCTGAGTAAGTATTGGAGCTTTTATTTATTTTACCCACCTGGTATAGAAACATCGAACCGCATGGCGCTCTTATTTCGTATTCTGTTTTCGAAGGACCTCTGAAAATGAAATGATAAAACGTTTCTCTCGCATGAAAAAGGGATAATATTTGAGCATCATGTTTGCACATCTGTTTTCCGATTCTATTCCCAAAATATAGGCAACGTCAGAAAAAAGGGTCGTATTTTCTTCTTCAATAATAATCGCCTTATATATAAGGTGGTACAAAAAACGCTGCGGATTATTTCAAATAACATGTAAAGAGGAAAAGGGAACAATTTGTTATTTTTTTAGTTTATTGTTTTATTTCTTATAATTCTCTACTGAAAAACCGACGTTCAGGTATATTTTGGAAACATAGTAGATGTGATATCAATGTCATAGATACCTAGATATACCACATATTTACATACACGTATATCAAACGTAACAAATCTTATTACAAGTTGTTACTTATAATAAAATTTGTACAAAGAAAGCATAGGACAAAATATTGCATAGAAAACAAAATATCTGCTACAATGTCACTAATATATGTAACTTACATTAAGAACAAAGCCATTTGTATATACCGGAATCGAATCCAGGACCATATAATGCCTTTCCTTATATTGTAATGTGACAATATGATAACAAATGCTACTACTATTGATAAAGATTTATAATTACCTAGGTACACAAAGACTAGGTTAATCAATGTATAAACTTGCATGCTTTATAATTGTAACGCCAACATTCCAATCTGATATACCCTTATAAGGTCATCAGATTGGAAGGTTGTTACATTAGTTGATTAACGAAACAAAATTATTAAAAAAAAACATTTTCACTTTACACGATGTTGGGGCTCTGCCTATACGAAGTTGAAACCTAAGTTACAGCTACAGTAACTTTCTGTATCTTCTGTTAATTGTTCATGAATGTATTGGATAAATGAAATTAAATATAAGAAGCCGACGCATTTTGATAAGCAATTTAATGCCCACACCTGCAACCATCCGTGTTTCCACGAAATTTGCGTACTACGAGGTCAAGGCAGGTACCAAATAAGCTCTACCGTATAGCTGAAGGTACTACAAGCACCTTTGAAAGCTTTTGTAAGAATATTAAATCCGGATGAGATTTAATTGTCTTTGTCAGTTCCTCATATATCGGCAAGAGCTGCTTTTAAACAATGGCACCATTGAGCCTCGTTCGAACAGTCAAAGGATCCTCGTAAAGTGAGACTGACTTAATGAGAGCCGGAAAACAAAAGTTTTTCAGCTGAACCCTAATATTTTATTCAACAATGGCATAGTACAAACGAGGCCGTATGCAATTGGTGGTTAAGTATACAATTCTTTCACGACATACGAGCAATTTGTACACGCACGCACACCTGGTTTGTTAGTGCGTAACCGGAAACGGCCGCGTGCAAGAAATAAGCCGAAACGTTTTTTTCCTCAATACAATTTTTCTACAAAGACGGTGTTTCCACGAATGCTCGCTTGGTTGCGTTGCCACTTTATGTTTTTACCAAAGTGCGGCAGACCCAAAACGGAGAATAAAATTAAGCAGTCTATGTATTTATTTACGGATGCTTGACCGGAGCACCTAAGCAGGCCCTAGATTCTGCTAGTGCATTGTGGTGCAATGACAATTGAATGAACATGGCAATTTAATTTCTTTGCTGCTTCAAGTCAACGCGCCTTCATATATTGGACCTTCTAAGCGTCAATGGTATGAAAACAACCCCACGTGACCCGACCAGGTATCTGTCATGGTACTATAATGTGCTAACAGAATCGTGTCCCTGCTTATCTGTCGCACCACGAGCACTAGTATATTTATGTAGAAAAAGGGGTTTTTGAACTACTTGCTCTACCGAACTAACAACTTCTTTAATGTCCTGTTCTATAAAATTTGCACGAAGTTTTCAATTTATAATAAGTTGGTCGCCTATTACTTTTTTAACTTAGGTATAAAGCCTACTTAGCCCTGATAGTTTTCCTTTAAAGTTTATTATAATAAGTGCAACTGCCCTAAATTTTTTCACGTTTCTACAATTAACCACTAAGCCGGGAGAGGGGGCGGGACGCCCAACTTCAACGCGCTTTGAAATGAAATGAAATGAAAAGGTTTTATTCAAAGTAGCACAGAAACTGCGGCTTAATGAACGTTACAATTCAAACTAGGTGTCCATTACAAAATCTAGATCATTTAGGAGAAAAAATGGACAAAAAAACTCCTAACTATACTAAAGTGCCTCGAATTTTTGCTTTAATGTGTAATAATTCGCAAATGGGTCCTTAGATTTAAAAATCTTTTAACATTTCAGATATCCAATGATATTCTACACTATGGTATATGCTAGAGAAATTTTCAATACTTTAGGTGTGTGATGTTATAAAGCGTTTTATAAATAATAAAACTGGAACGACTTTAAATGTGTGTATTAATTAAAATGTGTTTTATTTATATTATAAACAGAAAACTTGGTAACAAAACAGGATAAGCAGGTAAAGGACGATTTATATGGTCTGGCCTAGTGGTAATGTGAAGTGCTAATGATATGTGCTAAAAAAATCAAGGAAATCTCAAAAATGGGTGACGTAATTTTAAATTTGGAAAATGATACACAGAATTAAGAAATATAAAAATGGTGTAAAGAGGTTTGCACCGTTACACTATTGTGCGTTCACATTAACTTGACGCGTGAGAGAATTGGTAACACTGAGATATTTACTGTTACCATGTTAAATAAGAAATCATTCCCATTACTTGGGGAAAATAAAAGGATTGAGGGCTTGTTTAACCATCTTCCGATTAGGTCCAAAAGCTAATTCACATATTATGTCCTTGTTACCAATTCTCTCATGCGTCAAGTTAATGTGAACGCACTGTACGCGGAGGCATCCGGAAAAAAATACGGATGCAAAAATGTAGGGACGTTAATTTTTTTGTTATATCGGAAAAGTCCGACCAGGTTTCGCTCCGATTCGCAGAGCTTAATCATGGTGAGCAGAGACGGAGCTCGCGTCGTCGGTTGCTTGTCTCACACTACGGGCAAGCGCGCGGCGCGCCCGCGCCGAGATAGGTGGGTTGTGCTTACGAAAGTTTTATTTCAAAAATTTTTAAGTAACTACGTTTTACCTAATAAATATGTTTGTGCTATTATTTTGTTGGCATAATTAATTGTTTATAGGTACTTATATGACAAATTTCAGTTTTACAGTACAAATCGTCGCTGTGGTAAATCGCGGACAGTCTGACAGTCTGATGGATATGACGAAACTATAAGGGTTTCTTTTTGACTACGGAACCCAAAAATATGGAGTCTGATCTTTGTTTCGCTATCGTATCGAATGGTACTTCAACCGCAAAGTTCGTAAATATAAAACAGTGATCTTCTATCTATCTATCTAGAGTTAGTAAAATGTACAATGCGAGAGACAACTGGAAAACAAACAAACTTGAATTGCAGCGTTTCTGAATACTATCTGCACCATATCAATCAAATCAAATAACAATCTTGTAAAATAAAACTTTTCCGAGCTGCGGAGTTATGGTCTTTATAGTTGGCTAGTAGGTACCTACCCGTACTTCTATGTTACTATCAATACGCGCTAAATTAATTTGATGCTGTCGCATCACTCAGAAACCGTATGTAAAAAACATTTCTTTCGTGTTAAGAAATAATAACTTTTTTTTTAAAGATGTTATCGATAAGACATAGTTAATATTTACATTTCATACGGCATCATTTAAACCTAAGAAGAGTTTTGCATGAAGACTGAGCCGCTTTTATAAAAAAAAAGTTCGTTCTTTCGCAAGGGGGGCACTGTACTAAATGACATTTCAAGAATACAGTGGCGCCATCTCCTAGTCTTCCCTGAAACCCACGAGTTACACTAGATGTCGCTTAGAATAATTTTTGTGGTAGAAAGTAATGATTTTTATGCCACACCTGGCAATAAAGTGGCTTTTTCCGCACGCTGCGCGTTCGGAAAAAACCGCTTTCTGGCCAAGTGTAGACAAGACATAAAACCGGCCAAGTGCGAGTCAGACTCGCGCACCGAGGGTTCCGTACAAACCTGTATTATAGACCTGAGTATTTGGTATGAATTTCAATTTAATACCTCTACGCGTTTATGAGGAAATGGGTAGTAAGTTTAAAATTATTAAAAAAATATATATTATGTGATGTAACTAAAAATTTATGGTTTTCGTAATTTTTCCTTTATCTATGCTATAAGACGTTGCTTCGTACCACATTTCAAGATTCTGAGTTCACGGGAAGCACCCTGTAGGTTTTGATTCCCTTGCAAGTGTCGAAAATTTGCGGCATAAACGGCTGTATCTTTTGATTGCGTTGGCTTAGAAGTTTGATTTTTTCACAGCTTCAAGGGACAGTAGACCTGAGTAATTGATATAAATTTCAGCTTCATACCTCCACGCGTTCCTGAGAAAAAGGGTCTTGACAGACGGACGGACGGACAGACGGACAACAAAGTGATCCTATAAGGGTTCCGTCTTTTCCTTTTGAGGTACGGAACCCTAAAAATTATAAATTTTTACTTACTCATACTTATTTAAATAATATTACATAATTGAACAATTTTACATATTATATATCATTATTGCTATTAATAATATTATTCAGTAAAACATTTCTTTATCAGGACTTTAATTTCATTTTGTTGTATGGATGCAAGATTACCTACTAAGGTTTTTAGTAGTTTTTGAGTTTATTCGGTAGCATGAAGTGTACAGTTCTTTTTCCGCAGTTATTGTTATATTTAGGAAGGTACATTTATATGTAGATAGGTAATCAAGATTTCAAAGTAAACATGATCGTTTTTTCTTAGACTTAATTACATCCTAAACGTGTTTAGCAAGATTGTTTCTTTCATTCAACCCGAGACCTTCAATTCCGACACACACTTCGCTTTTTTTTTATTTCTTGTTATATTATAGAGACTGTCATGTAATTTCTAAATTATCTGCACAAACTTCGTGTTATTTGTACCATAACAACAATTTACTTTATTTTGCCGTGAATGAATTAACTTTTGTCTTCATCAAAGCAAGTCTTGTTTTTCAGTTCGGTGTTGCTTGCATAAGCAGACCGATATCAGCATTTCTAGCTGTGAATTACCTCTAATCTGTTTTGTTTCGAACTGCATTTTAAAACGACGATATCAGCATTTCTAGCTGTAAACGATATCAGCATTTCTAGCTGTGAATTACCTCTAATCTGTTTTGTTTCGAACTGCATTTTAAAACGACCACTCAAGAGCAATCTGAGGAGTAAGAGTCGTTTAAACGTTTTTTTTAATGTAGCCCAAGGAGACACTAAATGATGAGTTAATTAATTATGTTATACATGTTACGTTTTAACTGAATTATTTACAATAGTTGGGGACGGTAATGAAATCTTATTGAAAGTTGATAGGTACTATAATACAATGATATTTTCATTCTCTATTCTGCTTAATTAAATAGATTGTAATGTATTGATACTAAAAAAAATGAAAATGATAATGAAATATGTTTATTATCGGTTCAGAAATTAAAACTTACATTACTTAAAACTAAACACACAATATGCTAAGAAAAAAAGCCGTATTGCCCTGCATGCATCACAAAAAGAAAAAAAAACCTTTGTTATATATATCACAGTGATTTCATGCATGTGACTTTCATTCATTAGGTGACAAATAATTTATTCTTCACTTTACATAAAAGAGAAAAAAAGGCTAAAAGTAATATTTCCCTGTCGACAGTTGATTACTTTAGTTCTAATATGTTTTACAGACATATAGTATTAATAATTATAGTTCTTTATTCTAAACTTAGCCTACCTGCCGAGCCCACATGTTGGGTCTTTTTGGCGACTGTACAAAAAAAAAAACTTTCTCGTATGATGCATGATCAATGTGCCACTGTGTGTACTCGTACCCACTTCCGCTGACCCGATAATCGGATGTAGCTCAGCTATGTGCTATCCAAGAGTGTTAAGATAACGCTGGTTTTCAGCTACCTCCTCTTCACAACATGTATACTAGTTTTATAATAATGGTGGCGCTCTGTATAGATACAGTGAGGCCTAATTAATAATTATAGAATGTTTTAATCTATGTACTAAGTCGCTATGCCGTTTACTGGTGAAATTACACTGTACTATAAATGTCCAAATGTAACACCTTACATAACTGTAATTTAAGGCAATAAATGGTTGAATTGAATTGAACCTTTATGGACTCCGTTTTTCGATATAAGGATCTCCTTTCTTATTGCTTCCGAAATAACTACCAACTTATTTCACAACATGCCCCCTTAGTGGACCCGATCGCTCCTTAAGAGGCTACAAAGAGCCGTGCAGGTAGGTTGGAAGGCTTGTAGACTTCTTCTGCATTATGTATGAGGTCGAGGCCTAAATTCAGTCGCTGGCCGAGCGCACTGCGGGACTTAACACTAGTCGATTACTTTGTCAAGACACGGAAACGGAAAGGCAATAGAGAGGGGCAGAAGAACTGAGCGATATCACTATGCCGGAGATGTTGGTCTGATTTCCATCGGGGGCCACCGTATATTTGTACATAGTAATATGGCCTCAGTCTAAATGTATTTCCATGTTTGTGATATACTTGAATGGTTAACGTAGAGTATCCTATTTTGGGACCAGGACTAGTGATTATTCTATGTGAAAGTTATAATTATTACCTATTACTATATTCGTGTAATTTACAGTAAGTTTTACGTGACCATAAGTGGCATAACTATGTCCCACTGCTGAGAACAAGCCTTTTGACAGTGTTAGAAGGAGTAAAGGTTTCATCACCATACATGTCCACTGTGAATTGTTGATTACATGGCAGAGACATGGAACACCTCAGACACTTAGGTTTTTTCACGATGTTTGCCTTCACAGCTAACGAGAGGAAAACATAGTCTTGATTGATACCTGCTGGGATTAGAATCCGAGACAAAACGAAGGCTAAGCAATGGATCTCTTCACTTCTTTAATACTTACGTTATGCATGTTACGTCTTACATACCAAAGTGAAAATTTTGGAATTAAAGCTTCCATAGCGTCGGATGTTCACTCGATTGTTTCGCAGATATAGTGCTACAAGGATTATTTGGCACTTGGATGACATTGACAGGGGGGCGTGGGTGTGAAATTAGGGTTACCAGCCAATGAAATGTTATATCTATGATGGGAATTTACACACGTATACATATGGAAGTTACAGGATGTGAAAAGCCGAGGCCTATCTGCAGCAGTGGACCAATGTTCGCTGATGATGATGATGATTTATTGATGTAAATAGAATGATATTGACAAGAAAACCATGAACCAAAAAGACAATGATTTTGGTGAACGGTTTATTCACATTGGTTTATATTTTTGTAATATTTTTTAATATTAACAATTTAAACATATGTAACATAACATTGAAGTTGATAAATCACAGATAGACACGAACGTTTTTGTTTTATTTCGTAATTCAAAAACGTTTGGTAATTTCGTGGCGTGCAATGGTACCACTTACACAGCAAACTGTCAACAAAGTGAGGCATTACAAGATGGCGGCGTTAGTTCCGATTTTCACCACGTGCCAAATGATCCTTGTAGCACTATATACAGGAAATGGAGTGTATTAATTACATAGCTATTAGTTAATTAATACGTGCTTCATTCCGGATTCCTATACAAACCCGGATTTGGCCCCCGTGGCCTAATCTAAAAGTTAAAAAAAAAAACCTTCCTGCGATGCAGAAAGAGACCCGTGCCCCAGAAGTGGGCACATACAAGAGTTGTAATTTCGGATTCAACAGATGGCCACTTGCCCAGCAGTGAGACACAACTACACCTGCATAAAAGTAGGTACATTATGGTAGTAGTGTGTAACATTGGTGATTGCCGCCGAGGCGCCATTGAGACCCGAGCCGTAGGCGAGGGTCTTAAGAGAGCCAAGGACGGTAATCATCAATACACACGTGTATTATACGACGTTTTTCAACACACTTGTGAATGAAATAACAATAAAAACTAATTTTATTTAGTTGTGAAAAATGTTTCGCTATGGCGGGAAAAATTAATCACTTTTCCTATGCGCGCGCATTGCGTTCGGCCACAGACTAGGGACTAGGTACGAAAGAGATGAGGTTTTTTTTTATTTTCCGCGCATAGGATTTGCGCCTATTCTGCCACGCACAAAATGGGGACTTTAGTTTTCTTTGATTACAGAGAAAACAAAAGTTATATTTTATCCATTTAAATAAGAAGTTGCATGAAATGTGCAACCAATAGGAACATTAATTTATTTGTTCTATTGAACACGATCTTTTTTTTTTAATTAAAAATTTTTTTAAGAACAAAGCAACTCAATAATAAATTTAAAAAAAATCTATAACTCACTAGTTAAGTTGATAGCAATGAAAAAGTCACAGTTTGATTAGTATGGGTGTCATTCTGTGCCTAATTGCAGTGATCATAGAGCCAATTTATGAGCAAGTGAGTTGAAAAAAAAATTATTTAACTAAACTTAGAAGAATTCACACCCCTGACAAAGAGATCCGTAAACTTTTCGGTACGCTGTAGTCTTTCTCCTACAACACGCGCACTACATTCTAAACGATTCTAGTCGTCTAACCGCCAAACTCCACACCAATTTCTATCGCAAACGTCAGGATTCCGACAGGAGTTCATGCGGATAATTAGACTCAAGATCACGCTATATATGATATTCTGATGCCTGCTGTAACGGCACGAGAAAGGGTAGCCTTCTCGCACTGTCTTGGCAGCTGTTATTCTGTTCTTTATATAGTACGCGCGATGGTCCGACCGCCACGTGCCATTCTGGCCTGCGATTGTTTATTCATTGGTTCTAGTATCGACGTTTTCAATTTCTAGGTTTGGTCGGACTAATAGAGTTCTGTCTATTTAATGAAGAAACGCGGCTAAGGTTTCACGCGAAAATACGAAATACATTTTTTATCACTTAGGTTTGTTTGTAACACGAATACCACTCGAGAGAGAAAACATCGCGAGGAAATCCATTTGTCTAAGATTATTACATTATAACATATTTTAAACCTTCGCGACTTTAACTCTTACTCTTGTCTTCTCGTGACCACTATGACTGTAACGTCTTCGACACGTCGAGGTAAAATAGAAATAAATTACTACGCGATTAAGCCCCGAAAGTATTCTAACTACCAGCCCGATGTTTTGCAATTGCTATTTGGTAAATCTCAATTATTATGAAATTCAAAGTTAACACGTCAGTAATTCTTGAGAATTGAAGAATAAGGCGACTGAATATTTGAACAGTAATTAATCCTATACATTCTCTCTGAGTAACGCTAAAAACATTAATCGAGTCTATCATTCGTAATAGTCGTAGGAAGTCATCAAAACGGTGTATAGAGTGGACATAATTAGACCCATGAACAATCAACAAAACTGAATAGTCAGGCTCGGGTCGGTGACGTCGAATCGGATATATAGGTAGGTACTATACGGATGTACGTAAATATTGCTTGTATGTATTTAACTTTGCATTTACTAGTTGTACCCCCCAACTTCATTCTGTCACAATGCAGATGGTTATCTATCTGTAGGTACGGTTCGAGTCCCGGCATGGGTGGAATTTAACCTATTTAGAGGAATTTTGCCTCTAAATAGGTTTAAAAAAAAAGTATTTCTGTATATTATTGTTGTACCTCACGTCGTTCCAAAATAATAATATTATTATTTTCCGGAATAATAATAATACGAAGATTGCAAGAATAAAAGTACTTGTACATTATTACGTACAAGTACTTTTATTCTTGCAATCTTCGTTACTTATAATTCACATATTTTAGTCTTTATGTACATCCTCCTACCGACTATTTTCTTCCTTCAATCCACTTTATCCAAGGTTGACTGAAAGAGATCGCTCTAATTTACTTATTTGGATTTAAAAATCCATAATTGTATTTAATTTTTCTAGTTGAGTATTAATTAAGTGTTCTCTATCAATCAATATGTCTACCTAAATTTAGAAAATCGCATAATTAGTCAAGTCTATGGTATGGTCAGTCATAAGCCCTTTCTTGTATTTATCTACCCAATCAGCCCATAAGCAGATTTCACAGGGCATATACGCATTTATTTTTTATATACAATGTTATTGTAAAGTTGATCTCTGCAGCTTCACTGCCATGGTGAAAATGAGAGTTTGTCATGGTGAAAATGAGGATTATGGATTAATCTAGCTATTTGCAGCAAGATACCGCATATACGTGCACTTACTGCTCGATATATGTGGAAGCTGACATTTCTGGATGAAATGAAATGAAAAGCTTTTATTCAAAGTAGCGCAGAAACTGCGTTTTAATGAACGTTACAATTCAAACTTGGTGACGATTTCAAAATATAGATCATTTTGGAGAACCTTAGTCATTTCAAAATCCTTAATTGACAGTAGACAGACAGATGTAGGTACTAATCTATCAGATAGAAAAAAATGTACATAATACCTTTCTTTACATGATTGCTTAAAAAGAGTAATGTTTTCAGGATTCACTTATGTATAGTTATAGATAGATAGAATATTATTTATTGTACACAGAAATTACAGTAACACAAATTATAAAAATAAAGTACAAAAGGCGGTCTTATTACTAAAAGCAATTAGTTTTTAGTTATTAGTTTCTTTGTATACACAAAGAAACTAATGTCTGGTTTTGTTGTAAAAAATATTCATTCTTATTACAGTCTGAGTAACATAGGTACTTTACATTTTAAACCGTGTCTTCTGTATTTGCCATAATATTTTTTACAATTCCAAACACCACATAGACAAATTTACAACCGGTTTCTGCAAGTGATTGCAAATATAAAATAAAAGGGGTTACATATTATAATATATTTAGCAACTGGCCCGAAGGTAGCTGCTAACATTTTACATTGAACTCCGACATTCAACAAACAGATTGTAAATTATTTACGTTAAAATATTTATTTTTGATTTGATTTAATCTAAGTCAGTCTGTGTTAGTCCCTCTTCAGACGAATGGGTTGAAAATCTATATCAGCCAGCTAAGATTAAATTTGGTCAAACCAATCCATTACTTACCTTTGTGACAAGTATCTTCCATCCGCCCGCACTCAATAACTAATCGCTAAAGGTCAGCCAACCACCGTCGTAGCATAAAGATCGTATCTCTTTTAACAGCCTTTGACATTGCCCTTTCAACATCTGCTTAGAAATTACAACAGCATTTGAACGAGTTCCATGTAAACAAATTCCACACTCTCGTGTACAATAATTATTTTTCAATCAAAATATTGACCAGTATAAACTGAGTGGCATTGGCCAAAGACATTAATGGAGAGACTGTACAGACACTTTTTACAAATACGACTGTAAAAGATATGATTATTTTTTCATTGCTGACGCTAGTTAGCCTACTGGATCCTCTTAAGCGCAATATTTCTTCAAGTATCTTATCGTAGAATCGTACCAACGTATGGGGCCTTGTATGGCCTTAAAATATGTATTTCCTGGAATGGCTAGTGCTTTTTAACTAGATTAGTTAGGCTCTGCGAAAATCAAACCCAATATTTCTATGACAAGACTTACTGACGACTACCGTGTTCGAAGATCAACCAAGTGTTCAATTGCGGTTTCATTGGTCGACATCACCATCACTCAAGTGTCCTACCGAGTAGGCAGAAACACCAAAAGTGTTTTTGCCAACCCAATCCCGACGGAACGACCGCAAATCGGGCTAGTACTTATTGAGCCTGCAATTTCACAACCCACTGACTTTTGTTTTCTTGGCTCTAACTGATTTGTCTAAATTCTAGGTATTTATCTTCCACACACACAAGTCAAGCTTATATTTTTTGACTTGTGTGTGTGGTTATTTATAGGTTAATCTACATCCAACTACTAAATGTAAAATTGGGAACAGTCAGTTGACAGCAGATTAACACTTACGCACTCTGCTTAGAGCCGGAATTGAGATTTTCACGAATTAAATACTTAAATAACGTTTTGTCACGCGTTTTTCTGAGGAATTCGAGTAAAGTATTTACTTAGCGAAATCAATCAATCAATCAATCCATAAACTGGCCATCAGTCAGTGGAAGACACCCAAATTGGTGCAGGTAGTTTGTGAACAAAAATATAAAGGTGGGACCGCTAACTACTACTTTAAAGGCGTGACAGATAGTCTTTGTAGTTTTATTTTCTGCGCACATAACATCTGATCGTATTCGGATGTCCATTTTGCGTTCATCCTCTACAGCACCAAACAACGGGAGTTCAATTAAATTCGCTTTCACAGTCACTTCTACACTGATTCGTCCATTTTTGACCTGTACCTGGCATTACTTTACTTTTGACAGTCATATGATTTTTTTTTCATTGCTGGCTCTAGCTAGCCCACGGTTTAGCCCCCTTAATCTCGATATATATTCCGGAATCCTATTGTAGAAACGTACCATAGCAATGAGACTGCTTTAAGAAATTAATAGCATTGATAGCGTGTGAATGTGAGTTCAGTTCGGAACAACCCTGTCTAGCATTGCCGAGGGGATACCCCGCTGTCTTGTTACGTGAACCACATGAATATTTCTCTCTTTATTTCCCAAACATAAGTGATTGAAGAAACTGTCAGATTTAGTTTGTTCAAAAGTTGTGTACAACTATGCGGTAGGGTCTGCTGCTACAGAAACTTTGGGTTTAGTTTTCTTTGTTACAACAAAATTGATCTCTATCACACATGTATGTAGGGTCGATAACTGATCAACATTGCAAAGACACCCGCAAAGTTCATCACGAGATTGGACACAACTCACATATTTTTCGCATTTCGCATCAGGCAGTCCTAGTTCAATCTGAGTTTGTGTTATTGTTTGTGATGTTCTTTGTTGTTTCTCCATTTGACTAAATCATTTAGAATTTTGCGGTGCAGCTAGGTAGGTACCTAAATAATTTAATGCATTTCGTCGACCTGATATGCTTTGCTTTCATTTCATGCTTTGTACTCCAGTCTGTGGGGATAAATAAAGGCCATTGCTGTGCAACAGATGAAAAATAAACCATATTTCGTTTTAAATACAACAAAAACGAAACAGGTCGCATAAAGTGCAAGTTTTCAACCTCGCGGCTGAGGGGCACGAGCCCTTATCTTGAATCAAAGGTGCCATAATATGTTTTATTTTTAAATAATCCATCAGCCCTTGAGCAAAGTGTTTGAGAGAGATAAAGAGACAAAATAACCAACAAATTTTGTCCACGTGTTTATTTTGTAAATCATCTAGAAATAAAATTCAAGCGACAAAATATATAGACGAGCGGGGTTTTGAAGAAAGTGGTCACCTTCACGAAAATTGTGCATTTATCAAAACTATTTATTACACATACATACATAACCTCACGCCTGTATCCCAGAGGAGTAGGCAGAGACCAGGGACTGCTACCTGCCACGATTCTGACAGATCACTTTCGCTTCATCAACGTTCATAACTATTTAGGAACCTAAAATATTTTTTGATGAATTTATTTGTTTATTTCATACTTACAGTATTATATGTTATTATTGGAACGAAACATCTATGATCGTACGATTTAAATACCTTTACTGTATACGACATGTGCTCGATCTAAAATAGTGAAATACCCTCACAGAGACGGCTTACTATAAACTTTTATTATTACACAAATTCCCCGGAGAGTAAAGAGCACATGCATCCTAAGGTTGCGGGGTACAAAATTTTGAGTTGGTACATGCAGCGTGCATTTCAGTGCCAGAAAAAATGTGTTTTCAGTTAATTTCTCACTGCCGGCAGAGTACGGCTGAAATATAGTAGCCTTGTCATCGCGTGTACTTGCTCGTGATCTTGACGGGCAAAGAGTCTCTGACACGGTTATTAAAGGCCGACTAATATAACTAGACAGCTCTAGGCGATCTTAATTCGATGGCCGTAAAGGTTATTTTAATGTACTGAAAGTGCTGAGGTATGTTAGCCGCGGTGCATTTGCCATTGGCGCCCGTCGTTCTGTGTTTTGACACAAACTTTTTAGAACAGACGTTTAAGGTTTAACCACGTGAAAGACCAGATAAGGCTCTGCATGCACAAAGCTCGTTTTGTAACAGCTTGTTTCCATAGTACTCAATAAGGTTTGCTGGAAGAAATCTCTCACAGCTGATAAGCTGGTTTATGTTACTTTTCCATTGTATTGTGTTTACGTGCGCAATAAAATACAATGTAGGTACAATGCAAATTTATATTATTATTTATATTACTTCAAAGTCCACCGTTGTATGGTTTTCGAGGCAGAGGTTAATAACTTTTGCTTGAAAATATTTTTTATAGAGACGTGATACTACCCTGCCGTAATTCAGTTTATACTAGAACGGAGGGTGTTCGACCTTTTCTCATATGTAACCATTACTTACAGCTAATAATACTCACTGTACCATCTAGATGCTAAACAAGTGAAAACAAATTTCATTTACTAAATACACGAAACACTGCTTTTCAGAATGTTAGCAGAGCCTAATACACTCTGTATAGATTTAAGAAATCATGGTTGTAATTTGTGCAATAAAGTGTTCTCTATCTAACCATCTATCTATCTAAATCTAATATTTATCTACAATGCTGACTGACTTGCGCTAAATGATGCTCTGCTGAAACTAACCACGCGGAACTTCCTAAATGATCAGCGTAATATAACAGTTAATAGGGGCTGTTTACAACCAACTGACCAGATGATGATAATAAAGTGTAGTTTACGAGTACACCGAGTACAATTTACGAGTACTTTAATGAGTAAAAACGAGGTGAGTTTATTATGAATTTGACGTCTATGTCAGAATGTATTCAAATTCAAATTGTTTATTTCACAACAAAGTTTACAAAATAATACACGGGCTGGACCCTCCTAGTAAGTATAGAAATACCTGGGTCAGGAGGGCCCGCTCTTCCAGAAATATTTAATAATTAATACGCATGTATGCATGCGTACATCTGTGGCATCATACATCTAATGTAATCTGTACTCCTTCCTTGTATCTAACTAGCTGGTGCCCGTGACTTCGTATGCGCAGGATTAGAATTTCGAGTAGCTTATAATTCTAATAATTAGAAAAGGTGGTGTAGAAAAGAACTAATATTATAAGTATGACATTAAAATTATCACATAATTATTTTTTGGGTAGTATTTGAAAAATATCACACAATATCTTTATAAATTGTAGCCTATGTGTAATTCTGATTTTTAAGCCATTCAGTAGTTTTTACTTAATACATACTTACAAACTTTCGCTTTTGTAATATAGTAGGATTAAAATGGCAGTCGTCACAAAATGATAATTCACACCATTGGCTTTAAATCTTAATGGTCTTATTTACAAAACATGATTCCTTAAAACACTCGAAAAACGCTGATTAGTCTATGGTGTAGATTTTAGAAGGAAATAACGTAACCAAAGATTAAGTAAACCGACTCCAAGGATTGCTATGTTTTTTCTATCTCTATTTCTACTCTGTTGTTAATATTCACTTCCTCTTTAACTTTCTGAGGTATAAACAAATTTTTATAAACTTTAGTCAGCCTACCCCTTCGAGATACAGGTGTGAGCTTACGTATAAGTATTAGTGTAAAAAGATCCTGTATGTAGTTCATGGTAGATATCATACGGACAAATAAAGAAAGGGATTGGGCAACTCTTTGCCTCTCGCTTACCTATACATTCTTTATACTGTGCGAGAAAGGGGCAAACAGTTACGTAGTCTCCTTCTCAAATCGAACGTGCTTTACATATCCGTTCTTCGGTCTTTTTAATTTACTGCGAGTGTTGTGACGATGGGCAGCCACTTGGCAATGGCCCAGATTGGAAACAGATGACGAGAGATTACCCAACAAATACCTCCCAATGCAAATTCCCGATGACTACCGGAATAGATGGGCGGCGCGCTTCCGTATTGGCGCTCTAAATGAGTTGCTAATCGAGTATAGAGTAAACTACATTGTATATATTGGCCTTTTGCATCTACTTAATGAGATGATTTATACAGCGTACAGTGGCATCTTCACTCACACTAGATGGGTAAAGGGACCGACGCTGACTCCGACGCTGTAGTGCCTGGGACATGTTTTTTTTTATAGATGGTGTAGGCTTGCCCAGCACTTATACCATTCTGACGGCTTAGTCGGCCTAGCCCACAGGAAAGACTAGTCAATACGTACGGAGCCAACCAAGCCGTGGGTTTCCTCACGGTGTTTTCCTTCACCCTTAGCGTATGGTATTGCGACTACAAATTCGCAAATGTACGTAACTTTGAAACTAAACAAAGTCATTGGCACATGCCCGCAATGGTATCCCGATAGCCTACGATATCGTAGATTCTATTGTAAAATTTAACGCCAATAATAAGACGATAGTGCTCCAGTGGATTCCGTCCCACGTTGGTATCACGGGAAACGAAGAAGTTGACAGTCTAGCTAAACTTGCGATATCTGAAGGAGATCCCTTCAGGTGTATCCCTATTTTCTCAGATATGCTGCCTATAGTACGAGACCAATGCTATGACTTGTGGAAAGTGCATTTTGACTTAAGATCTGTCGAGAAGGGAATTTGGTATAAGACTGTTCAATCTTGCCCCCTTCGTTTCCCGTGGTTCGATAACGGTGATCTAAGAAGAGGTGATGTGGTAT
Organism: Yponomeuta sedellus; assembly: GCA_934045075.1. Taxonomy (NCBI): domain Eukaryota; kingdom Metazoa; phylum Arthropoda; class Insecta; order Lepidoptera; family Yponomeutidae; genus Yponomeuta; species Yponomeuta sedellus. Next base: position 10,250,641 of record OW203726.1, on the reverse strand, counting down.
TAATGTTTAGACTACGTTCTGGACACATTCCATTAAATAAGTTTGGATACATGATGCGAAAAGTAGATACACCAAACTGCAGTGAATGCAACGTGATAGAGGATGCATACCATGTACTGATGGAATGTGTGCGGAACGAGCCCCAGAGACGCCAGCCATGTTGCAGACATCTATTCGAAATAGGTGGCTGCTCAGATCATAGAAAGAAGGAGATATGCCCTAATCACAGATTAGATAATAGTTGCCCTAAACGCTAAATAAGTCCGGTACCGCTGTCACCACTTTTGAAGATGTGTGCGTTTTCATTACATGCACAATATTGTAAATATTAGTGCTGACTTTGGATACAATAGTAATTACTTTCTCATTCTCTGAAAATAATTCACCCAGCTATATCAAAAATAGAACAAGCACATTTGGATAAACTCGAAAAACAACCATTTTTCTGAAGAAATTGCCACTTGCATGAGTAACAACAATATATTGGAATTCAGTCGTCATGCTTGGATTCTCAGGATTAACTACAGAATATGTTGATGGTTGTGATTGAAATGTATCATGGGCCTGTAATTAAAGTAACTTCCTAATTATTTATCAAATTTTGGATATCCTCCGTTTGATTCCCCAGAAACTTACGTTGGAACAGGCCATGGGAAAAGTCTTCGTGACTAATATTTGTGTGAAGAGCACGTCCACGGTAAGGGACGCATTTGTGCCTGGGTCTTGGATATTTTATTTTGTATATGAATACCCAATGTAATCTGAAATGCTCTTTCTTACATTATCATTTACAAATTGGCTTAAATTGGTAACTCTGTTAGGACTCTGTAAATTAACAGCAGCTTTTGTTGGATGGAAAAATGAAGTGCTGACTTTTTTAAGAATACAATAGCAATTACATTCTCATTCTCTGAAAATAATTTACCCAGCTATATCAAAAATAGAACAAACACATGTATAAACTCGAAACACAACCATTTTTCTGAAGAAATTGCCACTTGCCTGAGTAACAGCAATATATTGGAAATCAGTAGCCATGCTTGGATTCTCAGGATTAACTACAGAATATGTTGATGGCTGTGATTGAAATGTGTCATGGGCCTGTAAATAAAGTAACTTCCTAATTATTTATCAAACTAACTAGCGTATCCCTAGCACTGCTCCGTTTGATTTCCCGGAAATTTACCTTGGAACAGCCCATGGGAAAAGTCTTCGTGACTTTTTTGTCTCCTGAAAAGAACTGCCTTTAAAGTGTTCCGAACAAACCGTACTGGATTTTGAAAGAAACCAACTATCTGATCTTCCTGCAGCGGATATTTTTCTTTTATATTGGGATCGGGAGGATAGCTAAAAAATAAGCAAAAAGTCTGGTATTGTAATACTAAATATAAAACTGGCCAAGTGCGAATCGGACTTGCGCTCCAAGGGTTCTGCATTTTTTTCACACATTTTTTTCTGCAACATGGCTGGCGTCTCTGGGGCTCGTTTCGCACACATTCCATCAGTACATGGTATACATCCTCTATCACGTTGCATTCACTGCAGTTTGGTGTATCTACTTTTCGCATCATGTATCCAAACTTATTTAATGGAATGTGTCCAGAACGTAGTCTAAACATTAATACCACATCACCTCTTCTTAGATCACCGTTATCGAACGACGGGAAACGAAGGGGGCTACATTGAACAGTTTTATACCAAATTCCCTTCTCGACAGATCTTAAGTTAAAATGCACTTTCCACAAGTCATAGCATTGGTCTCGTACTATAGGCAGCATATCTGAGAAAATAGGGATACACCTGAAGGGATCTCCTTCAGATAACGCAAGTTTAGCTAGACTGTCAACTTCTTCGTTTCCCGTGATACCAACGTGGGACGGAATCCACTGGAGCACTATCGTCTTATTATTGGCGTTAAATTTTACAATAGAATCTACGATATCGTAGGCTATCGGGATACCTTAACGCGGTAGTAAAGATATTCGATTGGATCTGTCAAACTCGCACTAAGCACTCAGACGAGTCGTTAGTAAATAAAACCAAACTGTAAATGAGTTTTCTGTACTAAAAAGTTAATGTTTCTTCTAGAAGTACATGTCATACCTTGGCTACCATGTTGGTAATCACTAATAAAACCGGTGTTCTTTCTTTTTTAATTATCGTAAAGTAGGCATGCAACTTTAGTTTTTAATGACCAGTTACAATTAAAACTGAAGCAAAAAGTGTTACTCAACTTTGAAATGTAATTTATCGATTTAAGCAGTATATTTACGGTAGCGCTCAGCTAACTGAAACAGGCTCTTATAATGATATATTTTTAATTATGTCCTTTTATCTATTCCGTAGCCTATCTCGGGGTCGACTTACACTTAATCCAAACGTAACGATTTCCTTCTAATAATTCAAACTCTGACTAGACGGTTGCGCTGGTCAGATACTATAAAGAAGTATCGTTACAATACTCGCTTGGTTCGTTTAAACATTCAATTTTTCAAACAACTTTTCGACATTCGTTTCAATATTTCAAAGGCAATTTTCACGTCAATGTTGATCGACTGCCACTCTAGTCGATCAACATTAACGTGAAAATTAATGTAAAACAAAACATAGTTACAAATATGTAACTATGCGATTAGACCGTTCGATAGAACGCGATGGTTTATTAGGTATATTACATACCTTAATTTCCACCCTTTCGGCAATGTTGCAATTGTCGTGTTCACGGGTAGAATGAAATGGCGAGCACAGTACGATGTTATGACTATGTACGAGTAGCGCGAGTCATTAAAACTATTGTAAAACCAGACTGACTACCTACTTTCCCACCAGAGATCTCCGAAGTACCTTAGTGGTAAGCGAGGCTAAAGCTAAGCTACGAAACTATGTAACTGTTTCCACCAAAGCTAAGCGGTGTAGCAGAGCGGGTAAAATGATGCTGCACTGCGCGATATGAGCAAAGCAATGCATCACTGACCAAAGCCTCCTGCCTGCGTAGTATGTCGTCTGCTTTGATCTTTCCCTGGCTCCCATCCGTAGCTCCGATCTTTACGTCGTACCAGAAACTCCCATTATTATTTTGCAACAGTTGCTCCATGAAAACAAATCAAATCAATTTATTTCAACGTAAAGAATTTACATTCTGTTTGATGAAATTTAATGCACAATGTAAAATGTAAGCCGCTACCTTCGGACCGTATTGTAGTGGAAAAGAAGGCAGCAAGATAAAAAAAAACTCTTTTTTTAGCTCCATCTTTAGCTTCCGTTCTTCGCATGCATCCGCAGCTTTCATCGTTTGCCTCGACCAAATAGGGAATGTATTAGCAAAGGCGAAGATAAAAAGTACCCGGAACCGGCGTGCGTGCATGCAACGACTTATGAACGTTGATGAAGTGAAGGTGATCTGTCAGGATCGTGGCAAACGGAAGTCCCTGGTCTCTGCCTACCCCTCTGGGATACTTAGCTCGCATTTGTAGCTCCCAAACTTAGTACCTACGCAACCAAAGATCCTACCCTTAGCTCGCATCCGTAGCTCCCATCCTTAGTTAACACACCTGTAACTTCTAACCTTAAACCATCCACGGCTGCCATTTCAAGGATTTTCCATTTCCCGTTCAAGACATTTAATAAAATTGTAATTTACGATAACATTTCTTAACATTTCCTTACAGGGAGAGGAAGTAAATTGAATACTTTTCATATAATTAATATCTTCAGTCAGCTCTCGAGACCCCTTCGCCCGACGTCTAAAGGCGCGCTTTGTATAAATCCGATTTGTATATTAAAATCGCCCTCTACAGAACTTTTAAAAGTAATTAACGAACTTGGCTTACCGTCGAAGACCCTTCAACTTTACCTGAGTATCAGTACTTAAAATGATAAACAATTTAAATTGTTTTTTTTTAATACTATTTTTACTTTTAATGCTCTAACCCGTGCTAAGGACAATTTTAAAAACCTATTTAGAGGCTAAAAATTCCACCCATGCCGGGATTCGAACCCGCGACCTCTGGCTATCCGTGCCAGCGCTCTATCCAACTGAGCTAATGGGCGACTCACCGGCATCAGTGAAATTTCGAACCTCTTTACACTATTCTCTGTATTACGTACAGGTGAAGAGATTCGAAATTTCACTGGTAACTTCGAACTATCACTTAAAATTGTCCTTAGCACGGGTTAGTGCATTAAAAATAAAAATAGTATAATCATGTGGGTACAGTGATATCATTCCGATGTAAAAACCTAACTGCAAAGTAGGTAGTCGGGGCTGTAAATGATGCAATCTACTTCAGCCAGATGTCGCTGCCTGTACGTAATAACAGAGAATAGTGTAAAGAGGTTCAAAATTTCACTGATGCCGGTGAGTCGCCCATTGGCTCAGTTGGATACAGCGCTGGCATGGATAGCCAGAGGTCGCGGGTTCGAATCCCGCCATGGGTGGAATTTTTAGCCTCTAAATAGGTTTTTAAAATTGTTTTTTTTGTCAGTCCTGAACGTTTATACACCTCATACGTCTCGGAGTAAAAGTTTCGGTAAAACTTGATGCTGCTCCTCCTACCTCTTATCCTTAACATACCTTACGCTTGCACATTCTAATATTTTTAGTTATTTAACTTGTAGTTAATTTTTTAACACTCTATTACGTAATCGGTTTGTTAATCGGCTACACAATGGTCACCGAATTGTAAACAATGAATTGTAGTGCTGTGGAATGGTTACAGGTGGTAAACAATTTCCACCAACTGATTATCGTACCTAGGTAACTAGATAGAATATTCCTCATTGCATGTACACCAGGAATTACATAAGAGACTTAAAAAATAAAAGTGCAGTACCTACCTAGATGCTTTTATGCGCAAGAAGTACAACTCGCAAAATGGCCAAGCTTCAAATAATGATGTTGTTATAAGTTCAGTTTTTTTTTTCAAGGTCTAACAAGTCACTGTTATTACAGTATTCCCAAATAAAAAGTACCTTTAGTAAACTGCCACTCTGTCCTAAACACCATAAATTAAGGTAACAATTATATAAGTGTTCTTGAATCTAGAGGGAAGGTGAATTACTCACCGCAAAATGATCACGCCAAGAGGGCTAATGGGGTTACTCCGAAATGAGACGAAATGTGTCTCGATTGTCGACGCGAAGCGACGCGGTTCCAAATTGCGTCTCCGCTGTGGTTTTACAGGGATGGGCTGGTCAAAGTCTGCCATCACTCTGAAAGCAAAAGGCTATCTCTACCTAGCGCTCGTGGCCTAGTCAAAGCGAGTGATTGGAATCAATCACTTGAGTTAAGCAACAACAGGCGCGGTCGGGTGCAGGATGGGTGATCGTCCTGCACCCGACCGCGACTACCGGTAGTGGCATTTTTCCGAGCGCTTCCGTGCTTCGTAAGGTACGTTAAGCAGTTGGTGCCGGCTGTCATGTAATGGCAGTCGGTTAGCTATGCCAGAGGCCTTATGGGTGGCTCGATAACTTCTGACAGTACGGCCCGCCACTGTCTTACAATCCTCCACCAACCCGGACTTGGTCCCCGTGGTGGAATACAGCCTAACCCTCCTGCGACGCAGGAAGAGACCCGTGCCCAAGCAGTGGGGACATAAAAGGGTTAAACCTAATAGGCCGTGGACTGGCAGTCACTAACCCTAGGTTATACGTCTTTAATGATTTTACAAAAATAATTGTAATGTCGCTTTGACAAGTAAAAATTATGAACATTGAAGAAATATTATTGTTTCTCTATATTTCACGTTTAGATGGAGAAAATGTTATATTAAAACTAGTTACGCATCAGTAGCAAACTATCTTGATAAAAAAATAAAATAAAACAAATATAGCCAGAGGTCGCGGGTTCGAATCCCGGCATGGGTGGAATTTTTAGCCTCTAAATAGGTTTTTTTTAAATTGTCCTTAGCACGGGTTAGTGCATTAAAAAGTGTAGATCAAATATATTTAAAATGTCTGTAAACTTTTAAGTAAATCATTGTTTTATCTCGCAAAGCCCCAGACCGTCTTCGTCGAAAATACGACATATTTTTTTGCAATTACTATTCAGAATGTGCGGATGAGAGGGATATCAGGATATCAGTCGTACAGAATAGCAGCCTATTGATGCTTTAAATACAGGTGAAACCAAGTCTCCAAAGGTATCATATATCCAAAAATGATACGACTCATGAATACCATCAACTTTCGCTACCACAGAAACTTTAATATTGCAAAAAACTATATTCTTTTTATACTAGGGTTACTTGCAACATTATTGTACGAAACACGTGCAATTGAAATTTCGTATTAAAATGTGAACAATTTTTGGATGTACCTACCGAAACTTTCTTACACCTTGATTAAACGTGTCTAATCACGTAATTTTTAAACGGGTCTAATAACGATAATTTATAATCATAAGGTAATAGTACATTATTTACTTGTTCACAAATTAGCGATGCTCTTTTTTAATGCAAAGGCACAAAAACAGCCAGAATTATTAATAAAGAAAAATAATATTTTTGAGTTTTGTTACAGATTATTATACGACAAAATGGTTGTAGTTTATGGTCAAAATTAAGTAAATTAAAGAAATAATTGTTTAGTTATGATACTTTATCTCCCAAAGTTAATTTTATTCATAAAATGTTGACCATTTTTTTGGCATAAAAACTTAAGATTTAAAAAAGTACCGTTTGTTTTAGACGGCGCATCTTGATAAGCCGTACGTTTTACCTTATTAAAAAGAAACTTATGCGTTTTACATTACAATAACGCACAAGTGCATAATGAGATACAATATGATATTGAAATTGGCGAATTACCCTTTACGAGCACATATGTTATAAAATATATACCTTAATTCCCGTCATAAAGCTGCCAGTTCTAAACCTGAAAGTTATTGAACAGTCAGCAATACTTTGTTATGTATGACATTTATATCAGCTATAATGCCATTTGAAATGTCTCACTATTATTAACAAAAAACAAAACCTTGGTTGCAACCTCAGGTTGCAACCCTTTTCACCTATTTCATCAGCTAAGTATGCCGAAGCCAATAAATATGATAATGTTTATTTGTCTAATGGAGACGCGACAAGTTTGTTCGAAAGAAAGTTACTGGCAATAAATTAGAGAGCATACTGTTTACTTATCAACATTGCACCTACATTTTATCTTTAAACTGAAATAAATCAAAACCTTTTCTTTCGCCTTTAGCCTATAAATAGGTTTTTAAAATTCTCCAAACATGTTTTGTGACATTTCTATTTCTTCGGTTTAGATCTATTCTCTATTATCTATTCTCGCGCTTATTTGTCAACGTCGAACATCAAAAGGTACGAAGTAATGGGATAAAACATTTCTGTTGTCGCATTAACCTTTGTTTCCCTTTATGTCGATACTTTCTTCGTAGTAGAGCTGAACGATGTAAAGCTATGTAAGTCATGTTTCTCTGTCTGTCATGTTTCTCTGTCTCGCTCTTTCTTTACTCCTATCTATTTATCACTTAGGTACATCATTAAATAATAAACTATTCGAAAAACAATTGATTATTCTCGTCAATTCTAGTACTGTGGTTACGTCTCTTACTATGGGGTGAATCTTGAAAAAAATATTAGCTATTCAATAAATTTCTCCACAGACACCGGTAAATAGACAGAATATTGTGTATTATTGTACACCAGAAAATATTATTCTTTCATTCATTCGTTCTTATTTTTTTTTATGTAAAGAACATTCGCTCGTGGCCTAGTGTCGAAGAGTGATTGGAATCAGTCACTAGGGTTAAGCAATAACAGGCGCGGTCAGGTACTGGATATGTGACCGTCCCGTGTTCCGAACCTTATGAAGCACATAAGGTTCGGAACACGGGACGGCACGTCAAGCCATTGGTGCCGGCTTTCATGTAATTGTGGTCGTTAAGCACTCTCAGAGACCTTATGGGTGGCTTGATGACTTCTGACTGTTTGCTCGCCACTGTCTTACAATCCTCCACCAAATCGTGCTCCACGAGCCCCGGCAGTGTGGACATACAAAGGGTTCATATCATGTAAGTAACTCTCATTACCATATTACGTACATAATATCATATCAAACATCCTTTTACTCCAGCTTTTAGTTAGTTGACTAAATATAGATACACGAGTAACGTATTTGTAAAGAGGCTCACATTCTAACTTTCAGGACGAGACCCGTGCCCCGGCTGAGGGGACATACAATGGGTTGATATCGATACTGAAAGTTGTAGTGAAAGGATTTGGCAATCAGCAGCGTAAGAGACTCACTGATTGTTGCCCTAGGTGCCCCAGGCGTACAGGCTCCACGAGTACGTCGTTGGGGGAGGCTTCTTTCACCCCTTAGGTGTTCGCTATAGTAAAACTCCTTGAAACTGATGATTAGAACTATCCGTATATCAGGCCGCTAAGGGATTTACATTCACCATTAATTATAAAAAAATCTGTATTTGTTCGGAGCATTTAATGGGTCGCAATGCGGGCAGCTCTTATTGTGTGTTACTTAAACTCTATTATCAAACGAAAGCCGGCGATGAGGTTTGCTGGAATTACGCCGCTTCATCGAATTAACGCCGATAAAACTATAATCCCTAGACACGATAATACGGTCCCAGTTTAGATACAGTTGGTATGAAAGCAAAGAAGGTACAGACAAGCTAACACAACCTAAATAATTAAATCGAGGTACTTGGGTCGTCACTAAAGAAACTAGGTTCTAAGCAGACGGGTTGCATTTCAACATCTTTTTGGCAGCGAAGTTGCAGTTCAGATGGAATTGGAATACAGTTGGTATGGCTACAATACTGTGTCAAAGCGACTTAAAAAAAAATGATCGATAGACGGCGGCGCTGACGTAAAGCTTATCTGAATGAATGACCAGATACTAAAGTAACCGGTCTGCAGCGAGGTTTCTTTGGGTTCTGGTCATGCAACTATGATGATGAACGTTTCCGGCCGAAAGTTATAGAAGTTGTGGAACAAATGAGGTTGTTAATGACAAACTCAGACTATGTGTTGCTAGTTCCGTGTAGCGGGGTTATTAGGAACTAGAGTATAACATAAGATAAGAAAAATTATTACTTACAGAAACAGCAGTTACTAAAAAAAAGTTACAATTTATTCCTACTAGCAATTTCTTCCAAATTTAAAAAGAAACAGAAAAAAATATTCTTCTCAGCTATAGTTGTGAGTTCAGTTCTGCGACGTCTCATATCTGAAAATAGCCGTTGCTGTAGTTGTGAGCTCAAAAGGGATTCGGTGACAATAAATCTCAAACATTTCGAAAACCTCAAATTAGTCTAGAATTTAAAACTACAGGTTGATAGACAAATATGATTACATCTATCCGCTAGCCACCCCCAAGGCAGCTCTTATCGTGTACGGAATAAATGCGACTACAGAACACAAAGAGGTAGTTAACGGTAGGATCCACTGTATTAACAAACCAAAAGTCAACGACTTCGTTCAAGGGAAAGTCCGTCGTGTATTTTTAAGCAAATTATGCTCCAAAGTGCTTATTCTAACTCTTCACCTTTGAAATTACTTTTGACAAACTTTTGTCATTATTTTGCTAATAGTACAGCGAAGGGAAAATTACGAAATACGTGAGGTCCTATGCAAACTTGTTGTAATTCTGTAGATACTTTTTACTTAAGGTGCTTCGGGGTGCTGGCTAACGCCACCAATGGAAAAAAATCATAACTTGTTGTTTAAGACAAATTAAACATATAGATTTAAATCGTTCGTTATCGTTATCAACCCTTGTATGTCCCCACTGCTGGGGCACGGGTCTCTTTCTGCATCGCAGGAAGGTTAGGCCATACTCCACCACGGGGGCCAAGTCCGGTTTGGTGGAGGATTGTAAGACAGTGGCGGGCCTTACTGTCAGAAGTTATCAAGCCGCCCATAAGGCCTCTGACATGGCTTAACGACTGCCATTATATGACAGCCGGCACCAACGGCTTAACGTGCTTTGCGAAGCACGGGTTTAAGAAGATTTAAATAACTAACTTTATTTTTATATAACGTTGCGTTAGTTATTACATGTCATATGCCAATAATTTTGTGGTTTTCTACATATTTTATGCTATGGCAATACTGCCTACTTTTTCCTTCTTCTTGTCCAAGAGTCTGTTAAGGCAAGTTGCATTTTTATAATTTTATCAAATATACGCTATAGTTTTCATTATCACACATGTTTGTATACCAAACACGTTTTTATTTAAAAATTTACATGAAAAATCTTAACAACTGTGATAACTATTTTTAGAACCTACAGTCTAGAATCCAGAATCAACAACCCAGGACTTTAATCGCCTTCACCAAAACGGCCGTTTTTAGCGGCAATCGATTATAGTTTTAATCTATTGATTATAGGTTCCAAGTAAGTTCTAAAAATAGTTATTACAGTTGTTAAGATTTCTCATGTTCACTTTTGGATAAAAACGTATTACAATAAAATAAATAATTATAAAGAACTTTATTCAAAAGCACATTTTTTTATTCAAAAGTAAAAAAATGTGCTTATGATACGAATAAATATTTAGTTCACACTTTTGAAATGGTCGGAGCCTCAGCATTAATTCTGTTTTTCGGTGTCCGCCAGGATTTCCTACATTTATTCTTAGCAAATAAAAAACAATTGGCAGTAATAGCTACCAAAAATTCAAAGCAAAATCAAAGCATAAACACGTTAACAAAATGAAATATGTGAAAGAGACAAATCGCCACGAAAAAGCACGAGAAAGCAGAGAACCAGTTATTCGCTGACGTTGTCGTTCGCAACAATCCTCCAGTTACTGGAAGACTTTTGCATAGATAGGAGCCATATTTTACACTGTTTTTTAAAGGTGTATTTTGACAATGTATATTTTACAAAACAAGTTCTGATTTTTTTTCCATTGGTGGCGCTAGTTAGCGCCCCGAAATGCCCTAGAAAGCCTGAAGCGACCACTCGTACATCGCAGTGCCTGAGACATTTTTTTTTTAAATAATATCTTTTAATATGTTTTCTTATATAGCGCATATACTTCCCACCGCAGAGCGCAGGCCCTCTGCCAGAGAGAGAGTATGGGCTAAATAACCACGCGTGACCGCCGTGGATTGGCAATTTCAAGCGCTGAGGCATTTGAACGCCCTAACTCAAGTTTTCTCACGATGTTTTCCTTTACAAAACTTAGAAAACAAAGTCATTGGTACATGTCTGCATTGGAAATCGAACCTAGGTTTCTTGCTTCCAATAGTCCATCGTTCGAACGATACAGTCAGGTTTTTTCACGATATTTTCACTTAAAAGAAAATTTTTAATTTCTTAAAGTAAACGGTTATTACAGTCGCAAGCTACGAAATTCACATATCTCTTACATATCAGTATGTAGTAGCACATAATCACATAAGTGCGGTAAGTTGAAAATTACAGCCGAGGCGATATTGCTGTAGCAAAGGCTGTAATTATCAAAGCGCACGTATGTCATACGACGTTTTATAGCATATTTGCGAAGAAATAACTAAAACTCCAACTTTCTTAAACGAATAATTCTTTGATCATTTTTTAAAGCAGAGAAAAATTAAAACCATTCGTAAAAAATATTATTATCTCCCAAAATTAATTTTATTCATAAAATGTTGACCACTTGTGTGACAAAAAAAATCTTTCCTAAGATTTAAAAAAGTACCGTTCGTTTTAAACTGAGATATTTTATAGGCCGTGCCTACTTTACCTTACCTTAATAAAAGGATTTTAAGCGTTTTACATTACAACAACGCACAAGTACGTAAAGACACACAATACGATATTGAAGTTGCTGAAATAACAGACCCTTTACGGGCAAATGTGTTATAAAAAAAACATAAGATAAGACAAGATAGCAAGAGGCCCGTGCCCCAGCAGTGGGGACATACAAGGGCTGATAACGAAGACAAGATAGGAACATTCTTTACTGTACACCAGGAAAAACAAACAAAAAATAATTACAAAGATACAGTACAATTGGCGGCCTTATTGCTTAGAGCAATTTCTTCCCGACAACCTACGATGGAGAGTTGCTGAAGGGAAAGTGAGACGGGTAGTTGGTGCAAATATGAACATTGATATACATACTTATACTTAAAAATAATATACTAACATAAACCATAACACATAATACATACAGCAATTTATTATAAACATACACAAAGTTACACTATTTACAATAAAGTTCTACAAGAGGATAAAAAGAAAGACATAAATTAAGAAATACAATAACAAAATCAAATAAAAAAATGAAAAAGAATTAGAGTGATAGATACAAATCAAAAACCCTTGTTTTTAAAGATAGCTGGGGAAGAAGAGCGCCTTATTGAACCCGGCAGATCATACCACAGCCGGGCGGCTCTAACAGCAAATGAGTAAAGCATACTGCATAATCAGCTAGTAGGTTCTATACGTTAGCTTATTATGCTCTGCCTCCCTGAAAGTAGATACTGCCTGCTGCTCTAGGCATATAAAATGATGCAAAGGGAAGTGTTTAAGATACGGTAAAGTGCCATAAAGAGGTCTCCGCATCACTTATGCAGGAGGCAGCTAATTAACTGGTAAGCCCATCAAGGTAGATGTACAAAGTATATACAGGGAACATTTTGAATATTAAATTGGAGCACAGGCCCTAGAGGAATCCATACGGGATATATATTTTTATTGCAAGCGCTGACAGAACGTTTGCTATGGCTAGGTCAGTGGCCTAATTATGCGCACCACATCCCAAGTGAATTCAATCGTCTAACTGTTAAATTTCACACTAATTTGACAGTTACACGACGGAAGTCGTTCAAGGTATGACGCGCCTAATATAGGGGTAGTACGGCATTAGGAAAATTGAGTACATTTTTATCTGTTTTCTTTGCATGAAATAGAACATTACACAAACGCAAAAGCGTTTGTGTAATGTTCTATTTCATGTCGTTATCAACCCTTGTATGTCCCCACTGCTGGGGCACGGGTCTCTTCCTGCATCGCAAGAAGGTTAGGCCATACTCCACCACGGGGCCAAGTCCGGGTTGGTGGAGGATTGTAAGACAGTGGCGGGCCTTACTGGCAGAAGTTATCAAGCCGCCCATAAGGCCTCTGACATGGTTTAACGACTGCCATTATATGACAGCCGGCAACAACGGCTTAGCGTGCCTTGCGAAGCACGGAAGCGCTTGAAAAATGCCACTAGCGGTAGTCACGGGAAGCTCACCCATCCCGTACCTGACGGCGCCTGTTGTTGCTTAACCAGGTGATTGATTCCAATCACTCGGTTCGCCTAGGCCACGAGCGCCACTTTCTATTTCATACACATTAAAATATTCTCTATCTATTTAAATATTTCTATCTATTTATCTACTCGAGACTTTGATGGGCTCTGGATTGAAACGTTACCGGTGAAAGAAAATGTCGAGATTTAAAAATTTTCTTTTCAATACTTTACCCAAACTTTCTGCCGGGGTGGCAAGGAATGGCCGATGACAGGAAGGAATGGAGGCTTATAGGGGAGGCCTTTGCCCAGTAGTGGGACATAGTGAGAAAACCGGAGTGTTTGAGGAGTCCAAATACCCCAGCGCTTAAAAATGCCAATTCGCGGTGGGCACGCATGGTTATTAAGCCCATACTCTCTCTCTGAGAGAAGACCTGTGCCCTGCAGTAGGTCGTTTATAGGCTACATAAACAATCTCGCCATTTTGTTTTTCGCCGTTTCTTTGAGCGCGCTTCAGACAGCTGGTATTTTTTCCACTTTAATTGCAATTATGAAGAAACAGAGTGTTGGCGCAGCTTTACCACCGCATTTCATAACTTAATAATTAACTGTTGCTCTAGGTAAATTATAAGTGAAAAATACCTTTCTAGTTTTCTCTTTGTTAAGTTTTCTAAAGCTTTTAGAATTAATATTTGTTTCCGAGTTGGCGCTTTGGATATAAAATATATATAAACGTAGTATTCTTAGTGGATATTGGCGACGGAAATGTGAAAAAATATGGAGACGGAATTTGTTAAAGCGTGTTTTTTTAGTGTTGATGAAGTAGTGGTTCTATTACTTTTTATCAATTGATAATCGCAAAATGTAACTTTAAGGAGTACTTCTTGTTGACGCACTATGACGTGGAATAAGAAGAAGAAGTAAAAGTATTATAGATTGAAAAGGATCAATTTTTTTTGATACTCCGAGGAGTTTTAAATGAAATGGCGAGCCTTTTCACAAATTTTGAAGCAAGCGTACAAGCCACATTTAGTAAACTAACTAAAAGCTGGAGTAAAAGAATGCTTGATATAATATTATGTACGTAACATGGTAATGGGAGTTAGTCATGATATCAACCCTTTGTATGTCCCCACTGCTGAGGCATGGGTCTCTTACTGCATCGCAGGACGGTTAGCCCATACTCCACCACGGGACCAAGTCCGGGTTAGTGGAAGATTGCAAGTCAGTGGCGACTGCCATTACCTGACAGCCGTTGGTTGTCAATGACAACCAATGGCTTCACGAAGCACAGAAGCGTTCGGAAAAATGCCACTAGTGTAGTCACGGGATGGTCACCTGACCGCGTCTACTGTTGCTTAACTCGAGTGCTTCCAATCACTCGGTTCCACTAAGCCACGAACGCTTGTCATGTTACATAAATATTATATTTTCACTATATAGTCGAAAGCGCTTAAAATTAGCTCGTGTTAAAGCAATTTAAACTGGTTCAGGACATGAGGAGCCGTTAACGAAAAAAACCAACTTAAATTCGTGTTCTAATTATAATATTAACTTTCACACAACACAATGACTTGATCCTAGTCATCTACCAAGTAAGCCCTCCTCTGTATGGAGTTGTCCGTTGTCACCTAAGTCGAACTGTCAAATACGTACATAGGTATTTTGACTCTTTGCAGTCGTCTAAAGTTTAGACGATACGAGATAGACGGGCTGATGCCAAACTAGGATACCCTGTGCTATGGGAACCAGGCAAGGACATTACATACGTTCAATCGTACCCAAACTGGGGCCCTTTGTACAAATATTCGGCGGCCTCCAGAGGGAATCAAACCCACGACCTTTGACGTTGTACCCAGACGTTATACCGCTGGACCAAGGAGGAGTCAACCAGTGATTATTCAACTATTGTACCGAACTTCTTTGCCGATAAATTATATTAATAGTTATACCATTTTTATTTTTAATGCACTAACCCGTGCTAAGAACAAATTTAAAAACCTATTTAGAGGCTAAAAATTTCACCCATGCCGGGATTCGAACCCGCAACCTCTGGCTATCCGTGCCAGCGCTTTACCAATTGAGCCAATGGGCGACTCACCGGCATCAGTGAAATTTCGAACCTCTGTACACTATTCTCTGTATTACGTACAGGCAGCGACTACTTTGCAGTTAGGTTTTACAACGGAAATCATCATGTGGGTACAGTGATACCATTCCGATGTAAAACCTAACTGCAAAGTAGGTAGTCGGGGCTGTAAGTGATGCAATTTGCTTAAGCCAGATGGTTTTTATATTAATAGTTATTATAAGTAGTGTAATTTTCTTGTATGTTCAGAGCGATTCCAATATTTATCTTTATCTTGGATACCTTATGTTGGAGAACTACGAAATATATTGCTTATATTTAATTCCATTAAGAATTTAAATATATGTACTTAACTTCGTATGTAATTATATTCTCGCTCTCTTTTGTTATTTGGTATCAATATATTTTATTTGGTATCACTTACCAACTATATTTTTCACACAATCCACTCCATCCAATGGTTGTCTGGAAAAGATCGCTCATAGCGATAAGACCGCCAATTGTATAACATTACTTGGATTTAAGAAATCATGGTTGTATTCTTTTATCTGGTTGTGCAATAAAGTGTTCTCTATCTCTATCTCTATCTGTCTAAACTTCATTGATACATACCCGCACTGGGAATCAAACCTGGATCGCTCCCAAGTTTATTTTTTTAGCTATTTTTCGAGCTACCCCCGCCGTTACTTGACTTTAAATAATAAAAAATATATTTGCTTACAATCAAACTAAAGGTAAATCACTTGGAATTTAATGTGAAACACAAGAAATTTTCGGTGTATAGTAAGTTTGACCTGAGATTTCCTCACATAGCCTCATATTTGGGGCATCGTACATAGCAAGCGCTGAGGTATCTAAGTACCTCAGTAACTAGGGTTTCTTCACGATGTTTTCCTTCATGTTAGCGAGTGACGTTGCTACTAAAGTATGTATAACAAATGTAAGATAAGATAACAATATTCTTTATTGTACACTGGAAAAACAACAAATACAAAACAATTGCAAATACACATATTACAATTGGCGGCCTTATTGCTAAAAGCAATTTCTTCCAGACAACCTTACGATGGAAAGTTGCTGAAGGAAATTAGAAATTAGTATTTATCTTGTAAAACAAAGATTAGAAAAAACCCTGTACATTCGAACTAATTCGCCAGGATTCGAACACCATGACCTGCCGATTGTGAGGCCAGCGTTTTATTGTTGCACTACTGCCGCTTTTCTCTCCGCGGTACATTAAAATTTAAAAACCTATTTAGAGGCTAAAAATTTCACCCATGCCGGGATTCGAACCCGCAACCTCTGGCTATCCGTACCAGCGCTCTACCAATTGAGCCAATGGGCGACTCACGGCATCAGTGAAATTTCGAACCTCTTTACAATATTCTCTGTATTACGTACAGGCAGCGACATCTGACTTAATCAAATTGCATTACTTACAGCCCCGACTACCTACTTTGCAGTTAGGTTTAACATCGGAACGTTATCACTGTACCCACATGATTACACTATTTTTATTTTTAATGCACTAACCCGTGCTAAGGAACAAATTTAAAAACCTATTTAGAGGCTAAAAATTAAACATTAAAATTTGTGAAATCGTTGTTTGAGTGATAAATGCTGCCGTTATTATTCTGATCAGATTGACAAAGCCATCAGCGGGATTTATCTTTTCACGCTGTACTGTTTTAGCTTGCAAATACAAATTATTTATAGAGTACTAGCTGAGCTGGCAATCGTTGTTTTGCCATACTACTTAATCTCAGACCTGGTTTTTTCGATATTGGCCCCAATGACGCACATAATAAGAGCCACTAGGAACTCCGCTGTACGCGCCCCACCACTAAAACTGTCGCTTAGGCCTGGCTATTGACAATGTCCTCGAGCGATGGAAAAGGAAAACTTCAAAAATCAGAGAAAGGAAAAGTTAAAAAACAGCGGGCTCTCAAGCGCCAGCATTCAAAGCTTTCAAAAGCTTTGAATGCTGACAATTCATCCCATCGGGTGAAACAGCCTCTGGCATTGTTTTTATGAAATAGACAATAAATTCGACTACACCGAGTCGTGAACCTGTAATAATCACTTGCCTTTAAGCCTTTCCTACTTTGACACCTGTACGGACGTTATCAAAACTCCTGTATCTATAGCGAAAGTGAAAGTTTCAAGAACTTGTTCCACGCACAACTTTTACAATGACGATAACATTGAAACTCACAATTTATTACACAAAGTACTATTTGTAATAGGTATAGGTGTATGGCGAGCTTACTCCATCTAAAAAACAATGTCCTTGGCACTGTTGCGCCCGAGTGGTCCTTTCACTCATCTAGTACAAGTGAAGGTGCCACTGAACGCTGTATAAATCATCACTTTTCTCAGATGCAAAGGTTAAAATTTACTATCTATAAAACAGCAACCGATACCTAACATCTATCTATACTCCAGCGTAGGCCGTCGATAATCAAATAAGATTTTAAATCACAGTTTATTACACTAAGTACTATCTGTAACAGGTATAGGTGCTGGGAAAACTTCTCCATCTAAAAAAACAATGTCCCAGGCACTGTAGCATCAGAATGGTCACTTTACCCATCTAGTGTGAGTAAAGGTGCCACTGAACGCTAAATGATATCTTTACTCAGATGCAAAGGTTAAAATTTACTGTCTATAAACCAGCAACCGATACCTTATATCTATACCCCAGGCGTAGGCCATCAGTAATCAAATATGTAATTTTAATTTACTCGGATTGTTCATTCTATTAACGTACAACACGCACCGAATCAATAATCCGTATTCGGACATTTTGACGGACATCGGACGTACAACGTAAATAACAGCGGCTAATGATCTATTTAATAATAACTGCCCTTTAGGCTATTTCATTTTAGGGGCCTGTTTCATAAAACTACAATGTCAAAGTGCCAGTTTCTGAATTGATAATTTTTCTAAGTAAATAGTTAACTGAAGTGCTGCCTTCCCGCTGCAAGGAGTAACAGAATGTTACTTAAGTATTTACTTAGTGAAATTCTCAATTCAGAAACCGGCCCTATTACAATTCGATCTACCTACTTACCTACCTACCGGCAAAGTCGGTTAACCAAACCATTCTGCTACGCAATGTACTTTGAATTGTCACAATAAACTACGAATTTTAGACCCAGGCGGCATTGTAAACAATTTTGACCTTTGCATCTACATATTGAGATGATTTACCTTAACCACTTGGGTGCTGCAGTGCCTGGGACATTGCTTTTTTATATGCAGCACCTATATCATTCTGACAGCTTAGTCTGCCTAGCCCACAGGAAGGACTAGTCAATACGTTCGAAGCCAACTAAGGCGTAGGTTTTTACTAAATGGGCTATGGGCTAAATAGGACTATATAGGCCAGTAGATGCCAGCAGATAGACGTTTACAATAAAAGCCCGGACAAATGCGTGATGGGCTACGCGCAGAGTAGGGTTCCGTAGAATGAAGGTGTTTTTACCTAGCTATGTACAGAAGTAACAACTCCGTCACGATAATTTTCATTAAATTGGAATTGGTACGAAGTTTTTCTTTTAAAAGTTGATAGCTTATTATACTCGTTTACTTGTTCGGCTACTTAGGCTTGATAGTTATTCTTTTAAGTTCTAATGTTTTACTGACCTAATTTTTTTACGCTTCTATAATGCAGCGTTAAGCCGGGAGAGGGAGAGACGCCCTTTAACAAAAAAGTGCTTTAACACTACTTAAACAAAAAATTGCACTTTAGAACTGAATATTTCGCAAACGGATCTTTAAATAAAAAATGATTTGATTACTCAAGATTCTCAATATTTTTAAGGTACCTAATAACCTAACAATACGCACTTCATAGTTGAGAAAAAAAAATACAGGTGGTGAGGGCTACCGCAAAAATATATTTTTTATGATTGTTTTCATACCGTTATGTTGGCGATATTAATATGACAGACAGACGGGAATGCAGATGGACAAACATGACATAACTATAAGGGTTGCTTGTTAACTACGGAATTTTAAAACGGGAACGACCTTCTTATTTTGGTACCGAATCGCAAACCTCAGAAACATAAATCACTGATTTACCCTTTCCCGTGCTCGTGTTTTTCACGAAATATTACAGAAAATCATTTTCAATACGCCAAGCATAATTTTTATTACCTTCTCCTGACGAAGAAAATGTTGGCCGCGTGTAAGCAGATATTTTTTTGTGTAACTTGTTTTAGCATGACAAAATATCTATTTAAATACTATTTTTTTTTCTCAGAAATCATCTTTATTTCGATTTATTTATTGACATGCGGAACATTCAGAAATTAGGTAATATTCAAAATTTCACTGATGCCGGTGAGTGGCACATTAGCTCAGTTGGAAAGAGCGCTGGCACGGATAACCAGAGGTCGCGGGTTCGAATCCCGGCATGGCTGGAATTTTTAGCCTCTAAATAGGTTTTTAAAATTGTCCTTAGCACGGGTTAGTGCATTAAAAAGAATATAATCCCATGGCAGTCACACACTGGCGGCCGAGAGCAGGAAAGCGGTCAGTGGGCAGAATAGCGGCCCGATATGGTCGGACAATGTCTTCAAGTCTGTGGAGGATCCGTGTTCCGCGTCTGGCAAGATATTGTGAGAGATGGCATTTGGGGAAAGGCCTACCCAGCAGTGGGCAAAGGTGGGCTAATGATGAAAATGAATATCAATAAAAAAAAATTATTTCAAGTGAAATAAATGGAGCTCTTTGGAATCCACAAAAATCAAAAATCTATCAAGTAGGTACTTGATTAAATACATCTGCTTATAGACCTTTACAACAGGAAATCTATAGACAGTCATTTTTAATAAAAACTGTATTTAGGTACACGGATTTCACTCGTTTAATTTTACATTTTTCGACGTTTCGGCACTTTTGCAAGTACCGTGGTCCCGGAAGACTGAGGTGACAGGCGTCTTTCTGAAAGCATTAACTGTTAGTTTACTACTGTTAGTAAATTACTACTGTTAATAAACTAACAGTTAATGCTTTCAAAAAAACGCCTGTCACCTCAGTCTTCCGGGACCACGGTACTTGCAAAAGTGCCGAAACGTCGGAAAATTGTAAAAATGTGTAATATGTCTAGTGCTCGTGTTAACCTTATTAAATACTATTCATCTTTAACAACCATCATCATCATCAGACCACCGCTGCCCACTGCTGAGTAAAGGCCTTTCCCCCCAAAAGGCGAAAGCCTTTTACAGTCCCTTGCCAGCGCATCCACGTACCCTCCACTGTCTAAATAATAAATTTCTTAACATGTGGGTTTAACAGGATATTCCGAAAAGTCTCGTTAGCGAATAAAATACGTACGTAAAACGTAAAACCTTGCTATCTACCACCACGTCTACCTGTATTCCACATCGTTGCCCCTGGAATCGAAGATTTTATCACACAAGTGGAATTTACTTCGGCGAATGCGATAATGAAAAGTTATTTCCTTTTCCTACATTTTTATCAGCGGCGCGGATATGGGTAATGTTGATAGAAGCATTTTCGCTTCAATAAATAAAAAAATGTGAAACTGCGGTGGGAGCCCAGTTGTAGAATGCTGGTGTCACATTCGAGAGTTCATGGGTTTGAATTTGATATTCTCACTTTGAGAGAAGGCCTGCCCTGCAGTGGCACGTATATAGGCAAAATAAAATGGTATGTTACCTGTGACTAAAATCTAAATCTGCACAGCGCAGACAAAGACATGCTGTAACTTACTTTAAACATTGATAACGCGTCTCCACAGCGCAAAGACGCTGTGTAACTTACTTTAACATACTGATAACGCACCACTACACCGCGTCTGCACAGAGTAGACAAAGATGTGGTGTAAAGTGTTTTGGACGTTGATCTACTATACCACGTCTTTCTCTGCGAAGCGCAGACAAAGACGCGGTGAAATTTACTTTAAACATTGATAACACACCACTATATCACGTCTTTGTCCGCACAGCGCATACAAAGACGTGGTGTAACTTACGTTAAACATTTATAACGTGTCTGCCGAGCGCAATCAAAGACGTGGTGTGACTCCTTTATACTTTGATAGCCACCACTGCACTGCGTTTTTGTCTGCAAAGCGCCGACAAAGACCCGGTGGAACTTACTTTAAACATTGATAAGCACCACTACACCACGTCTGCACAGTGCAAACAAAGACATGATGTAACTTATTTAAAACATGATATTGCATCACTACACCACCTCTTTGTCCGCATAGTGCAAAAATGTGGTATAACTTTCTTTAAGCACTGATAATGCACCACTACAGCACGTTTTTGTCCGCACAGTGCAGACAAAGACGTGTTATAACTTACTTTAAACACCGATAACGCCCATTACACCATGTCTGTGATCGCTCAGTTCAGACAAAGATGCGGTGTAATTTACTTTAAGCATTGATACCGCACTTTGTCAGCGCTGTGTATCGTCTAACGCCTGTAAAATTAGATAATCACAAGAAAAATTTGGATTATGTTAACGATAACACAATAAGCAGTTCCATTGTTTTACCATAAAAAAATTATGATTTGTTTATTAAACCATAGAACAATTTTTTTTTTAATGGAAACTCTAATTAAGGTGTTTCTGGAATGAATTTCAAGAGTAACCTTGTATTTTTTTTTAATAAAGTCCTGTAGGTAAGCCTTGATGTTTCGAAAAACATCAATTTGAGAAAAAGTAAGGCGCAAATGCATTGATGAATTGTTTTAGAAAAAGTGTGTTATAAAAATAACCATAGGTATGTAGGTAAGTAAATAAAGAACTTTCAGGCGACACAATCACTTCTACTGGTTCCAGAATGGAATACCCTATGTTATGGTAACCATGAACAACATGGAAATGCACCTAGACTGAGGTCAAATTTTGACAAATATATAAAGCGGGCTCTAGTGGGAATCGAACGCACGATCTTAATTTTGGTAGCCAAGCATGATAGGTCAACGAAACAGTCATCAGGCTACAGACAAATCTAGAATAGGAGAGTTTTTCCCATGCGAGTGGCTTCCAGGCAAGAACATAGTGTCAAATTATCAGTGTCTAGAGACAACAAATACCGCTGAGCTTCGGCCCCCGAATACAATAAATAATGTAGGCTGCTATCATCTGTATACAAACTAGAAGATGAGTTTCACCATTGAAAAACACTACTGTTTTTGTTTAGTCTAGTAGTGTCAGAGTCAGAGTGATTGTATTATAATGTCTTCTGAGTTGATTACGTAACAAACGTAATAATAGTTTAAAAACCTATTTAGAGGCTAAAAATTTCACCCATGCCGGGATTCGAACCCGCAACCTCTGGCTATCCGTACCAGTGCTCTACCAATTGAGCCAATGGGCGACTCACGGCATCAGTGAAATTTTGAACCTCTTTACAATATTCTCTGTATTACGTACAGGCAGTGACATCTGACTTAAGCAAATTGCATTACTTACAGCCCCGACTATCTACTTTGCAGTTAGGTTTAACATCGGAACGATATCACTGTACCCACATGATTACACTATTTTTATTTTTAATGCACTAACCCGTGCTAAGGAACAAATTTAAAAACCTATTTAGAGGCTAAAAATTAATAATAAGTAATAATAATAAGTAATAATAGTTTTTAAAAATTTTAAAGACGTCCTGCCTATGTGAAATATGCAGGTCACAAATGCCGAGTGACATGTCAAAATTACGACAGAGTGATTAGCGTAAGGCTCGCATCGACACTTGCAATTTGCGTCCGAACATTGTTTATACAAGTCATGACACGTACCCTCAGATGATCTGAGCACGTACCGTATGTGATACGACAACCCACCTCTAGTGTAAACATTATGGGAAGTGAGTCTCGCCTGTAATACTCGCATTCAAGAATCGCTTGATTAACTCGAGATTTTTTTTAAATGTAAACAACCGCAAGCTAGAATAGGATAATCGCATGCGATTATTCGCCATTCACGTGCGAGAAACTTGCCTTGTGTAACTTGCGTACTAGTTTAACTAAATAACTTGCGTGGCAGTTGGATGCAGCGTCGTTTTCCTTCGATAAAGTTAATTCAGTAATGCTATAATTTATTATCTTTGTGTACGACTTTTGTTAACTTTCCTTTCTCGTAAGATTGTTTCGTTTTATCGTTTTATTAGCGAAAAACGACTTTGCTGTTAATGGATTATGTAAATAAACGTTTATTCAATAAAAACACGTACCTACTTAACTTTTTATCGTTCGCTTTTCCAACCTTTTAACCACTCTCAACAACTTTTCAATTCTTTTTATTTAGGGTTCCGTTATTTTCCTTTTGTGGAAAATAACGTGGAGTGGAGTTTTGTGGAGTGAACCTTATTTCACTTCGCCTCCACATTCGCAAAGGTGGCGCTAATGTAGTGACAATTAGACCTTTATGGAATACAATTTTCAAAGTTCACTTTGGAAATCACTTACGACATTTACAAATGCAGCTTCATTTTTGCAAATCTCGTGATTTAGAGAATTAACCTGCCTGTGATGTATCAAAGTTCTCTCTCTCTGACTTATATCGCTTGGTAGCGACCTATTCGACATCGAATAGACGTTGTCGGCTTTGGTTAGAACTAGTCATTATCGCTTTTTGTGACGTGTTTAGTGAGTGAGGCTACGCAATATTTGCTTGCAGAATAGCTGGATCGTTCATCGCGTGAACAGCAAGTTGAACTTTGGCGTTGAGTTTAAATTCTCACTTCTCACATGTTTTAGTACTGATATCCTACAGTTTCACGAACATTTAAAAAACGCATCGTATATTTATTGGAGGTTAGTTTATTTTATTTATTTAAACGCAACTGTGAATGTCGTTGAAGCAAAAGACATTTATCAGGATCGTAGCTAATATCTTTTTCGCAATTGGAGACTGGTTTTCATAACAAAATTATTTGTACTTAACTAGTAGAACTCTAATTTGCGCTACCGAAAGAGAAAAGTTCTATCTTAATACCTATAAAGGGTTTTGCATAATTTTATTCAAAACAATGTCAATACGGTACAGCGTGCGTAGACAATACAGTGCGATTGCATGCGCACTCTAATTTGCAATAAAAATGAAAATATTGTGTGGTAGCTCCGACTGCATGTATTTGCAAAAGCTGTAAAATCCTTTTGTTGTCTATTGGATTCAATTCAATATTTTATCGCTATAAATTACAGTAAGATCACATGTTGCTTAGAATTAATATTGCACTGTGTTATTTTACCGATGACGGCGTAGCAAAAACGTACTTAATACATACCTACGTAAAATACGTACCAGTATTGCTCTAAAAAATATTATTACATTAAATAAATAACTTTCCCACAACACAGTCACTAGTCCTGATGCAAAACATACCCTGTACTCGGGTAACCAGGCAAGGACAGCACAAACATGTAAATATCCCCAAATACACACACCCAATTACATATTTTGCGTTAAATCGTTTCCCAACTAGGTATGGCTGAAAATTCCTGTGAAACGATGCTCATGTGTACATTCCATTTCATATCAAAGCATGCAGGAGCCGCGTTTGATACCTCTAAAGCCTCGCCAATATAACATGTTACTGGAGTTGATATAATTTATTATTTTAACCTCCATTTCCTGCACAATGAATAGCCCCGGGTTGGTGAGCGCAAACAGTGTTTCGTTACCAATTATAAATTAATTCTTTTTGATTGCAATTAAAATTACAGTTTCTACTTTCTTCTCTCAGAAAAAAAGAGTATGGGGCTATGAAATGCTGTGGGTAAAGTTGCGCCAACTTACCCGACTGCGTCAGAAGAAGGTTTTATGTACCTAGCCTATATACGTCCCACTGTGCGGCACAGGCTTTTTTTAATTACCTATTTCGCGAGGAATCCTGAGGTTTTGGAGTGTTCAAATACCTCAGCGCTTGAAATTGCCAATCCGTGATGGGCACGCGCGGTAATTAAGCCCATACTGTCCCTGAGAGAAGGCCTGTGCCCTGCAGTGGGACGTATATATGCAGCATAAAAAAACATAACCGTGCTTCTGGCGCAGTCAAATTTTTGCGCAAGTAATCAGAATTTTTTTTTTTCAAGGGCAGCGCGTGTTATTGCATTGAGCCCCTTAAGTATATGTAATATGACGCAGTGATACCGAATAAAATCTCAGTGGCTTAGGAACTAGTGGACCGGGTTAATCGGCGACCCAAACAAACACTAGTAGTTCAAGTGTCCGATCCGCTTTATTAGGCCGTATATAGTTCGTGGAGTAAAACTGCTTGTAATACTGTTCTGTTGTTTATGTAACCTACATATGTCCCACGGCATGGCACAGGCCTTCTCTCAGAAAGAGATAGTATGCCTTCCAACTGGCCAAAAATGATCTGTTTTGCAAAACTATGACGTGGTGACCAATCTTGACAGTTGCCAGTTAGTGTATCTACGAAAACATTATGTACGTCAATAAAAATATCAGCAATTTAAAAACTGTAAGTACCTAACACAATTCTAGAAAAATACTAGAAAATAAACATAAACTTTCGTTCCCAAGATTTAGGCTGGCAAAGGTTAATACATCCTTCATGGGGTATTGTATACGCTTCTATATTAAAATCCCTGAAGATATATTAAGGTTGCCTGAAATGCGTGAAAGGCCTGAACGATTGTTTATGTGACAATGATATCTGGAATTAAAGCCAGCACATTACATGAGTTCTATGTTTTATAATAATTATGTAAACTCTGTTAATTAAGGACAA
Organism: Yponomeuta sedellus; assembly: GCA_934045075.1. Taxonomy (NCBI): domain Eukaryota; kingdom Metazoa; phylum Arthropoda; class Insecta; order Lepidoptera; family Yponomeutidae; genus Yponomeuta; species Yponomeuta sedellus. The sequence continues at coordinate 10,224,589 of OW203726.1, read as the reverse complement.
AAAAACTAAGTTCGAAGTTTTTTTGTCCATTTTTTTCCAAAATTATCTAGATTTTGAAATGGATACCTGTTTTGACTTGTAACATTTACTAAGCCGCAGTTTCTGCGCTATACCTTGCGCTACTTAATAATTAATTTTATTTTATAATAAGCCCAAAAAAAGGTGAGGACTTTCTTGTGGCATTCATCCAAAACACATCCCAGTGCACCTATGTCCGTGGCGAGTGGAGAACTGACAATCCTCAGAATAACGGGTAAATTTGGTAACTTCAGACCGCGGATTGTTACCTGAATGAACACGGTATTAAGGTCCTTTGAAATAAAAAAAGAGCGTGGTCAGTCAGTGAGATCTTCCGTACCAAACTCTGTGTTCGTTCGTAATCGTTATCAACACTTGTATGTCCCTACTGCTGGGACACGGGTCTCTTTCTGCATTTTCAATTTAAAATAGATACTATACTTAACTTGCAAGTAGAAGTAATCCCCAAATCCCCTCTGTGTGATGTCGGTAAAATAGGAGTTACCGACGTCCTTAGCAAAAATTGTTAACAAATTTTGTTATGTCTACTGAAATCCAGCGGTGGCAGCTCAGTGGGTAGAACCAGGGACTGGCAAGCGAGAGCCCCAGGTTCGATCCCGAGTGCGGGCATGTACCAATGACTTTGTTTAATTTCGAAGTTACGTACATTTGCGAATTTGTAGTCGCAATACCACACGCTAACGGTGAAGGAAAACATCGTGAGGAAACCCGCAGATTGGTTGGCTCCGCACGTATTGACTAGTCTTTCCTGTGGGCTAGGCCGACTAAGCTGTCAGGATGGTATAGGTGCTGGGCAAGCCTACACCATCTATAAAACTATGTCCCAGGCACTACAGCGTCGGAGTGGTCCCTTCACCCATCTAGTGTGAGTGAAGATACCACTGGACGCTGTATAAATCATCTCATTAAGTAGATGCAAAAAGGCCAATATTATTATTATTACTGAAATCCAGCCATTACCTGGAAGTAAGTGGGATACCAACTAACTGACCGTCCCATTAAGCCCTTTACCACTAATTTAACCTTACCACTTTGAAATTAAGTACAAAACCAATGAAAAATTTACACTAGCTCTGTCTTGGTCACTCGAAAACTCGTAACAGTACGAGCTTTACCTAAATAAATACACGACATTCACTCCGAGGCTCAGAAATGCTGGGTTGCGCAAACTTTGTTTCGACTTTGTTAACTTTGAAGGTTTATATAAGGCTTCTCGTAACTAATTTTAACTGTTTGACTGTACCTACGTTTGTTTGAATTTCAAGCTGAATAATCTGGAGAAACTGTAGTCACTGAGGCGAAAAGGCTGATTAAACGAGATCAAACTAAAGGGTGACAACGACGTGTGCAGACATTAGTTGATAGACTTAGATCCCGCGTACGTAAACTTCGAGGATTATCTAGTAACTCGAAGGAAGAAACCTAGTAAAAATGAAAGCTAACTGTGATTATATTTTAATAGGGTGACCAAACTATCCCTAATAAAATTTTTCGATCGTACAGTACTCTTTTGGCACATTTACTCATTTGTGGCACCAGCGGACAGTGTAATTTTGGCACACAGAGAGAATAGCAAATCCCTGAGCAATAATCTTTGTCAGGCTAAGTTTAGACGATAGATTACTTGGTTGCTTTCACGCTCAAGCTGTAGAGGATTTTAGGCTACGTTTAGCTCAAAATTAATTACAACAATGTAAGCAAACGTTAGATCCGGGCACTTTATGCTCAAGACATCTCCGTTGACGGGACAATCACAGGATTAATAAGGTTCCTTGATGTTATGTTAACTATCGGTCTAAAAGTTTGGCACTGAAGGTACCTACCTACGGGACCATGCTAATTTAAGTAGTTTCTTGAGGTACATATGACAGAAACTACTAATTTTGTAATCTAATTTAAGAAACCAAATCTGACAGTCTTTGATTACTTAACCTTAGTAATAATGAATAAATTTTAAAAACCTATTTAGAGGCTAAAACTTCCACCCATGCCGGGATTCGAACCCGCGACCTCTGGCTATCCGTACCAGAGGTCGCGGGTTCGAATCCCGGCATGGGTGGAATTTTTAGCCTATAAATAGGTTTTTAAAATTGTCCTTAGCACGGGTTATACATTAAAAATAAAAATAGTATAATGAATAAATTTATTTATTTTTCTAACTAGCTGACCCAACGAACTTCGTATCCCCTAACAGTCGATTATTTTTTTTTTTATTTTCTCTCCGTAAGAACCATCCTCATACTTCAAGGAATATTCTAAAAAAAGAATTAGCGAAATGGTTCAGCTGCTCCCAAGATTTGCGCTTATCAACACATTCGACGATTCATTTTTATATTATAGAAGATTTTCAACCCTTAGAAAATCGAAAAGGCTGGGCGCACAGGCGCCCGACCGCCAGATATCGAATTGTCTGAATTGAGAATTACACTCAAAAAATAATTAAGCCAAAGTTTTACCAGTCTCTTCATATTTTTTAAGAACTAGACCAAACGATACTAATCTAAGTAGTTACATAGTGAACACCGGCGCTTATAAATTACCTTAGGTCTTGCTTACTCACGCGCTTTTACTCTATATGAATTGCGTGGAATCACTAGACGGTGATCGGCGGTTTAAATTAAGAATAGAATTTTGAAGATTTTGAACTGAATAGTCAGTTACTTTAAAATTGTCCTTAGCACGGGTTAGAGCATTAAAAATAATATAATCATGTGGGTACAGCGATATCATTCCGATGTAAAATCTAACTGAAAAGTAGGTACTCGGGGCTGCAAGTGATGCAAATTACTTCAGCCAGATATCGCTGTCTATACGTAATCATTGAATTAAATTCAATAACGTAATACAGAGAATATTGTAAAGAGGTTCGAAATTTCACTGATGCCGGTGAGTCGCCCATTACTTCAGTTGGGAGAGCGCTGGCACCACAGAACATGCTGGCACGGATAGCCTAGGTTGCGGGTTCGAATCCCGGCGTGGGTGGAATTTTCAGCTTCTAAATAGGTTTTTAAAATTGTCCTTAGCACGGGTTATAGCATTAAAAAGAATAAGTTAGTTACTAGTTAGTTATCTATTAGCTAAAACGTAATTACCTTATTTCCCGACGTTTCGGCAGCGTTACAGTTGCCGTGGACACGGAGAGACTGTAGTGGCGAATCGCGATTAGACCCGTTTAGTATATAACTGTGTATGAGTATCGCAAATTATTGAGAAATACTTTTGAATTGAAACTGTGAAGAAAAACATCTTTCAATGTCCCAAGCACTTTAGCGTTTTGGGGGTCCTCATCACCAGATCACCCATCTGGCGTGAGTTAAGGAGCTATATGCAACATCTCATTACGTAGATGCAAAGTTTATAGTATTATTTATAAAAACAGAATTAATTGAAACACTCCTCAAATATAGTTTATACAGTCTCTAATGGGAAATAGCATGCCACTGATTTAAACTGAAGTATTTTAGAGGAATCGTGTTTTTTTACAAATAACGTGGATAAAAAAAAAAGAATGTATTCACCACTCAAGTTTGAAATAAAGAAGTTTCTATATAAATAGACATCCGGTATTCATACCGGTTCCTGAATTGAGAATTTCAGTAATTAAATACTTAACTCACGGTCTGTCATTTGTGTGTGGTGTCGGCCTAGAGAATAGCACCAACCCAAATCTTCCCGCGGGTGTCGTAAAAGGCGACTAAAGGACACAAACTGGGGGTTGGGCAGCAGCGCTCCCAGCAGTACAATTCCACCAAACTGCGATCCCCAACCCGCATGCCCAGCGTGGGGATTATGGGCATTACCCCCAAATGATGGCACATCCTTGCGCTATAGCGCTCATTAGGGGAAGGCTATGTCCAGCAGTGGACTAATATAACCTGAAGAAGTTTTGTCACGGTCTTTTCGAGAAAATCGTAGGGACAGCACTACCTACTTACCTACCTACACTATTTACCTACTGAGCGAAAATCTCATTTCAGAAACTGGCTATATTCTTACACTTTGTGCTTGCCTATCTACCTAAAACAAATGTACATTTGGTGATGACCCCCACGTTGAGGTGAAATAAGTATATTTATGCTACCCGGGGCTTAACCCTGTGGCCACCCTTGTAGCCTAGAACGTTGACGTTTACGCAAACAAATGTGTAGGCCGAAGGGAAACTTAATACACAAAATACTTTGCTACTAAAATAAACAACAACAAAACAAGCAGTGCGTAATATTCATGAAAGAGCTTTCTAGTCTGTGATACGCAAAATAGTTCGACCCTTGTTGAAACTAAAGTGACAAAATAATAAGAGGTATAAAGTAAATGTATGAAGCGCTCGTGGTCTAGGCAAACCGAGTCACTTGAGTTAAGCAACAACAGGCGCGGTCAGGTACAGGATGGATGACCGTGCCTTGACTACCTCTAGTGGCATTTTTCTGAGCACTTCCGTACTTCGCAAGCCACGGTAAGCCGTTGGCGCCGGCTGTCATATAAGGGCAGTCGGTAAGCTATGTCAGAGGCCTTATGGGCAGCTTGGTAACTTCTGACAGTAAGGCCCGCCACGGCCTTACAATCCTTCACCAACCCGGACTTGGCCCCCGGGGTGGAATGTGGCCTAACCTTCCTGCGATACAGGAAGAGACCCGTGCCCCAGCAGTGGGGACATACAAGGGTTGATATCGATCGAAATTAAAAAAAACTAACATTAGGTATGTATTAAACACAATATCTATAAAAAGACAAAAACTAACTAAAGGTCTGTCACCAACAGTGGGCAAACGTATGTCGTAAGAGAGTGACATCTTGCGAATTTAGAGAGAAAACATAAAATTACCACAGACAAAACAATAAGCTCGGAAATTATAACGCTAAAGTATTCAAATTCCATTCGGAATAACATTTGCGTTGATTTGGTATAATGACGTAAATTCGGGTTTATCCGTAGGGCTGTTCAAACAACGATGGATACTCTTCGCCAACATGGAATAGTAAGCTCGTTGCTTGTTGAAATTCAGCACCACGGTTGATCGCTCTGTACAAAATTAAATAGGTACACGTCTCTCTGAATACCTACATATCTACAACGTGTTGCAACGTTCACTACCTGCCTGTCAACACTGCTGGCGCGCCCCAGCAGTGCGGACTTACAGGGGTTGATAACGAACGATATGTAAATGTATCTTGAAAAAGACTGAAAAAAGATAATTTTAAGAACATTCAGTCACGTGTACTACCGTAGGTTAATGAGGGTCTAGAGATAAGTCACACAGGATTTGAACTCCAGCCTCTCACATGGAAATAAGTTTTGATACCTCAAATTATACCTACAATAAATTCCGATGCCTCTGTGAGAAAGAAATAAACAACTCACTTACTTGAATTATCACCCTTTAATCGTAAATATAGCTTTTTTCTTTGGATTTATTTTTTTTTCCTATTGATTTCCGCAGTAGGCGTTCGCCAGGACGATTGGCCCCTTAACTTCTATTGACTTCCCTCACTCAACGCTGCGTGTAGGGTTAGTATTGTAATTACCGACCTGTCTAATAGTGATTGATGCCAAAGCGGCTAAGTAAACGATAAAGAAATTACGAGCCGTCGGTCCACGGTCACTTATTGATTCAGGGCCGATTTCTGAAATAAGAATTTTAATTAAAACTGTTTTTATACGGATTTATGCTCGTTTATTACATTTTTACAATTTTCCAACGTTTCGGCACTTTTTCAGGTGCCGTGGTCCCGGATGACTGAGATGACGGGCGTCTTTTAGGAAGCATTAACGGTTAGTTTACTACCCTCGGCAAAAATTACAAAAGTTAATTATGAAGTTACGTTCCAAAGTCAACCATATTGATTTTTAGTAATTGAAGTTAAAATTAAATTTATAAACTAATTATTTTACATAAACTTAAAAATACTGATTTTTAATTGAAATTTAATTTATTTTTTACTCTACAGTCACACTTCTAGCAAGGGGGTCTCATGCACTTAGGCACTGGTTCCCATGCTACCGGTATGTTCCAACCACGATCTCTATTAAAATTTGGATGCCGACGGATCTTTGCTTCGCGTATCATTCTAGGGAAGAAACGGTCTTCTCGGGCTAGAACTTTAACTTTATTGAAATCTATAAAGTGGTTTGTACCGCTAAGTGTATGCTCGCTAACTGCAGATCTACCAGAGCGCTTACATCCGCGTTTCACATCCGCGATATTATGTTCCTTCACCCGCTCAGCTATGGTACGCTTGGTTTGACCAATGTACGAGGAACTACATTCACAGTCAAGCTTGTATACTCCTGCCTCTTGTACGGGAATCCTGTGCTTGACACTTCGCATGAATTCTCACCATTGTTTCTTCACTAGTTAAATGTAGGTCATTAATTTGACTAGTGATGTGGTAGGAATCCTTGACGTGGGCTTCAGTGTTCCCCCTCAGCGGTGACAGGACTTGCGTCAGGTGTTGGGCTAGTTTATAGGTAGGAGCACCGATTTGGCTGACAATAGGACGCAGTGGAGCCCCGGTCTTGTGAATTTTTGGTCGTCCATACAGTTTAGGAGGTTTTGCTGTTCCGGGTAGAAGGTTGGTAACATCCAGACTAAGCCATTCGGAGTGTTTTTCAATAAGTTCTTTAGTTTTCTTAAGAAAACGGTGTAAACCTCCAAAACCTAACCTTCAACGCGATGGATAAATTGCACTTAAGACCTTGCATGATAACCCAGAACTAACGGTACTTCGAGCGGATAAGGAAAATGCCACCGTGGTTATGGATACATCAGATTACAACGCCAAAATTCAATCATTACTATCGGACGAAAGCACATACCAAAAGGTCAAACGAGATCCTAGGACCCGTTTTCTTAAGAAAACCAAAGAACTTATTGAAAAACACTCCGAATGGCTTAGTCTGGATGTTACCAACCTTCTACCCGGAACAGCAAAACCTCCTAAGCTGTATGTACTACCGAAAATTCACAAGACGGGGGCTCCACTGCGTCCTATTGTCAGCCAAATCGGTGCTCCTACCTATAAACTAGCCCAACACCTGACGCAAGTCCTGTCACCGCTGAGGAGGAAAACTGAAACCCACGTCAAGGATTCCTACCACTTCACTAGTCAAATTGATTACCTACATTTGACTAGTGAAGAAACAATGGTGAGTTTCGATGTTAAATCTTTGTTTACTTGTCTTCCAATACAGGATTGCATTGAGATTGTTAAGAGGAGGCTCAATGAACATGATTTGCCTGTGGAATATGCAGAGTTGTTAGATCACTGCCTAACAACTGGCTACTTGGTATGGAATGGTATGTTTTACATGCAGATAGACGGGGTAGCCATGGGTTCCCCTATTTCTCCCGTTGTAGCCGATATTTTCATAGAAGACTTCGAGGAGCGAGCCCTGCGAACTGCTCCCGTCCCACCAAGGTTCTCTAAGCGATATGTCGATGACACTTTTGCTATATTACCTACTAGTGGAATAACGGCTTTCTTAGACCACCTTAACTCTATAAACAACAAGATCCAGTTTACAATGGAGTTAAAAGCAGATTGTTATTTAGCTTTCTTAGAGGTTTTAGTCATCAGGAATCCAAATGGAACCTTAGGACATACAGTTTATAGGAAAAAGACCCATACTGATAGGTACCTAAACGGTGAGTCTCACCATCACCCGTGTCAGTTGTCTACCGTTGGGAAATCTCTGTTATAGAGGGCTCACCGAATCTGCGACAAGGACCATCTACCTGCGGAACTCCAGCATGTCAAACGAGTACTTCGTGCAAACAGGCTGCAAGTTCCGCGTGTCCGTCGCGGAGGACGTGTCAAACCAGACACAGTCGAGCGAGTTCCAGCCTGCCTGCCTTTCGTGAGAGCTGTGACTGACAAAATTGGGAGTATTTTGAAACGCGCCTCAATCAGAACCATCTACCAGCCGCCAAGAAAGATACACCAATTCATGCGAAGTGTCAAGCACAGGATTCCCTTACAAGAGTCAGGAGTATACAAGCTTGACTGTGAATGTGGTTCCTCGTACATTGGTCAAACCAAGCGTAAGTTGACGACAGGTCGACATGGCAATCGGGGCATTAGGTGAGCCGCACAGTCCCCGCGTCGTCTTAGTCTTAGTGTCGCACGAGTCCGTATCGACCGCGTTTATCGATTATAATCTCGCTCACATAATTTATTACTATTGTGTTTTAAAAATGGCTACGGTTGCATCTTCGTCCCGTGTTCAAGCAAAAAAACCAATAATTCACTCTCAAGCTCGAGAACTAGCTAGAAAAGTGTTAGAAAATTGTGACATTGAACGGAAAAATAATTGTTACAAATTTTCTGTCAATCAGACATTAGACAGGGCTGTGTTTTATACAGGTCTATCGAAAAGAACTATGTCTAGGATAAAATCAGTGGGGGCAGAGGAAAAGTTGAAATCACCCAAAAAACGGAAGAAGACAGGTCTTAAATTTTGTGTTGATGATTTTGATCGTACAGTGATTCACAATACCATAACAGAATTTTATTTACAAAAGAATATCGTTCCGACATGTCCTAAGTTACACGTTGCTTTAAGTGAAAAAATACCTCGTACAACGGCTGTTAAAGAAAATGGGATACAGATGGCGTCAATGTCAAAATAAACGATCTATTTTAATTGAAAAGCCAGATATAGTTTTCAAACGGTATCAATCCCAACCAGCAAAACGTGGTTCTATAAAAGACCATAGAACGTTTCCTAAAAACCAATGGGTGGTGAAATAAAGGACCTAAGAAGGTGCACCTACAAAGAAAGTGGCACAATTATATCTCCATTCGGTTTTAAAGTGGAACTATACCGGCGTCAAGGATCACAATTTTGGCCTATACGGTTAATGTAACAGTAACGAAATCTCCATTTGGTGATATACAAACCACCATAACGCTTCTAAAGTACCTTTTTGTACTGTAGAAGAGTTTAACATTCCAATACTACACTATTAATTTATCATTCACTCGTTTTTCATTCGTTCACGCGTAATTCACACAGCTGATGTGTTTTTTTGGAAAATAAATAATAAAAGAAGAGTGCCTGGTAAGTAAGATTTTTTTTCGTAATTGAATTATTCGTCTCTTATGTGTGTAATGATGTGTGGGAACGTAATTTTACTGAGAAAGCATAGGTGAGATTACGTGAATATTTTAATGCCCTCTTCCAATTATTGAGATTTAATTAAAACAATTATGAATTTAAAGTCATAAACATACTTTTAGCGTTCTGAAGTCCACTACAACACTGGTCATTACACACCGCAGCCACCATTAAATGAAATTAGGGTTCCGTTTGTGCTTGTTCTAGTGCCATATATATTGTATAAATGAGATAATAATGTTTTTTATACAATTTGAAAAAATACGCCTTTGTTACAATAAAGTGTTTAGAGCAGCTCTCTTAGGGCGTTATGTACTTTCCGTTATTAATTACTGGGATACTTACTTTGTCAAAATTATGTTTTTTTTCTTTCTCAGTGCATTGCTAAGCAAAATGGTTGTCATTGTAGATATTGACAAATTTCTTCCTCGTGACGATTTTAAGCTACCTACTTGTAGAAGCGGAATGGCCGTGGGAAATCACGCATTTTATGTTAACTACAAACTGTATTAACAGTTTATGAGAGTTATGATAACAAACAACTTTTAATCTTTATAAAATGCAAATCTCAAATAAAATTACTCTATGGTAACACGTCGATTAACCGATTTATTTTGTATGGAAAGTATTTATTTTTCGATTTCCATGTAGTTCCATAGTAAAAGTTGTATGTTATCATGAATACAATCATTTGTTTCAGATTACAAGTTTCCTAGAATTCCTCTTTAATTAGGGAACATCCTGTATTACCTAATATTAGATTCTTTGTAGAAAGACTTGACACTATTATAATTTTTAATTAAAATAAATCAATTCAGCATAATGTACTGTTTCTTCATGTCTTCTGTCTTCTTTAATGTAATATTAAAATCAGAAAAAAAAATAGTTACCTCTACTCCCCTTAGAAAATCTTTATAATTTATATTATTTCATTTTAATGTGCTCGCTGATTGTTATTGAAATAAGTTGAAATAAAGAATAGAGTGATTTTTTTACAATAATTTTAATTAAGAAAACGTTTCATTATTCCCAGATCTAATAAATGTAGCGCATCTCCCACTACAACTACAATGTTCTAGAAGTGGAGAGTCGGTTTTATGGTGCTGCCCATATTTCTTCGCGCGAAAATCTTCATTGGTCCTTTTTGAACAATCAAAACTGGGAAATACGACGGTGTTTGATTCGTGCGAGTACTCTCCTTGTACTGTACATTTTAAACAGCCATGTTTCCCGTTGTACACACCTGCAAAATAATCTGTTTTATGTTGGTGCTTATTTTCTCAAAAGCTAGAGAAAATAAGTCTAGTATACATGTGTTCAGCCATAGATAACGCCAAAACAAACCAAAACTCAACAAGGTATATCGCCGTATAAAATAAGTAAGTACTAAATTCAGTTAAACAGTTTTCTATTCAAAATATCTGAGTTTACTATTATTGTATTTTGACATAATATATTAATTAACTAGGTTTTATCATTGTGATAGAATAAAATGTAATTTGTTACACGTGTGCCTGAAAAAATTCCAATCACAATGGGTCGCAGACTCGCAGCTTTGGTATTTCATGAACGTTGCATAAAATTGGCCATAACTGCAATTTTGAACTGCCTGCAATTTTGAATTGAACCGCCCAATTTTTTAAACCATCTCGCAGTTGCCGATTTTTGTCATCTGTTGACGAATCACTCCCAGAATCACACGAATCGAATTGTTCTCTAGTTCTTCGTAACCAAAAAATGTATTTGGTACGGAACCACTTTGTATAACTTGGTCTCGAACTTGGGTTTGACTAGTAGCGATTTGAATATTGGACGAAGTCACTGTTTTCTTGTATTGTCTCTTCACTTGACGTCTATATGTACCACTGCGTTTAAATCTTTTCCAGGCTTCAAAATCCATTTTTTTATTAATTATTAAAAACAAAGGTGTTTCATTAGTTACCGTAAATAAAATGGCGATTAAGTCTAAAAGAGTTATAGAAATGCCTTTACAAAACTGAATTATCGTTTTAAAGTAATTAGGGTACCTTTATATACCGTATTTATGTTTTAAAACATAAAGAACTCCTTTTAAAACACTGTGGTGTAAAAAAAGGACTATAATAGTAACAAAAAAACAATCCTGTTCTAAAAAAGTGTCTTTGTGACAATTTTAAAACTACATAAAGGATTTAAAAACCTAGAACAATTTAAGCTACATAAAGGGTTATTTGAAACTCGTCTGTATCACGAAATAGCTCTGTTGTAGAGTTTTTGTGCTTACTATAGTGCCTTGTGTTGTAACAGTGTTCTAGAAAACCACAATATCACAATATTACCCTGTTGTAGAGTTTTCATCTTTACTTTAACGAAAGACCTATTAAAGTATTTTAAGACCTTTTATAGCGAAAAACAGCCACATTATGGTGACAGTCAACCCTGGTATAGAGCTCTATCGTTGTATACTGGTCACATTAGAGGTCGCTATATTATTTGCCTATAAAAACTACATAAAGTGGCAATGTAAGCATTTACATCACTGATAATAGGTCGTTTTTGCTGTATAAACTTAAAGAGCTGAACTGTATTGTCAAACGCTATTATACAACCTTCGGTCACCGCTAAAACCTTAATACATCGCTTACTCAGCTTTTTTGAGGTATACGGATTTGTTATAGGCCAAAATTGTTAGTTGGGATACTTATAAAAAATATGAGATATCCGACAACAAAATAGAAATATTGTTTATTTAGATGAAACATGGGTGGATAATAATTTAACTTTCAAAAAGTGTTGGCAAATGATTGGAACAAAAGGAATTCTCACAGATACTAGTTCTGGAAATAGACTTATATTTGTTAACGCAGGAGGGAAAAACGGATTTATACCTGGAGCTTCTTTAATTTTTAAGGCCGGTACTACGACTGGCGACTATCATGATCAAATGAATGGCGAGAATTTTGAAAAATAGGTAACGGAAAAACTTTTGCCGTCTCTTCCTGAACGCAGTGTCGTGGTAATGGTTAGCGCACCTTACCATAGTGTCCAGCTCAACAAACCCCCAACAAAAAGTTCTCTAAAATCAATTATGATAAATTGGCTGGAAGACAATAATATATCGTGCGATAGATCAATGAGAAAGCCAGATTTATTTAAAATTATAGAACAACATAAACCAGTTGATATCAATTATAAAATTGACCATATAATTAAAGGACATGGTCATGATATTATTAGATTACCTCCATATATGTGCGATTTAAATCCTATTGAATTAGCCTGGGCCGCCGTTAAACGCTTCGTCAGGGAACACAACATAAAGAGCGATTTGTGTTTGACAAAGCTTAAAGAGATAACAACGAATGCAATTTTGTAAGTCACGGCAGAAAACTGGAGCAATTTCGAAAAACATGTCCAGAACCTTGAAAATGAATATTGGGAAAAAGACATGGGAATGGAAAATGAAATGGAAGATTTTATTATAAAAGTCGGAGATACCAGTGACGAAGATTCTTTAAGTTTTTGTAGCGATACGTTAGATGATTCAGATGAATAAATATTAACTTAAATGAAAACGTGGTATTATTTTATTCACATTTTGTTACATACATAATAAAAATATATCGATATTGAAAACGTCACGTCACTAGAGAATTGCCATGTCGACCTGTCGTCAACTGTACCATAGCTGAGCGGGTGAAGGAACATATCGCGGATGTGAAACATAAGCGCTCTGGTAGATCTGCAGTCAGCGAGCATACACTTAGCGGTACCAACCACTTTATACATTTCGATAAAGTTAAATTTCTAGCCCGAGAAGACCTTTTCTTCCCTAGAATGACACGCGAAGCAATAGAGATCCGCCGGCATCCAAATTTTAATAGAGATCGTGGTTGGAACATACCGGTAGCATGGGAACCAGTGCTTAAGTGCGTGAGACCCCCTTGCTAGAAGTGTGACTGTAGAGTAAAAAATAAATTAAATTTCAATTGATAATCAGTATTTTTAAGTTCATGTAAAGTAGTTAGTTTATAAATTTAATTTTAACTTCAATTACTAATAATCAATATTGTTGACTTTATATAAAAAATAATTGGTTTGCCTATTATGTTGTTATGTTGGAACGTAACTTCATAATTAACTTTTGTAATTTTTGCCGAGGGTAGTAAACTAACCGTTAATGCTTTCTAAAAGACGCCCGTCACCTCAGTCATCCGGGACCACGGCACCTGAAAAAGTGCCGAAACGTTGTGAAAATTGTAAAAATGTAATAAACGGGCATAAATCCGTATAAAAACAGTTTTAATTATGTCTACTGCTCGTGTTAACCTTAGAAAATACTATAAGAATTTTACTAAGTAAATACTTAAGTAACGTGCTGTCACGCTCTTTTCCGAGAAATTCTAAGAGACAGCACTACAGTTAAGCAGTTACTTAGCAAAATGCTCAACTCAGAAACTAGCCTTTAGTTGCTTAATAATACATAGAAAATTTTAAGACTCACTTACTTAGTGACTTCGAAATGAGAAGTACCTATAAGCTGATTACAGGTTTTTTCATATTTATCATCAACAAAACAGATTGAAATTAATGATTTAGTTTTTCTCTCCTTTAAAAAAAATTACAGGTTTAATTAAATAACATTTAAATTCTTATTCTATAGATCTGAACGTAAACAAGTGGTCTCTCTCTGCTAACTCAGATATAAGTGTTTTAATGAATTATAAACGCGACCATTGGGCGACTAATAGCGTCACTTTGATGTCCTTACGTCCGTCCGTCCATCCGTCTGTGAGTCAAGACCCTTTATCTTCGGAGAAAGTATCGAGTTAAAGTTAAAACTACAGTTCCTTAAGGTTGAGAAAAAACTAAACTTCTAAGCTAACGCAAAAAAAGTTACATCTATTTATGCCGCAAAACAAATATATTTCGATACTCAAGGGAAGCGCTCGTGGCATAGGCGAAGCGAGTGATTGGAATCAATCACTTGTGTTAAGCAACAACAGGCGCGGTCAGGTGCAGGAAGGGTGACCGTCCTGTGACTACCGCTAGTAGCATTTTTCCGGGCGCTTCCGTGCTTCGCAAGACACGTTAAGCCGTTGGTGCCGGCTGTCATATAATGGCAGTCGTTAACCTAAGCCAGAGGCCTTATGGGCGACTTGATAACTTCTGACAGTAAGGCCCGCCACTGTCTTACAATCCTCCACCAACCCGGACTTGGCCCCCGTGGTGGAGTATGGCCTAACCTTCCTGCGATACAGGAAGAGACCCGTGCCCCTGTAGTGGGGACATACAAGGGTTAATAACATAAGATAATACTCAAGAAAATCAAAATTCATTGCGTTCATACACCCCGATGGCCCAGAACTAGGATTTTTTTCAGTAGTATCGTCTTATACTACAAATACTGAAAAAAATCTGAATATATTTTTACATAAAATATATAATATTTATAATATACAATAAACTGCATTTTATAAATAGTTTAGGAATAGTATTTCTAAGGAATAGTACCAACAAATTTGTATGGAACTCTCGAATCGCGAATACGACTCGCACTTGACCGTTTTTTCTAAATACAATACTAAGCAGATTAAACTAAAAACTTCTTCTTAGCGAGTCGATCCAAAGCGCCGCAGATAACGCAAATGCTTCACGGCTGGATTTTAGTTTGCCATCGTAGTGAAAGGATTTGCCAATCAGCGGAAGGAACCCGCTGATTGTTGCCTTGGGTGCGCCAGACGTGGCTCAGAGAGAACGTCGGTAGGGAAGGCTCTTTTCATGCACCCTACTTATTTAAATAAGGCTCAGTTTTATATCAGCGGGTTAATACTCGTACGCCGTTATAATTTCCTGGCAGTCGCTCGCCTTGGGTGATTGGAGTGCTTGCTATTAAATTGAATTAATTTCATTACGATGAAAGCCTGAATCATCATAAGTTCAAAGTAACAAAGTACTTATTATTTGCTGAGTTGGAAACCTGAATACGTCTAATATTTTTAAATGATTGGCGATACTCATACATAGTTATATATTAAAGTCTAAACGCTGAATACTGCAATAATCATAAAGAGTCATCTCGAAAATTAAAACACGACCCTTTATTTTCGTTTCTAATCGAAATGAGCCTAGCGAACTTATATATTTGAGTTAAGCATAGGGACACTACATTTTTGACTTATCTAGTGAAGGACTTTTAAATTCTATGAAATAGTAAGAGAAATTAATAAAGACAACCATAGGTATCTCTCTTTTCAAACTAAACGTTTTATAATCACTACACAGCATTAAACTCAGATTTAGATACGGTCGACAGCAGGTCAACCTTTACACGTTTGTTCCAAAGTCGCCTGTAACGCAACGGAATAGTTACGTTAGGTAAAGGTTGTTGTGTTGTTGACTGTACATGGTTGAATTTTTACTCT
This sequence comes from Yponomeuta sedellus, assembly GCA_934045075.1. Classification (NCBI taxonomy): domain Eukaryota; kingdom Metazoa; phylum Arthropoda; class Insecta; order Lepidoptera; family Yponomeutidae; genus Yponomeuta; species Yponomeuta sedellus. The sequence goes on along the minus strand of OW203726.1, from coordinate 10,209,031 downwards.
CTCTCCATCACTCAAAAACCAGATTAAGAGTAAGGATCCAAAAGTTGAGTCGCGGGGGCAAAAAGCGCCTCTGTCCAAATGATGGACGTTTAAGGAAGACAAACGGAGGCCGTTTAGACCCCGGTAAAGTAGTGGAAACGTTTGAACTTAGACGCGTTCATAATAAATTAGAATACGACCCTTCGGCAGGACCCGCAAGTCTATGGGGAATGCGACACATTTCCTCGTGCTGAAAAATGGGCAACGTCACTTTCAAAAAAAGAAGATGTTTCTCAATTTGTCCGTACATTTTTTTGTGTGTATCTTCTTCTTCTTTGGCCCTTAAACTCCTAGGGGAGCATAGTGCCTCAACTACAGAGTTCTACTTCTGAATATATTAGAATATTTTCGGGGTTTAATCGCGGAGTAATTTATTGCTATTTTACCTCGACGTTTCGACGACGTTACAGTCATCGTGGTCACGAGAAGACTGATGGCTGGCACCCGTTCGCCTCTTCGGCTGATGAGGTTTCAGACTACCCTCAATCAGCTATCACTAAGCACTATTAGGGTTGCGACACTTCTGAAAATTGTTCGCGGCAGCCCCCAATACAGGCAAGGTAGATATATTCCAGGTGATAAGTTCCTCGGCCCCCCCACCTCTTATAATATTTGATTGTATTATGTTCAGCAAGATTGATTACTACATAGTTGAATATTAAACGTGTCTAATCGCGTTTATTTATTAGGTAAAACGTAATTACCTTAATTACCGACGTTTCGGCAGCGTTGCAGTTGCCGTGGTCACGGGTAAACTGAAATGGTAGAGTGAAGTTTAATATTTAACTATGTATGAGTATCGCGAATCATTAAGAAATACTATTACTGCGTCGTCCGATTTCGTTACTTAAGGAGCAATCTCCGATTTGTATCCTCTAATGTATTAGATTAGATATCTATATCACGTCGGGGTCACCACTATAGGGAAGAGCGGAGAGCTATAAAGGGAAATTTCCCGCCAGGCAGATCGTATGCCTGGGGATGGCCGGTCCGACTATTATTAGTCGGACGTTATATTTATGCTATGTCATTGAAACACTTTGATTGCGCGATGCAGGAATATTGGAGTTTGTAGTGCGAGCGCAGAGTTGACATATGCTCGCCACATACTCTATTACTATTCTATTAATATATTACGGTGGTAGCTCAGTGGGTAGAACCATGGACTGGCAAGCGAGAGCCCCAGGTTCGATCCCAAGTGCGGGCATGTACCAATGCCTGTTTAATTTCAAAGTTACGTAAATTTGCGAATTTGTAGTCGCAATACCACACGCTAACGGTGAAGGAAAACATCAAGAGGAAACCCGCGGCTTGGTTGGCTCCGCACGTATTGACTAGTCTTTCCTGTGGGCTAGGCCGACTAAGCTGTCAGTATTTTAGGTGCTGGGCAAGCCTACACCATCTATAAGACCATGTCCCAGGCACTACAGCGTCGGAGTGGTCCCTTCACCCATCTAGTGTGAGAGTGAGGATACCACTGGACGCTGTATAAATCATCCCATTACGTAGATGCAAAAAGGTCAAAATTCTATTAAGTCGGGTTTTCTATAAATAAAAAAAATGGAAATTAATTTCTTCATCAAGAGTATTAATAGTAAGTAATAGTAATATTAATTTATCAATACACTTGCCATTTTATCCTAATACACATATTTGATAAATATAATTTACGTATAAATTAAGTGTGTAGGATTGTAACGTCCTACAATATTTAGAGTATAAGAGTAAATTAAGACATTTCTACTTTGAGCAAACCAAAGACCCCCAAGTTACGTAACAAGAAGAACTACAAGAGGGGTTCCTCTTAAAGTGTCCACTGCATTTAATAGGTCACAAGATGTGTTAGCTCTCAAGGCGAGACAAATCGGGGTCGAGGGAAGTTCGTTAGCGTGATAGCTTGGGCCAATAGGAAAGCGTTCGGATGTCCACTCCAGCACGTTTGTCAGTGTAAGGACCACTTACGATCAGCGCCCCCGACATTGACACGTCTGTGTGTGGACATTGAGAGATGATGCCATCAATGCTCTTAGATCAAGATTAAACTTTTTTTTCATTTCTTCTTCTTCAGGCTATATTAGTCCACTGCTGGACATAGCCCTCCCCTAATGAGCGCCATAGCGCAAGGTTGTGCCATCATTGGGGGTAATGCCCATAATCCCCACTCTGGGCATGCCGGTTGGGGATCGCAGTTTGGTGGAATTGTACTGCAGGGGGCGCTGTTGCCCACCCGCCGGTGTGTGTCCCTTAGTCACCTTTTACGACACCCGCGGGAAGAATTTGAGTTGGTGCTATTCCGACGCTAGTTAGGCCGACACCACACAGCGTATCCATTTATCTTTGACAAAACTGAATGTTGCACCTTAAACTTACATAAAGGTTGAGAGTATAGTAATGCTAACAGTGATGTACACTCCGCTAGTAGTGAAAACAACATGCAATTTGAGCGCCTAAATTGTATTGTAATAATTTTACTGGGCTACGTTCGTCTCCGAACCCTCTCCGAAGTGTGACGTGAGCGTAGCATACAACCAAAATTCTTTATACAAAATTCAATCAACTGTATGAATATCATGTAAACTATATGAATAATGATAAAAAGTTTATTTATTTGTGCCACATTCTTAGCAACCGATACATGTGTGGTCTAATACAATACAATGTTATCTGGAGTTGTTGCCGACCAGTCCATCACCCACTTTTACGCTCTTTACTTCTTTTATACCTTTTTCTACATTGTCTTACTTTTACTAATCCGGACTTGGCCCCCGTGGTCGTGTATGGCCTATACCTTCCTCTGGGAAGAGATCCGTGCCCCTCGGTGGGGACATAATAGGTTACTAATGATGATGATGTCTTATTTTAAAAATTGGGACAATGTCAATGCTAAACGGAGAAAAAAGATAGATTAAAGATTCCTAAAAGTTACTTCCGTGTTTTCAGAAGTTTTACATATGAGGAGTTAATAGAATACTTAAGCCTGATTTATATTTGCTTGATTATCATGCTTTACATATATGTAGAATAGAATAGAGACGCCAAAAGTACACCTATACACCCATGAGGGATGGCTAATTGTTTCGGGTTCTCGTGGTGGGCGCTCGTGGTAATAAAGCTCATACTCTCTCTCTCTGAGAGAAAGCCTGTGCCTTTATCTTATTCGTGTTCGATATCAACCCTTTGTATGTTCCCACTGCTGGGGCATGGGTCTCTTCCTGCATTGCAGGAAGGTTAGGCCATACTCCACTTTTTCGTAAGGCAACCCCAAAAAAATTGCCATGTCATATTCATTACGGGCGTAGAATGAGTGCAGAGCAGTGCAGGATGCAAATTTTGATGTGCTGTAGATAGTATTTGGTCTAACTGGTAAAGTTACGGCCTTCAGTCGACACACCATCAACTTTTACATCCTTCGATCACAAGCTATTTTGGAACAGAAATATTAAGGTTGATCGGTCGTCGACTGTACCATTTACAATATCGTATGACGTTTGCACCTTCGCATAATATTCTTTAGAACAGATTTCAAACAATTTGAGGGGTTTTTGCCTTAATTATTCGCTAGCGCCAGAGAAACACTGAAAGGCTTTTAAAACAATTTGTGCTGTATGTTGGATGCATTTAACAAAGTTTAAATACACACTCACTTCACAACAGTTAAAACAGAAAGGCAGATTCTGTTTCCTTCGTTTTATGTGGTTTTACGTACCTTTGGAAGTTTGAATGTCTTGCACTCCACCAAAAGGATATTTTTTCATTTCCTTGTAAAAAACTTAGGGGTAGGCAGAGTCCAGCTATTGCTAGTTCCACGCTAAGTATCCGGCTTAAACGGAGGCGTCTTTTGGTTGCGTGGAGATTCATTAATTCACAGGTCTACCAGATTCAACACCAGGGACCTGCCTTTCTAAGAACTACATTCATAGTTAGAATATTTTCGGGGCTTAATCGCGTAGTAATTTATTGCTATTTTACCTCGACGTTTCGACGACGTTACAGTCATCGTGGTCACGAGAAGACTGATGGCTGGCACCCGTTCGCATCTTCGGCTGATGAGGTTTCAGACTACCCTCAATCAGCTATCACAAAGCTATTCTAACTATGTGTACAAGTCGCGAAAGTTTAAAATATGTTATAACGACAATTTATGGTTTGCTAGTGGTTTACTCACAGATTAAAAAGTAGACTTTGCTGCGCAATGTACCTTGAACTGTCACAATAAATTACGAATTGTATTATAGAACACTTTATTGTACATAAAATGAAAATTACACAGATATTTCTCGTGGAAGCGCTTGTGGCCTAGGAAAACCGAGTGATTGGAATCAATCACTTGGTTAAGCAACAACAGGCGCGGTTAGGTACGGGATGGGTGAGCGTCCCGTGACTACCGCTAGTGGCATTTTTCCGAGCGCTTCCGTGCTTCGCAAGGCACGTTAAGCCGTTGGTGCCGGCTGTCATAAAATGGCAGTCGTTAAGCCATTTCAGAGGCCTTATGGGCGGCTTGATAACTTCTGACAGTGAGGCCCGGCCACTGTCTCGCAATCCTCCACCAACCCGGACTTGGCCCCCGTGGTGGAGTATGGCCTAACCTTCCTGCGATGCAGGAAGAGACTCGTGCCCCAGGAGTGGGGACATATAAGGGTTGATAACACAGATATTTCTTAACCTAAGAGTACAGACGGCGGCTTTATCACTAAAAGTGATCTCTTCCAGACCATCTTTTAGCAACCAACGTTTAAATATTAATTATAATAAACCTCCACGTGTTTTTGAGAAAAAAAGTCTAGACTTGTCTGTCTAGAAGGTCAACGAAGGGTTCTTTTTTTCCCTTTTGTGGTACGGTACCCTAAAAAGTAATTGTACCTAATGACATATTTAAACAAGAACAAGTAGCTGTTTACTTACCTCATGTTACCCGGGATAAATAATTTGCACTTCTTAACGAGTTTAAAATATATGGCGGAATGAAGGAATCGGCTGACAAAGGTTCTAGAGTGGAGACCACGAACTGGCAAATACTGCGTAGGACGTCCATCAACTCTTTGCACCAACAATTTGAGGCAGATGCTGGCAGTGGCTGGATGAGGATGGCTAGGAGAGAGAGAAACGGCATGCCTTGGGGAGGCCTATATCCAGCAGTGGACAAGTACAGGCTGATTCATTGATTACAAAACAAAACGTAAATTGTAACTATACAACAAAATTTACATACAGGCACATACATTGATTCTGGTCCTACACTAGGATTCCTTTAGTCGTGAGAACCAGAAACAACGACATCACGAACTTGTAAACATCCAGGACATGGACCTCTTGCATGGTAAGCAGACGCGCTGCCGCTGCCTTACAGAAGTCGTCAAATTGTAGTTAATTGGGGCGCTTCCTGATGTGTGTCGGCAGCAAATATACGAGGAGTGGATTGAAGGAGAACCTTCGGTGTGTCCTTGTTTTATAGTTACAGTCCGACATTATGTCGACATTCATTATAAAAGCCTTCGTTTTCAGTTCATTAACGACTCCGAACGTTGGTTGCTGTAATCGGATATTATTTTCCACGTGGCGACATGATAAACTGTTGGTAAAATGCAGATATGATTTATCGGGAAAACATGTTGTCGCCGCGAGGGTGGAAAGTCATATACCTACAAGTGTTGTGCATGAAATTCTCGGAAGAAGTTACTGAGATAAAATTCTATCGCTTTATGTCGCTTTAGGTAATGGCAGGTAAAGTGCGTAGATTGTTCTGGGGTTTTCCGATATTTATCGTGAGGACGTGAAGATATTTGATCAGAACACTTATTAAGGTAGAACAACACTTAGTTTGGTGTAAAGAGAAACGGTTTTATTTATATAAAAAAAACTTTTCCGCTGTAACACCTACCAAATGCGGCCGCGGTGGCGCAGCGGTTTGGCACGCTGACTGTAAAACCGAAGGTTTCGGTGTGATCCCCGGCAGGGTCAAACTAGGAAACGAACTTTTCTAGTTTGTCTCGGGTCTTGGATGTTATCTATGTATTTATTGTTTGTATTAAATCTATCGTCGAGTTAGCACCTATAACACAAGTCATTTAGTTGTACTTAGTATAGGGCTGACGAGATCTGTGTAATATCGTTATCAACCCTTGTATGTCCCCACTGCTGGGGCACGGGTCTCTTCCTGCATCGCAGGAAGGTTAGGCCATACTCCACCACTAATATGTGTAATATGTCCATGAATATTTATTATTTATTTATTTAATGCTGTTCAAATAGTCTATGGTAATGGTTTTTTTCTCTACCACAGAGTATTAAGGTGTATTTCAGTGTTTTAAGGAGCAACTAGGTTCAATGTTTCTTTACATTAAAAAATTAACTAAAATTACAAATTGCTTACCAATTAAATTAAATTGAACAAAATTAGCATCGATCTGATATTTTCACAAAATCTGTGTATTGTAGTGAGTGGACCGCCAAGCCGATAGCGAACGCCGACAGGATGCTATTAAGTACCTACGTCATTGTGTTATAAACGCTACAAGCCAGTATATAATACGGTGTTTGATCAAAGTATTTTTAAAAAACACTTGACTGACAAGAGGTTTAGAACCCCGAGGGCTATCCAAATCGCCCCCCATGTTACCGAAGCTCTGCGATTTTTCGTAGTTTTTTTTTAAAACATTTATTTAGAGCTGTTATAACAGGATTTTCAATATTATACCTAATGGCGGCTATTACTATAGGAAGTACCCCCATTTACGATGCTGATAATAAGACAATGCTATCGGGCATATGGCTACGCAAGCGCTCGTGGCCTAGTCAATCCGAGTGATTGCAATAAATCACATGAGTTAAGCAATAACAGGCGCGGTTAGGTGCAGGATGGGTGACCGTCCCGTGACGACCGCTAGTGGCATTTTTCCGAGCGCTTCTGTGCTTCGCAGGCACGCTAAGCCGTTGATGCCGTTTCATGTCATGGCAGTCGTTAAGCCATGTCGAAGGCCTCATGGGCAGCTTGATAACTTCTCACAGTAAGGCCCGCCACTGTCTTATAATCCTCCACCAACCCGGACTTGGCCCCCGTGGTGGAGTATGGCCTAACCTTCCTGCGATGCAGTAAGAGACCCGTGCCCCAGCAATGGAGACATACAAGGATTGAAATGGAATTTGGCTACTATGACTAGCATATAAAATTGTGCTTTTACTGCCTCTCCTACTGTAACTTCTGCTGAAAGAAATCTCTTTCAGAGAAAAGCACGCCTTTGTACATATAATGCAATTCTTATGTAATGTCCTGTTAAATTTGTCGTATACAATAAAGTATAAAGATAATGATTGTAATACCTACTATTCGACTGCGTCATTAGTCTAAGGGCTAGCACGCTTGACTATAAAAACAAAGGCCGTGCCTTCGATTCCTACTGGAGGCCGCAGTACTCGTACTAGATTTGTACAAATTGCCTCCAACTGGGTGTAATGCCATGTTTTTGATGCTCTTGACTGGTTACCGTAATACAGGCTTTGCTATTAAAAAATAAATAAAGTTTATTTGCCAATTAGAATAATAATACTTACAAAAAATATTACAGACATGTTCACTGCACTTTTTATACATTTTTTTTTGTTTCATAAGTTGGCTGGACATATCCATGCACTCTAGTAAGGACCTGTATCGTGGAAATCGAAGGACGAATTGCTAAACAATATGTAAAGTTGTTAATTTAATTTATTTAAAATTTATATTAATAATTTATTACCTATGCATGACATTTAAATGAACTATTATACAAAAAATCGATACGTAGTTAAAAGAAACACTATAATGTTTAATGATCTCGAGATAATTTTGTGAATAAAAGGCTATTTTATTTTATTTTATTTTATGTAAAGTATCTAGCTGTATATGGGTAATTAAAATTCAAGTAGGTATTAATAATAAATTAAATCACCAATACATCACAATCTATATTGATACTTAACACAACAATCAAATAAACTTATCACTGATTTTGGTTTAAAATAGTACTATAAAATTAAAATATTAGTTCGCACATTGAAATCAAATAATATTTTGGAACCAGACCCTAAAGTCAAATACTTTCATAGTTTGTCAATAGAATGAAATAAGCACGACAATGGCTGTCCAGTGGCATCTTCACTCACACAAGATGGGTGAAGGGATCACTCGGACGCTGCAGTGCCTGGCACTTTGTTTTAGATAAAGGTTTGCCCGGCACCTACACCACCCAGACAGCTTAGTTGGCCTAGCCCACAGGAAAGACTTGTCAATACTTGTGGAGCCAATTAAATCCGCCTGTTTCCTCACGATGTATTCCTTCAAAGTTGGCGTGTGGTATTGCGAATTCGCAACTTCGAATTCACAAATGTATGTAACTTTGAAATTAAACAAAGTTATTGCCTACTATACTATCTAATAAATAACAATCTCGTGTCACAGTTTTTATTAACGAACTCCTTCGAAACGGCTTCACTGATATGTATGTTTTTATGTATATTTGGTAAATCAGAAATATTTGTCAGTAATACAGATAATATTGCAAAAAACGTGTGCCTTATTAGCTAGTTATATATTGTTAGTATTATATACTATTTCGGATCTCCGTATTTAGTTAAAGAAATATGGTACACAAAATTATGTATTTTAGAGCAACGTTACAATTTTTTTTTTAACGTACATGAACGAATCCTCACCCACTATAAATAAATATTAAGTTAAATTTTTTGACTGTCGTATAATTTTTATACTGTATTCGGGAAAATACGGCCTGGAGGAAATTTGGTAACCCTAGTCACCTTTCACTGAAAAAAGAAATTCCATAGGAGTAGCAATATTTCACGCGTCTAGACTCAAAATTAAATCATTCATTACTTTATTTCAAGAGTAGGTACCTAGAGCATAAACTCATTAGACAAGTAGACGGTGATGGTGCCTATTAGGTATGTAGGTATGTGCCACTATGAATACTAATAAAATAAATTATTAGTTTCTTCATTGTTATTAAAAATTACATACTAATATTTATTTATTATTGTGTAACAATAAAAGCGCGCGTTGGTTGTATGCATTCCATGTATAATAAACCATCACAATTATTAAAAATTAATATTATTAAAACTTAAATATTCAAAAAATTAAAAATTTATTATTAAAAAAATAATATCCGTAATGCGTTGAGGTGTTAGTGACTGGCGAAAAATTTCCTTTTTCCACTTCTGATTTCATGGAAGAAAAGAATTATTCCCACAATTTAGCAAAAATTTCAAATAAGCATTGTGGCGTTTAGTTATTACAGCAAGTTTTTATTTAATCCATTAATTCACTGAAAATTAATAAAATCATAAATAGGTACTTATTAATCAATAAAATCAATTAGTTCACCATGGGCATAGTCATGAGATTAAATAGCATTTAATTAAATAAAGTTTTAAAATTCCATATTTATTACAGCATTAAATGCAAAGCTAATAAAGCAAAGCAAACTAATTAAACTTGCAGGACCTATCTAACTTACAATATACCTACCCAACCTACAATTTACGTAACATGATGCCAGTGTTAGGGCCCCAGGCCCTTCGGGAAGTTTGTGACCCAATTTCGAGGCTATCTCACCACTCGACCCTGTCAAAATCACGTTTACAGGCACCACTAACGCAGCTATTGATAAAAAATTTGACGGCGATATCGAGAGGTGGCTGGAAAAAATTGGGCGGATTTTTTTTGTGGTACGGCTGGTATAACAAATTTAATATTAAATCAACAACTCTGAACATCGATATAATGAACTGAGTACTTAATTGAGTTTGTTCGATTTGTTGAGGAGTGTATTTGTAACTTTGGAGATGTTTACACATAGTTCTAAATAGTAAATATTTTCACTAGCACCCATTGAAACTTTGTATACCAAAAACATTTACAGTGATTTTTAAGCAATTAATTAATCGTGCAAACGAGACAAATCGGTTATGATCTTATTTATGAAAGAAGTTATGAGGGAACATACATTTGGACTCACATACATAAGAGCCAAATTAAAATATGTAGGCAACAAAATGTATGACCATAAAAATATGGCTTAGTCATGAACACTGTTCTCTACAGAGAGTTAATGGGTTTACCAAAACATATTACGATTTGTTTAGCTATAATTAAGATAAGAATCTTCTTTATGTACAGTGGAAAAAACAACAAATACAAAATATTTACATAAGTACATAGTGTGATAATAATTTGTTTTATGTTATTTATTCAAGAACATTTCAGAATACATGCTGATGATTGTATTAGCCCTTTGTACGTCCCCACTGCTGGGGCCCGGGTCTCTTCCTGCATCGCAGAAAATTTAGGCCATACTCCACCACGGGGGCCAAGTCCGGGCTGGTGGAGGAATACATATTAAATACAAAAAAAAATCACTGAAACCTGTATAGGTTTATCTACGAAGTAAGGTCGATTGTCTGATTAATTGATCGAGACTGTGATAACTGTGAAAAGCAATTATATCGTTGGTTAAAATTAACAATTTATCGCCTAAAAGATGGGAACAAGCGGTCCGAACGTAATTTCCAACATAAGAGGCTTTCTACCTTAACTCAGAGTGTCACCGGTCGGGGCTCGTTACAGAGGGCTTCCGTTCGGGAGAACGACGGATTGGTTTGTTTAATTTCGGAACGTGATTCACGACACCTTAAACACTTTGGGGCTGCTAACGAAGGACAGTTCCATTTAAGGTTGTTTATAATAATTGGTTTGATTTCTGAAAGTGATTCAACGCCAATAAAGAGCAATTCTTCTTCTTTGTCGTCGTCGTTCCTTCGACTGAGGGTCGCTCATTTTCACAGCGCACGGTTTTTTGCCATGTGGACCGCAGATAATATTAATAATTCAATTCATTAATAACAAAGGGTTTGTTTGTTACGCTTTATCTACGAAGTAAGGTCGATTGTCTGATTAATTGATCGAGACGCTAACAGCACACTATACACGTTTTATATTTTATTTTTTGTTTAATTGGTACATTTGTTTTTATATATAACTTAATTGTAAAGTTCATTATGTTTCTAATACTATAGCAAACTGTAAAGGCCTAACCCTATTAATTGCGCCATTCCTACCCGTGGGGTTCGGCTTTGTATGCTGAAACACAGGCTCTGCCTAGTTCAGCAACAGAAGCTTGTCACTTATTATAAAAATGTCATCGGCTGGTTCTTACAGCTAAGTTAAGTAAGTGGAATTGTTAATTGGAAACTATTTTCTATAACAACCAAACATCTCTACTTCACAGAGCGACGTGCCCGTCCTCCCTGTTCCACACGTGGGAGACCGTGCTTCAAGAGGTGGAAGCTGACGTGGTGGGCTACAACAACGCGGCCCAGTCGCTGGAGCGAGCGGTCGCCACCCCGCTCATGGACCGGACCTTCCACCTGAAAGTGCAGGCGCGCAAGCTCTTCGCCCATAGGGAAGGCTGCGAGCTTATCCTGGAGAAGGCGGATGACCAGCTTCTCAAGGTACTTTCCAATGCAGTCGTAGGTAGACATTTCCATCATCACTATTGAGCGGAGGACTGATTGATTTCCTTCTGGCACGTCGGTGTTCTGGCTTCGTCGTTGCATTCGTTACCGTGTCGGATAACAAAGAACAATAATTATGTTCTTCCATAACATTAAGTACCTTCATCTAGGCGTGGTTGTTTCTTCTTCTTCTTCAGGCTATATTATGTAGTCCACTGCTGGACATAGCCCTCCCCTAATGTACGCCATAGCGCCCTGTCTTCAGCTTGCCGCATCCATCATCTGCCGGCAGATGGTTGGTTGTCCATATTTAATTTTGGCACACCAATTATAGCACTGTTTTATTGGAGTGATTAATGCTAAGTTCTGTGATTATTAAACATAGGCTTGATTGTCGATAATAAAGAAGCGGCTATAAAGTTTGGCGTATTTTGATACATGTACGTATTAATGTAGGTCTACCTGTTTCTAAATTGTGCCAGCAATTAAATAACCAGCCAAGTGAGAGTAGGACTCGCGCACCGAGGTTGTCGTGCAAATTTGTAGGTACGTAATATTATAAATAGTTTAGGAATCGAATCTCGCAATTTTTCCGAGCTTTTCCCGAACGACAATATTTTTCATGATTTGATTACAAATTTATAGTATTTCTTAATGATTCGCGATACTCATACATAGTTATATATTAAACGGGTCAAATCGCGATTATTTATTAGGTAAAACTTAATTACTTTATTTCCCGACGTTGCGGCAGCGTTACAGTTGCGGTTTGACCCGTTTAATATATAACTACAAATTTATACTTTTAGATTTTTTTGTGTATTTGTAGTATAAGACTATATCAATTCATAATTTTCATAGTTCTAATTCAACCGCAAGTACCCTATTTATGATGTTCACTTTTTACAGAAACAAAGTCTAAAAGAAAAAACGTTTTTTTTTGCCATTGATGGCGCAAGTTAGCACCGGGTCGCCCCTTAATTAAATTCCTCTCCTCTGCTTTGTATCACAAACAACGCTGCTCCGATAGAATTGAGTGAAGTAAAAAGCAGTGCCTAGATGCCTCAATTTCCCCTCGTTTGTCAAACCATTCAGCGGGACTTAATAGCAATTTATTTATACTGCTACATAGAACTATAGTTGTATAAAAGTCTTCAGTATTATACATATGATTTTTTGTAAAGCCTTCTTGGTTTTACAATGTGATGTTGCGTTCTTTTTACAATCTTTTTTATGTACCACTGTAGGGCATTTTTTATTTGTTATTTGCAATTATTTGCATATACATGTTACAGTCAAAACGCTTAAACTGTCAAAACTAGTTTTGACTGCCAAAATCAGTCAAAATTACTTTTGTCCAAAGCTTCTGGTCAGTAACATTTGAAATACCAAATGGTAAAAACACCTAAAATGATGCATCACGCAATCTGCGACAGCAAAAATACAGGTGCGACGAAGCGCGTAGCGTAGCGGAGCGCGTAGGAGCGTGTTAGGTTGAATAATATGTAAGACCGAAAACCAACTCGCTATTGTTACATATTATACAGGGTGTCTCATTCAAATCGGTCAGTATGGGAAAGTCTGAAACTATAAGACATACGAAGATCTGTTCTGAGGAACCATGTCATCGATTTTAATAAAAAGAAAAACTGCATTCATACATTTTAAAAAACATCTGTACTCCGTTCGGGATACGAACCCGGTTGTTTTGAAAAAAAAACCTACACTATGTCTCTTTAGATATCGATTGTGTAGGTCTTAAGCAGTAAATGTCTGTATGAAACATGATATCTAAAATGAATAAACCGAATGAATAAACTAAAATGAACCGGGTTCGATTCCCAAAAAGAGTACAGATGTTTTTTTAAATGTATGAATGTAGTTTTTCTTTTTATTAAAATCGATGACATGGTTCCTCAGAACAGATCTTCGTATGTCTTATAGTTTTAGACTTTCCCATACTGACCGATTTGAATGAGACACCCTGTATGTTACACATACATATTAGAATTTACTTTATTTTTCGGAATTTTGAATTAGCAGTCAAAACTAGTTTTGACCGCTTAAGAGTTTTGACTGTAATATATAATATATGAACTATATTATATTGAACTCTCTCTCTTACTCAGAAAAAGAACTAAAAAAATGATTTACATATCACACCATAAAAAGAAGTCAGTATACCCGCGACCACTTTCATTTCACTAACTTTCATTATAGGCTTAGATTTAATATCCTTTTGAAGATATATCTGGACTTACCTCAAACCCTTGTCACTCACGCAGAATAGGCTCATTTGATTACTTATGTTGAAACAAACCTACAAGCCTACAAACCTAATTATTTATATTCAACTAACTGTGCCCCGCGGTGTTACCCGCGATTTACTAGGGAAAATATTGTGTATTGACAGTAAAAGATATTTTCCCGCAAAACATAGCCTTTGTGTTAATCCAGGGTGCTAGCTAACTCCATGCTTAATTTTGTTAAAATCGCTATAGCCGTTTAGACGTGAAGTAACCACCATACACACTCACAAACTTTCACCTTTATAATATTAGCGTGATGTGATTATAATGTAAATACATCTAAAAACAATACATTTGAGTCATATATTTTGTACAAATATATGATCGCCCCAACAGCATTACATGTCTTCATTCGGCCTGGTAATGAGATACCCAATCATCAATGGGAAGCTTCATACTCTAAGTGGGAAGGAAAGCAAAGTTTCCGCATTTCTCTTAACAATGACTTCTATTCCATTCCAGGCTTTCTGTAAAAGTAATTCTATCGAATTAAACCCTTAAGTGATTTAGATCAAGTGAAAAAAAAACCCTACCCGGATAATGAGTCAACTCATCTTCAGCAGAAAAGCAGACAAATGTCTGATTCATAACTGTGAAAAGCAATTATATCGTTGGTTAAAAGTAACAATTTATCGCCTAAAAGATGGGAACAAGCGGTCCGAACGTAATTTCCAACATAAGAGGCTTTCTACCTTAACTCAGAGTGTCACCGGTCGGGGCTCGTTACAGAGGGCTTCCGTTCGGGAGAACGACGGATTGGTTTGTTTAATTTCGGAACGTGATTCACGACACCTTAAACACTTTGGGGCTGCTAACGAAGGACAGTTCCATTTAAGGTTGTTTATAATAATTGGTTTGATTTCTGAAAGTGATTCAACGCCAATAAAGAGCAATTCTTCTTCTTTGTCGTCGTCGTTCCTTCGTCTGAGGGTCGCTCATTTTCACAGCGCACGGTTTTTCGCTATGTGGACCGCAGATAATATTAATAATTCAATTCATTAATAACAAAGGGTTTGTTTGTTACGCTTTATTGCACAAAAATTAAGAAACAGAAAAAAACTTAAATAACAGGTAAGTGTTGATGTACAAAGGCGGACTTAGTTCAAAATAAATTTCTTTCAGCCAGCCTAAGAAAGATTCTGAACAATAAAACAGAGAGCGGTAGATTTCAAATATAGTTAAACTAGAAAAATAAAATCTCAAATCATCTATTTCAAGTTAATACCTATTAATTGTTACTATAGCTATCACTAGATACTTACCAATATACACACATTTTACATCATAACTACTTAAATAGTACATAAAATACATATACATACTTCTAGACATACATACAGGGTATTATTGAAGAAAGACCGTTTTCGCTAAGTCCCTTTTGCTTGATCTTTTAATAGAGATTAGATGCAGAACGATAAAAGCACCGTCTAATTTGACTCATGTCGGTGCAGCGTTCTCCTCGCATGAGTTTAAAACAAAGTTTTATGCTGCGAATAATAAAGCAGGTACATTAACAGCAAAACTTTTATGTCTTGTTGCAAATCTGCTTGTAATGTACGGTACTACACATCATAAAAGTCCCTTGGGGAATCTACGTTCGCGCAGACTAGGAAGAAGTGTAACGAAAGTACCCGAAGCTATAAGTACATTCAACATGATTTTTAACCGATACGGTTAAGGTGCAGAATTGATTGCCGCAGTAGCGATACCTATTTCGCTCACGCTAATATTGCTAAACTAATAGTCACCTGCATCGATGACGTTGAATCAACCAATAGGAACAAAGGCGCGCGGCCTGCCATAAAATGAAACTATCTGATTGGTCGATCAACTTGCCGCACATCCAAAATTTGGTCATCTGCGCAGGTACATCCGCGAGACTTATTTCTTGTGTAGAACTGTACGGGAGTATTTATTTAGGTATTAACACAACAACAAGCAATTTCTGAAAAACTATGACCGTTCGGATCCTTTCACTTGTGGCGAGCACATGTCAACTCTGCGCGCGCACTACAAACTCCAACATTCCTGCATCGCGCAATCAAAGTGTTTCAATGACATACCATAAATACAACGTCCGACTAACAATAGTTGGACCGGACGTCCCCAGGCATACGATCTGCCTGGCGGGAAATTTCCCTTTATAGTGGAAGAGCACGATCACCCGCTCTTCCCTATGCACTCTAAAGCGTCAAATGCAATGTAATACAATGACAATTAACTAAGCGCCTCGAGGTCAATTCGTTCCCGCTTCAAGTCTACGAGCGCACATGTATCAATATTCTAGGTGTCAATGGTATGAAAAAACATGTCACGTTGCCCGACCGTGTATCGGTCATTGTTAGGTACTATAATGCACTAACAGGATCAAGAGCCAGCTGTTGACTAAAGTGATATAATGTGCTCTGTCTACTTTAGAGCTAAACTTAGGTTATTGAGGTATCAATACCAGTAGCTCAATAACGAAATTGTGCTATAGTTTTACATTTATGGACTGTACTCAGTTAATCTTCTAAAAAATTAGTCAACCTTTATAAAAATGTACCGAAAATCAGCTCAATAATTGTACATTGAACTGGATAAGTATATCAGTAATTTACAAAACATTATAATAACAAATATATTTTACTGAAATCACCAACGTCGTGCTTAATAGCCTAATAACAATTAATTCTTATATTCTCCTAAAATACATTTCAAAACTAAGTATACAAAAACGAAATTTATACAATATTCCCTTCTAAACTTGATAAAAACGTTGTGTTTTTAAAAATTGGAGCCAGTCTGTACTTTGATAGTCTTTGGTCTATTTAATCAATTTATTGAGAGGAAAAGTGCTGTGTAAAAGGTCAGCTGAGGACGGGGTGAACACAATAAAGCAAATGCTTTCACGTTTGCAATTTACGATGACCAGCAGGGGATTTCATTCGGGATGAGAATATCGACACTACAAGGAGTAGTCGTTAGTCAACCTTTCGATTTTTGTTGAAAAGACACACGTTACTTAGCCCAGTAGCATGAATTTTTGTAAATGGGCTGTCGACTCTGTCAGGGTATTGTTAGATTTACTCATTAAAACTGGATTAATTACCTACATGATAGCCACTTTCCCAGTTTCAAGGAGATCGTTATCGTTATCAACCCTTGTATGTCCCCACTGCTGGGGCACGGGTCTCTTTCGCATCGCAGGAAGGTTAGGCCTTACTCCACCACGGGGACCAAATCCGGGTTGGTGGAGGATTGTAAGACAGTGGCGGGCCTCACTGTCAGAAGTTATCAAGCCGCCCATAAGGCCTCTGACATGGCTTAACGACTGCCATTATATGACAGCCGGCACCAACGGCTTAACGTGCCTTGCGAAGCACGGAAGCGTATCGATCTAAAATAAGATCAATTCTTATTTTATTATTTCTTTTCATTGATCTTATTAATTTATTTAAACATAAAGAATATATATTCTGTTTGCTGAATGTCAATGCAAAATGTAATCCGCTGCCTTTGTGCTTTTCGGTTTTTCTCCTTGAATAAATAATATTTTTAACAACCAACTATGTGATAGACGAAAACAACATCCCTAATATAAGTGCAAGTGAGATGGATGTTAAACAAAAAAATTGCGTATCCTTTACTACGCTATGAAACAATTTCTTGAGTCCCCAAGCTGGTTAATAATGCACGAGTAGAAATTCAACGGAAAACTCTTACATAATGCATCTTCGAGCTTTTCCGTGCACGCCTTATGGAGGAGGTATGAAGAATATATTACGTGTCACGTGGCGTTCGGTATTTACACGTGTCATTATCATGTTACTTTTGTGTCAAACACAAGAGGTGTACCAAGATTCTGGAAAGTGGCTAACTGTGGTCCTTGCCTTGCCTATCCGTCTGGATACAGCCGCGAGTTTATATAATGTAAATAAAAAAAATTCAAGTGTTTATTTCGAAGAAAAGATGAATTTTATAATCATTAGACTCCGCTTACACGTGCTTTTACTTATTATAAGTAAAAATACGGGCATCATTGATTCATGGATTTGCTGGTCTGACTACTAATCGGTCATGCAACCTTCGTCACCTCTGACAAATTCATAAAATTGTAATTATTGCTTCTTAGCTTTGTACTAAAAGATGATGTAGTGACTAGAATTGAGAAAGGATGTCCAAAGCAACATGCATTGCTTTGGACATAATAATATGGAGACAATGAGGGAAGAAAGATTGACAAAAGAAGTATATAAAGCGAATGTAGGTGGATGGGACGTCCCAGGCGGATATTGGTTGACCAAATACGGAATGTATAGATGTGATAAGGGCTCGGTATAAGTATCCGACACCGGATACTTACGATACCGTGTATAAGTGTGTGTTGTGGCGTGCGTGCGAACGAATTCCGTTAGGTCTCTCCCCACACCTCCTGAATACAGGCTTGAGCTTATGTAAAGTTTATTTGCTTTGTCGTAAAGAGCCTTTGCGTTCCATCAAACCAAAGTGAATGATATGCCTAAACATGCCTGAACCGTAATAGCGTAATGAATGCACGCCTGCTAACTAAATGTTGTAATAAATAGTCCAAGCTTTCACAAACGGAGGATTATCAACCAAAACTGGCAGATAGTGAACGTTGCAATAGGTTGTAGGTACGTAGGTATTCAGAGAGAGGTGTGTTTAATTTTGTACAGAGCGATCAACCGTGGTGCTGAATTTCAACAAGCAACGAGCTTACTATTCCATGTTGGCGAAGCGTATCCATCGTTGTTTGAACAGCCCTATGGATAACCCCGAATTTACATCATTATACCAAATCAACGCAAATATTATTCCGAATGGAATTTGAATACTTTGGCGTTATAATTTCCGAGCTTATCGTTTTGTCTGTGGTAATTTTATGTTTTCTCTTTAAATTCGCTAAAGATGCTACTCTCTTACGACACATGTTTCCCCTCTGTTGGTGACAGACCTTTAGTAAGTTTTGCTTTTTATGGATATTGTGTTTAATACATATTGTCAGGTTTTTAAATTTCGATCGATGTCAACCCTTGTATGTCTCCACTGCTGGGGCACGGGCTCTTCCTGCACCGCAGGAAGGTTAGGTCATACTCCACCACGGGGGCCAAGCCCAGGTTGGTCGAGAATTGTAAGACAGTGGCGGGCCTTACTGTCATAAGTTACCAAGCTATCCATAAGTCCATTGTAATTATTAGTATGTCAATGTTTATTGTAAAATAAGCAGTTGTAGTGTTGCAGATGCAAAGTTTTATTTAATTTTATATATAGAAAACTAACCCCCATTTACTTGAAATGTGGTTTGATAACCAATTTGTTAATCTAACAAGCGTGCGGCATTTTTATGGTCCACTAAAGTAAGTGTTAGTTTACTGATTCTTTTCCCTAAACCTTCTTCTTAATCTGCGCATATTTTTTGGAATTAAAACATACTAGGAAAATTTACGACCTAGGAAATAATAAAGCGTAGTCGCAATTTTTTTTGCAGTAATGATTCTTCAATATCGGTATTTTCAATGATTCTTTTAGATTCTTTAAATTCTATATTTTGCACAATGTAATCAAACCATCGCGATCCCAAATAATCGGAGCGCATACTTATACGTACGGTCTGTTCCACAAGAACAATTAAAGTGACGGTATCTGTGTCAGTTTTTTCGATTGTTATTATTATTAAATCCTTTATTGTACCAGCAAAGATTGTACAATTGGCGGGCTTAATACTAAATAGTATTTTATTCTAGCCAACCAACAGCTGACGTGGAGAAGGTAGGAGTAGTGACAAACAGTGAGGTGATATTATTAGGTACTAAACGAAAGAAATGTTTTAAATTCGTCAGTCTTTCCACGCCCTCTACAATAAGAGTCCACCTGCAATGTAATTTTCATCAACAGGATCAGCGCCGTCCCCTTCTGTGCCTTCTTCATTGCGGCGTTAATTTTACAGTCATAACATAAAGCGTACGCAATCACTGCCATAAACAATAACATGCTCAAGCGGTTTTATAGGTCATTTACTTAAAGTAGCCTATACATTCCGAGCTTCCTTTACACTGCAGGAAAATACTGGAATAGTCCCAACTCAAACAAATTCCACACGCAAAACAAACCAATTTCTGTAAGTACAAGTTTCAAACACGCGCGTTTCTTGAAACTTCACGTGATCAAAGATTCTATTGTATTTAGTACCTAAAATCGAAATAAAACATTTAGGAGAAACATATATGTCACAAATCTAATCGATTCAAAAATACTACCTAATAGAAAAACATCACAGATACAAACCCATATTAAACTAATAGGCACTGATATATTTTGATATGGGTTTACAAACCATTATTGTTTCCGTAAACCCATGCGGGCTTGTATTAGTGAAGTTTTCTTATTCGTATTTTTAAATCGATTATATCTGTGACATGAACTTTTCAATATTTTACATCTATAATTTTATTATCTTTTTACATCAGCCATCACAACACTATTGATGATAATTATTCTCATCAATAGTGTTGTCATGACTATGTAAAAAGATTAAATTAACTCAGAGCACAACGTTTAGCCTAATTTTATTTCGAATGACAAAATTGGTAAACCTAGCTCACTTGTGGACGAGGATCTATTTCCTTGTGTGTCCAGTTCAAATAGAGTTTAAACGGATAATCTGCTACACGAACACGGATGTCGGAGAGTTGGCAAACATCACAAAGGGACGTGTCATGCATTGAAAGCAATTGAAAATGAATGACCGGCTAGACTAATGATTGGGTACGCCCGATCCGGTATATTTAACACAATTTAAACGGAAGTCAAGACACTTTTGTAAATATTTTCTAAGCTAAATAACAGGTAGTTTTAACGTGTACATTTATGTTTCGCTAATGTATTTCTCAGCTTTGCCTATTCATTTCTATGGCTACCTTTGTTGTAACTTTGAATTCATGTTGTTATTCGCGAAAATCTAATTTAATAGGATTTCATAGTACATAAAGACACGAAGAGTCGACCTACTAACGAAAAACATCGTTCACCAACATTCTATACTTCATTATTTGGAAAGGATGTTTGCACTTAGAATATTGCAAAAGCTGAGAGTGCCAGTATCAAAAGCCTGTACCTTCTTAGAGAGATCCTGGTCACTACTCCACACTTTTACAAATCAAGATGGCATTTCCTTTCATAGTTTATCTTTTTCGTATCCTTTCAGAGTCGCCAAATCTACCGCGAGGCGTTTCTGAACTACAGCAACAGTCCGAATCCAACGGCTCTAGCTGCGTACTATGATTCCCACAACAACTACGTGCAACAGCTCACCGCTACCAATGCCATGCTGGATCAATATCATAAGCACACACTGCCTACTATGCTACAGGTAATTTATTTTAATTCCTTAAACCATTATGGACTACAACAGAAGTACAGGCTCATATTTTGTCATCAAACGATGGAGCGATGAAGCGTACTGTATTGTTCGGCAAAGGACAAACTTTTTACCTGCTACTATACTACTGATATACGGTGTTCGGTGTTCACTACTACGAAACTAAAGTAGAGATAGCTAGGCCACGTTTCAGCTGAATGCATCCGGATATGTACGCTTGACTTACCACAGTGGTAAATAGACGAGAAATGGTGGCTAGACAATGTAACCGATACATCCTATCCTGATCTGAGGTGGCTCAGCATCTTGATTATGTAACTTATAATAAATACATCTGTGTGCGAAAGTGAAATTTCAACTGGACTTTGTCGTACAATTATGTGTCTTTTATTTAATTTTTTTTATTTCATGTCACATCTCAGGTATCCACTGCAATGCGATATTCACTTTGTGTGATACATCATAACTTATCTACACGGCATAGCGGAGTATGAAAATATTCCGCTTACGCACTCAGTTTAATACATTAAAAGTTACATGTCATAATTAATGCCCAGGACAGAAAACTACAGCCCAAATTGGAAGAGCCCTTTGTACAGATGTGAGACACAAATTGGACCCCAATGGCTACTATTGACTAAAATCGAATAGAAAAAATTTATTCCGACGACAGAACACACATAAAACCACAACAAAAGTCCAATTATGGTGCTTACTAGAAAACAATATTTCTTATTCTGTTATTGCCAAAGAAGTTGGCAGGTAGAGCCTTAGGGCGTCAAAAGCATACCAATGAGAACATAAATCATACGAAACTTATGACAGAGCAAATGGTGAACGCCTACCTAAACAACCTTTTTTTAGATAGGTAGCCTTATTTAAATCCCACTCCACTGCTGAGTAAAGGCCTCTCTTGTTATTATCCAATCCTCCCTGTGTCTGATTACCTATATTAGTTAACTTTAAGTGGTCATGTAATATGTAAGGGTTCGCATAGTCGACAGTTGATCCAACATTATATTTTTGTTGGAAAGTCGCCTGTAACGTAACTTATTAGGGGTCAGTTGTTTATACAGCTGTCGATTATACCAAGATACTAAATGGCCATAAATATTCAAGACTTACCTTGCCAGCGAGCTTTCTCTAGGGACTCCATTCCAGTTTCCTAATTGAAATCGTAAATAATGATAAACATTAAAAACCAATTAGGTTCATCTCGGGTCTTATTACGTCAGGGTTTCATCGTTCGTCTATCTGTAGGTACATTCTATTAACTGTTCATTTTGTTTCTCAACACAAATTAGGCGAACACGCTGCTGATTTATTACTAGACCCAGAGATCGTGAAACCTTCCTTTGTCCGTTTTTAGGATTCCCTACCTCAAAAAAGAAAAAACGGAAGCCACATAGTTATATTTTTTGTCCCTCGTATATTCTGTAAATTATAATAAGTACCAACCTGGAAGTTGTTCTAGGTCCATTTAGTGGGACCGAGAATTACCGGTTCGACTACTTTACTGTAATTTAATAATTGTGTAATTTACGACTGTGTAATGAACGCCATGTAATACAGTGTAATGTAAATACCATTATCAAAAAGAGAACTGTGGACAGTCCAATGATACAAATCAAAACAAAATAAATATCCCGGCATGGGTGGAATTTTTAGCCTGTAAATAGGTTTTTAAAATTGTCCTTAGCACGGGTTAGTGCACTAAAAATAAAAATAGTATAAAATAAATATATTTAAAGGTAAAGACTTTATCTGTTTGCTGCTTGTTCAATATTCAATTTAAGCCGCTGCCTTCGGGCCGTAGCGTATTAGAGAAAATTTAAGCAACATTTTAAGAAAAGTTTGATTACTCCAATCATCTATTTGTACGCCCTATCTCATTTACGACTGTTGCTCTCGAGCCAGCAGCAAGCCACTGAAAATGAAATGGATAGTTTATTGCCAAAAGTTGTAACTTTAGAATTGTATGGTAACTTTCAATCAGTCAGTCATTCAGCGTTTGATCGTAAGTCTAAATTTTCAGTCAGTCTGTCATTCAGTCTTGGTGAAATGTAAGTTTGATGGTTAGTAAGTACTTACAGTAGAAGATAATCATCACTAGACGCAATTGAAAATGCTGACTGGCAAACAGGCTCCGGATTCTCAGATTGAGGATTCTGTTACGTCTGACATATCGCCCGCCCGCTCATTCCAACATTTTTAATGAGAGTTTAATGGGTATTACGAATAACTTAATTACATTCACTTAGCTGCTTGATTTTTTATCGTATAGTAATGTTTTCAATATTTTACTTTCCAAAATTTTAATGAGTGTACCATAAATAAATGTGTACAGAGCTGTATTACGCAAATTATAGACAAATTAAAGACAATTAAAAAACAAAATGAGAAATAATCTACCAAAATTAATAAAACTTGTGTTACTGTTAAAATAGAAAACTAAACATAATATTCAAAATGTAGTAAAGCCTCAGGCCATAACAGGAGAATAAACTCATTTCGTTACAATGATCCTGTGCAATGATTAAAAATGTGCGAGCGAGACGCATTGAAAGATGTCTCATCATGCAAGAAACTAATGTCTAGCGTCTGCCTTTGACAAAATATGTTTTTTTTTACTGGCGCTGCAAGTTTGCACGCTTATAGCCATGAATTCCATAAGGTATCAATCTTATTAGAATCATAAAAAAAATGAGCCCCGGTAGACTACCTAATTTTAGGCCGATTTGCACCACTTCATAAATGTCACCTGTTTAGCCATTTAAACAGACTGTATGAAGAATTTTAGTTAAATAGTACTTAAGCAGATAGGTGGGCCAAAACTGCGACGGACTGGGTTCCGCAAAATGGACACCGACCGCGACGTCGCGACCGATCAAGGCGAAGATGGCGGGACGATCTAAATGCATTCTTGCCAGGATGGTGCCAGGTGGCTGGAAACAGGGAGAGATGGAAAACAGTAGAGGCTTTTGCTCAGCAGTGGGACACAAAAGAGGCTAAGTAAAAAAAATGTACTTAAGCCCCATTTAAGCAAGTGGTGCAAGTCAGCTTAAGTCTATCTACCAACCAACATCATCCACTTTCTTTTTTATTTTTGATCAAGGGATGGCTCCTTTCTGTCCTTCTAAGCGCAAGTATAGTAGGTATATTTTATTTTATTCAGTTTATCCCTGGGTGTTAACCAAAGATGCAGGTCTCGGTCTGTGGTGTTAACAAACAATTTTGAAATACTCCCGAAAAATAAATGATTGATATTTTTTAAGGTATTAATTAATGACGGTCCTACAACTTGACAGCCATGTCAAACCTGATGATGTAAAACCTAACTGCAAAGTAGGTAGTCGGGACTGTAAGTAATGCAATTTGCTTAAGTCAGATGTCGCTGCCTGTACGTAATACAGAGAATATTGTAAAGAGGTTCGAAATTTCACTGATGTCGTGAGTCGCCCATTGGCTCAATTGGTAGAGCGCTGGTACGGATAGCCAGAGGTTGCGGGTTCGAATCCCGGCATGGGTGAAATTTTTAGCCTCTAAATAGGTTTTTAAATTTGTTCCTTAGCACGGGTTAGTGCATTAAAAATAAAAATGGTGTAATCATGTGGGTACAGTGATATCGTTCCGATGTAAAACCTAACTGCAAAGTAGGTAGTCGGGACTGTAAGTAATGCAATTTGCTTAAGTCAGATGTCGCTGCCTGTACGTAATACAGAGAATATTGTAAAGAGGTTCGAAATTTCACTGATGTCGTGAGTCGCCCATTGGCTCAATTGGTAGAGCGCTGGTACGGATAGCCAGAGGTTGCGGGTTCGAATCCCGGCATGGGTGAAATTTTTAGCCTCTAAATAGGTTTTTAAGCCATGTCAAGTTAAGCCATGTCTGCACGCTGAGTTGGTCATAGTTAAATATATAGATACTACTCATAGTAGTCAATCAGTATAATTAACGAATAACCAAGGCACCAAAACAAAACTCACGGACAGACTCAGGTAAAATCCTAGTATAAAATATCTCGCAGTCAGCGAGGCGTCCTCTCTCACAATACAGATGAAATATTCAATCCAACTTTACAAACTCCGAAGGATTTATTCTGTGCGCGCCGATGCAACTCCATCTGCCGAAGCCTTCTACTCGCTGTGTGGGATGTTAAATTAAATTATAGTTTCATTGTGTGTGTGCTGTGATTTGAACGGATATGCACAAGATACTTTTATTGCAAATACCCTTATTTCATTGACGTGTTTCATGCATCTGCACTTAGCCTCATAGTTGGGCCAGTATTTATTTCCTCCGTGATTATACGTAGCATGCGTTGAGGTATGTGAACACTTTAGATACTAGGGTTTCCTCACGATATTTTCCTTCACAATGCGAGTGGTATTGCTACTATAGATTCACGATTGAACATAACTTAGAAAACAGTCATTCGGGCTCACGACCTCCCGATTGAGAAGTCGGTGGTTCTATCGCTCCCCACTACCCCTCTTGATAAAGCTTTCTCTTATAGAAAGCGAGTATGGCCCTAATCACGACGCGTGCTTACAGTGGATTGGCGAAGATGGCCATATTTACATTGGAATGGAAAGAATGCCTTGAAATATGCTTTCAGATTGTTTGTTTGTTACACTGTATTGCACAATAAAAACTTAATTAAAAATAAAACTTGAATAACAGGTTTGTGATAAAAATCACGTGCAAAGGCGGACTTATTTCAAAAGAAATTTCTATATCGTCATAGTTACAGTGGACCTCACAACTCAAGCTTGTTAAAATCTCAATAACAATCCACTCGGCAGCTCCCTTATCAAATTAACCACTTTCAGACCAGCCTTCCTGATTCGCAAATGTTTACTGCATAGGGTTATTATAACGGGTTAGGGTTTAGGGTCATTTTAATGTTTTCAAAGTAACAAAATTTGTATATATTTAACTCATTAGAGTAGATTAAATCAGACGAGTCCTTAAAGTGGAGAAGGAACGTACTAGCGCCCCTTATGTAGGCTTTCGTCTAGTTTGTATTTCCATGTTTTTGATATCCCTGCCTTGTTACCATAGCGCAGGGTATCCTAGTTTGGGACCAGGAAAAGTAATAGTATTGTGTCGAAGTTATAAATTCATCTGCTCCTGCCCAAGACAACAAAGTTTTTTTTTATGTAGCCTATTATGTATACCTCTTACTGCAGGGTACATTCCATCAGAGAGAGTTAATGAGAGACTGGTATTGCTAGCAACAAAGCGCATAAGGAAAAAGTTATATCTCTGCGGCCAGTACAGACAAAACGACTGCCTGACCGACTCTTCAGCTGTAATATTCGAGCTTCTGGCAAGTTTAGTGTGGCGCTTGTTGTATCAACCCTATGTTCGACCCCACGCTGGGGCACGGGTCTTTTCCTGCGTCGCAGAAGGTTAGACCATACTCCAACTCGGGGGCTAAGTCCGGGTTGCTGGAGGATTGTAAGACAGCGTCGGGCCTTAATATCAGAAGTTATTAAGCCGTCCATAAGGCCTCTGACATAGCTTCACGAAATAAACTACTACATACTACTACAAGTTCACTTTCTGATGTCTACGTTAAAGGCCCACGAAGACAGGCAAAGCAATTAAACAATTTAATATCTTTTCAGGAACTGGAAGAGGTATTAACAGACGTGACAGCCGCCGTCAGTGATGCCATCTGCAAGAAAGGCGAAATTATAACCGACAAAGTAAGTACTGAAGATGGACAAATTCTTTTGTTACACCAGGACCTGCTAATAATAATGTAATGTACCGCCACAGCAACCGTTTAGACGATTCTTGTTACCATGGCAACGAATTAAATTAACATCTTTGAATTTGCTTGAAAAAATATTACGGTAACATTATTCCACGGGAACACATTACAGGGATATCAAGCATCCTATCTTTGTCTATCTGCATGCTTAGTTTCATGAAACTCCTATAGCCGTCATAGCGTGATTGAGTAAGAAACATCCAAATATCTTCAAAAACTTCACATATATAAGGAAAACACACTTCACATATTAAGTAGGATATACGTAATAGTTATGTCATTAACGACAGTGCTGGTCACTATACCCAGTGCTATAAAAAAACTTTTACATTTATTTTGTCACGAATGAATGGCATCTAGTAAAGCCTGCGAATACATATTACTGACTTATCTATAAAATGGATAAAGCGCACTTGTATAAGGTTTCCTTTTCTAGGTAGCCTAACACAGGAAGGAAAATTAGCTTTAATAAAACCGGAGGAAAAGGTTTTTCTTAGAACATTCTATGTATTAATTTGTATTATTCTGATGAAAACTATTCTAGCAGTCAGATAAGATAAACTAATTAAAAATCTCCCCTTACCATAATCAAGTCTAATTGGGTGCAAACCCTCAGCTTATACTGAGCTTTTTACTTAGGTATATCCTCGTTATCAACCCTTGTACGTCCCCACTGCTGCGGCACGGGTCTCTTCCTGCATCGCAGGCAGGTAGGCCATACTTTACCACTTTACCACGGGGGCAAGTCCGGGGTGGTGGAGGGTTGTAAGACAGTAGCGAGCCTTACTGTCAGTTGTTATCAAGCCGCCCATGAGGCCTCTGACATGGCTTAACGACTGCCATGTAATGGCAGCCGGCACCAACGGCTTAGCGTGCTTTGCGAAGCACGGAAGCGCTCGGAAAAAATGCCACTTGCGGTAATCACGGGACGGTCACCCATCCTGCACCTGACCGCGCCTGTTGTTGCTTAACTCAAGTGATTGATTCCAATCACTCGGTTTGGCTAGGCCACAAGTGCTTCCTATGGCGCTACCACCCAGTGTGGGTCTTGGCCTCTTCAACATTTTTCTTCCATTTCTCTCGGTCCATTGCATCTTTCCTCCATCCTGATAGCTTCCCCATCTACTTGAGATCTTCCAGTATGCATTCAAGCCACCTCTTTTTCGGCCTGCCTCTTGGTTTCTTCTGTTGTGGCACCCATTGGCCATTACTTTCGCCGCTCTATTACCCGGCATGCGTTCTAGGTGACCTGCCCAACTAAGCAGTTGGACTTACAGAATTTCACTATTGTCTCCTTATGTATAAGTTTCTCCAGCGCATACTGAGCGTGAGGCCTTTTTTGGCTGCATTGACATACAGTGTACAACTAAAAAAAATTTTTAAATTTTAACTGTTTATTACATAGTACTCAAAAGTTTTCTTGTTCTGGAGGCTAAAAATCTTTCATATAAGATTATAATGCTTCCAGAGGTTGCTCTATATTTAAAAAAAAAAATTACAAAGTGAAAGTGCGGACAATGCCGAGGAACACTATACATTGATTATATAAAATTATATTATATTCTACATATGTATTCTATATATTATATACTACCTATAGCCTTGGAATTTGTTTTCGTTTTTTCTTTTGTAGTTTCTCTTTTTTTCTGCTTTTGTTTTATTCCTGCTTTGTTTTTCATATTTTCTTTCTCCTGTTTAATTAGGTTTGTCCATGTGGCGTTAAGTAAATGTTTTTCGTCTTCTTCTAATTTTACCTACTACGATAAAACAGTTGTCGATGTCACGTTTTACCTTTGACTAGTATTTATTTCGGTAAACTCGCCAAGCAAGCAATAAACGTGGCAAAGGTTTGTTCTTAGTCCAAACTGTGAATAAAACAAACTAATTTCCCCACCGTTCGTATCCACTTGTACTGAAACTTTCTTTTCGGAAAATCTTTCCTGGGCAACAATAGCTTACAAATGTTATGTGGACCAATTTGTGGTGTGTAGATGAAAGAGAAGAAAAACATTTATTTGTGTAAAGGTATTATGAGCCCTACACAAACTTCCATTACACAAAACCACCCAGTGAGTGGTGTCAATTAAATTAACTCAATAAATTCAGAAACTATTTGAATATGGAACGCATACTGACCTCCAATTAGTGGTTGTCTCCGGACTCAATGCAATTATCAATCCACCTACGCAGTCTATAATTATCTTCAAAGCTATGCCAGGTTAGGAACCTGCTTTGATTTATGCCAACCAATTTTTTTACAAGCCCAACAATAGACACACACTCCAAAACACACACACACACACACACCAACAAACACACACACAAGTGGTAACCCCAGGCAGAGACACCTGGGCTTACCACTAGCAACGAGGCTGAAACTCTTTCCCTTCATCATCGCGCATTAGTCGGATATTTTTCATCTTGCCCTTTGCTAATACATCCCCTATTTGATTGAAGTATCTCCACCTGGAACGTCCCTTAACGAACCTTCCACCCGTTGCAATTTATGACCTGCCTACATTTGCCCGGAACATTGTACTCCTGCCATGATCTATTGTTCATGCAGGATATAGAAAACCTAAATGTCTCAGCGCTTGTATTTGCTAATCCGCTGTGGGCACGCGTGGTAATTAAGCCCATTCTCTCCGCAGGGCACAGACTTTCAATCAGAGACAGAGACTGGGTCGTTGTGTAATTCGCGAACAAATACCTATACAGTTGGTTTAGGTTGGCACAAATACCAACCCTCTGATATTATATTCAAAGTTATACTTTAATGTCTGTTGTTGGTGTGCCTTAATAAATAAAATATAGTTAAGGCGAAAGGAAAGTAACGGGAAAGTAAGTAGGCGAATGTAAAGGTGAAGTTACCTATCACTTAAGCCGAAATAATACAGTGAGCTTCGTAATCCTTAGTAATGTAATAGGTATTCGACGACGAGGTGTAGGTAAAATTCTTAAATATTAATTTTATCAGTTTTCGTTGCCACTTTCAAACGTTTCAACTCAGAGTGCACTATGAACTGAAGCTGGCCTCTTGGAAAGAGATTGGCTGGCTGGAGTGACCCCATAGCCCGGCCACGTACAATGGCTACGAGGCGTACGGAAACCACGGGACAAACTAACTATTACATGTTTCTTGCCCATAGTGTAACACGCAGCTGCGTGTTACACTATGGGCAAGAAACATGGCAACGAGGCTAAGTGCGGAAACCACAGGAAAAACTAACTAACTAACTATATTACCTGTTTCTTGCCCATAGTGCAACACGCAGCTGCGTCGCTACGAGTCGCTATGCCTGCAAGCGCGCGCCGTCTCCAGCACAGCAGACTTGGCACATTTGGCGCGCAGTATACTCACAGCGCAGCCGGCCGCGAAGCCGCCGCGCCGCGCGTTTCTCCCTCCATACCCTCCAGAGCCCGAAGACCCGCCGATGGATGTCCCCGCGGTTAGTTTTCCTGCACCCGTTTGTTAGTCACATTGGTGGAAATTCACGGTCTTATTGTTATAAAAATACGATTGCTGTAAGTAAAGCACGCTTTACTTCTACTACTAGGTACTTTGCTGGCACAGCGAAGTTGCACCTTGTCTCTGTCCTGCGCGGTCTTGCCAGTAACAAAGCCCTCCTTAGAGTAATTTTATTTAATCTGTAGTTACGTTTTTTCCCAGCAAAATCTCCACCGCAGACTAGTTTAACCAGCGTCTTTGGAGTGTTTAACCTTTGGAATGCCGAAGCGCGGATACGCGCGGCAGTACTAGAATGCCTAAGCGCGGATCCGCGCGCATCCGATATGGTGTAGGTTTCGTATTTTTATAAGACCATAATAAAACTCTTCAGAGTAGCTGGAGAGTTGACTCGTTTCATCATCATACATAATCATTATGATAATAATATCACCGGCTGACATCATTTATTTTATTTTTATTTAATAGGTAAGCCAACTGCCCTCTTATAAAACACTTTTGCTTAATTAGGGTATAACATTTTCAGCCTTACAAGGTTGCCAATTAGAGACTCACAGTATCTGTCAGTCAACTGCTGGACGTAAGCCGCCGCCAAGACACGCCACTGAACCCATTATTAGGCTCATCACTTGACTCTTTTGACTGGCCATAATGAGTTAGGCTCACAGGTTTTTCATCTTGATTCTTTGCCTGTGGCCCTGTACACTTTTTTTGAGCGCATCGTGGTATATTTGGGGTTCATTATCTGTTACCTATTTCGACGCTAATGTTCGGTCTATAGCTTCGAAACGGGTACTTTATTTTGGCCTTCAATGCGACACACTTTATCGAACTAAATCATTATTAAATGGCAATACTGGTCAGGAGAATAAATTTTAAAGGTGTGTATGCTATTGGACGTCGAGCGAGACCAAATTGGAATTACACTAATCCGTTTTGCTCGTCAAATGAGATTCTATCTCCAGGTATATTGCAGCCGGCAAATTCAATTTTGCCTAACCCTTTTGTATGGATTTCACTCACCCCGTGCGTCCGGTGTACGTACGATAAAACTTAATTTATTTTCCTATATTTGTCCGCTACCTATAGTGGCTTATTTACTTAGTTATTCGGTAAAATGTTTTCTAACTACCTATTATGAGACTTGTTACCTGCGCTTCTTTATCCGAGCGTAGGTAATTTCTCATCCTATTACCTAGATCCGCTTACCGCTTAAGGCGCTTCGGGGTGCTAACTAACGCCACCAATGGAAAAAAAAATCATAACTTGTTTTATAATACGTTTTTATCTAAAAATGAACCTGAGAAATCTTAACAACAGTGATTTTTAGAACCTACAGTCTAGGACATAGGATCAACAGCCTAGAACTTTAATCGATTTCCGCTAAAAAGGCGGAAAATTATTAAAGTCGTTGTTCATTCTAGGGCCTACGCTGTAGGTTCTAAAAATAGTTGTTACAGTTGTTAAGATTTCTCATATTCACTTTTACATAAAAACCTATTATAAAATAAGTTGTGATTTTTTCTATTGATGGCGCTAGTTAGCACCCTGAAGCGTCTTTATGTACTATTAAAATAATTTTAAACATCGCTTTCAAGCTGGGTTTTATCAGCCATGCGGGATCGATAATTATAATATGTGATAATAATGATACACAGATAATTAGTTCACGTTTACTATCTTTTATGCAGGAAAGTATGCCCCCGGTGCTAAGAGGTGAGATGCTCCTAGACAGAATGGGAGGCACCCAGGCGAGGCTGAGCTACGAGCAACTAAGGAAGGACGCGCAAGACTTGGAGATGCAAATCAAACAGTTTCAGGTAACTCAGAGGTGTTCAGACTGATTCTTCATTCCATTTCAAACACTAATTCGGTGTCGGAGGTTCCACTGCGCTAAGTTAATTATCTGGATGATTTATCAGGCACAGTGGCATCCTTTGATAGCTTTATCCGCCCGGCGTTACTTTGAGTTCGCGGACGCGTTGCGCATTTTGATTGCGTACTCAAAATGTTACCTGCTCCAATAAGTAACCACTTTAGTGAAACTTTTGCACCGAAGCTTTGCAAGTACAAACTCCGCTGTGTTATTTCCTCCAGTCAATGCGGCCACGCCTAATTGTTGACGAAATTGAAGAAATATCTGCACCATTTTACTGTGGAACTTTGTCGGCCGCTGATAAACATTTGAATTTTTATATTATTTTTAATGCACTAACCCGTGCTAAGGTCTCGCACGGTTAGCCAGGGGTCGCGGGTTCGAGTCCCGGCATGGGTGGAATTTTCAGCCTCTAAATGGGTTTTTAAAATTTGATTTTTTGTTGAAAAGGCGTCCTTAACAAACTTTACTGAGTAGAGTGTATTTAAAAGTGGATGAGCTGCCGATTTTATTATTAAAATCAAGAGGATTAAAACTGTTTAATAGGCGAGGCTGTCTTAAAATAAAATAATAATTTGCATGCAATTTGCACTGATTTTAGGACTAGGCCCTAGATTCTGTTAATTCATTGTAGTACAATGAAAATTGTAGCGATTGAATTCAATTCAAATCATAATGTACTGTGCCATAAATTACAGTACATTATGATGATATATGGATAAAATTTTAGTGCCAATGTAATTTCACCGATATTAAAACAGCAATTTTAAAATCATTGAAATTTGAAATTAATATTTAGCATGCTTAAATAAATACAACAATATTTCATAAATTTAACAATTAACATTCGTAAATCAATCATTTAAATAGGAAGTCAACTAATATTTCGACACAATCAGAACCAAATTACATATAAAAATTTGCGATTTCATTTCATTGTTGCTTGAAGTTTAAGTGTGTGCGCATCAAACCTTCTAGGCATAAATAAAAACGTCCCATGACCCGTCCATTTATCTTTCATGGTAGAGTAATGCACTAACAGAATCAATTTTATTACGCTGTACGTTGCGTAGCCGACTCTTCCTACTAGTTAATCTATAAGTTAATCGACTTAACAATGTACATCGGATTGTCAAGTCAACCATGATTATTAGTTCTATGAAATAGTTCCCTGTGGTTTTCTTGTAGTATTACGAGGTTTTCAACTCACGTTTTTGAATTTTCCAACAGGACAGTCTTGACACTATGGGCCGCCTACAATCCAGGAGCATTGATGGTAATCTTTATAACAAAGTCAACGAAATACAGGTGCGTAACACTATTTAAATCTATCAAACCTACTACATTATAGATAAAATAAGTACGTGAAATGAAATTTTAAAAAAATATGTAATAGAAAATGAAATGAAATAAAATATCTGTGTAATTTCCTTGTTTATCTACAAAAAAGTGTTCTCTATCTATCTACGCACATTTTTGTTACCTGCATGATGACACTCTAATGTAAGTAACTAAAATGTGCAATTTTTTTCCATTTCAATTTCAAGTACTTATTTGGCTCCAAACCCCTGCTGTGAAGTTAACTCCGCACAGTCCTTAAAACACTCCTCAGAGGCACTATAATAGTCTGTAGTGACGGAAAACAGTCATTAACGAGTGTTTTAGAGGAATGGTGGTTTTACAAATAAGGCTGTTACTATATTTATTGATGTATTATATTTTAAATGATTAGTTATTTTATAAACTAAGCTGCTCCTGAAACACCCACCTTAATGAGAGTTAGTATTTTATAGATTTTTCTACGATTCATGTTTTTAACTTTACGTAGGCGATATTAAATTTGTATAATTAAATTCAATTATTTAATTAAGACAATTATAGTTCTGTAATATAATTTTATTCTTTGTTCTGATATTTAATCTAACTTAATAAGTTTTTTTATTATTTACGTAAAACACAACATAATAATATCATTGACGTGTTTCAAGAATAGAACATTTAAAAAATAACCGTTTATAAGTAAAATTAATGTTATTAGTATTTATTTTGTGTATTTTAAATTATTTTAAAAAACCTATTTAGAGGCTATTTTACATTAAATTCAACATTTCTCTTTACTAGGAGGACATATCGCTGAAAAAATACGACTACAGAGCCGCGCAACTCCATCTAGCTTCTGTCAGAGCACAGGTAAGTCACTAGTTTACATTTCAGAGGGTAACCGCTGCTAACTAGCGCCATCTATCGAAAAAGATAATTTTTTTAGCCGGAAACGACGTGGGACGTGGGTCGCGGAAAAGACGCGTCATTTCATCATCCAATTTACTGAATGTAATGAAGGAGCTTTGGGGTGCTAACTTACGTCACCAATGGAATAAAATTCATAACTTATTTTGTAATAGGTTTTTATGTAAAAGTGAATATAAGAAATCTTAACAACTGTGACAAAATTTTTTAGAACCTACAGTCCAAAACAATTTCCGCTAAGAACTGCCGTTTTTGGCAAAACTGGTCTAAATTCTATGTACATTCTTGTGCCTTGGTTCGTGTGGGTAGTTTAAAAAAAAAAAAATATATATATATATATATATATATATATATATATATATATATATATATATATATATATATATATATATATGTGTTATGCAGTTCTTAGCGGAAATTGTTTTGGACTGTAGGTTCTAAAAAATTTTGTCACAGTTGTTAAGATTTCTTATATTCACTTTTACATAAAAACCTATTACAAAATAAGTTATGTTTATTCCATTGGTGACGTAAGTTAGCACCCCAAAGCTCCTTCATTACATTCAGTAAATTGGATGATGAAATGACGCGTCTTTTCCGCGACCCACGTCCCACGTCGTTTCTGGCTAATTTTTTTATCTTTTTCGATAGATGGCGCTAGCTAGCAGCGGTTAGAAGCGGCTAGAAGTGATCATCGTAAATCTTAACAGATGTATATATATATATATATATATATATATATATCTGTTAAGATTTACGATGATCACTTTTTCCAACAGATTCATTATAAAAGAAGATATGTTTTTTTCTATTTGTGGCGCTTGTTAGCACCGACTAGCACCTTAACATGATTGGGAAATTTGCCCGGTACTTCTCACAAAAACGATCCGTAAAAAAATATCATTTTTCTTTAGTGGCACCATTGAATTTGAATTAAATTCAATGGTGGCACTTGATAGCACCGGGTAACCCCCTACATCTTAGGCCTTCGCCTGAGACTCACAGAAAGGGCTTGAGGCGAGGGCGTGGGAAAGACGCGTCGTCTTTCCAATTATCGTCTTTTTCGGGGTGAGGCGAGGGCGCGAACTCTTTATAACGTCGCGCGTCTTTTCCACGCCTGCGTCCCACGCTCTTCTTGTGTGACGGTCTGGGGCCGTTTTATGGGTGTGAATCGCTTGACGGGTACAACTGAAACTATCTGATAAGCCTTTTTTGTACCGCAACTGCGCCATCCTCGTTAGTTTTTGACTGACAATAGATGGCGCCTTGCGAATAATTTATGCCGAAGATGTTCCTATTTCGCATTTTCAAAAATATGAAGTAGGGAGGTAAGTACCTAATTACTTTTATTGTTTTCAGTTAACATAATGAAGGTTGTGAATTGTTTTCACCACATTTCCCTACGCAGGGAACAGCGCATGTCGAACACCCTGTATGCGTAGAATAGACGGGCCCGAGTGCGCGTCAACCAATCGATAGTTTCAAATGTTAGCGCGGTAGAGACGTCTCTCACGTAAACAAAGGGAACTTTGTGCAAAACATCCCAAATTTTTGTGGAACTGTTGCAAATTCGCCACTAAAGTGAGTAAGAAAGTACAGTACAGGACCGCACATTTTATTCCACATACAAAGACTCAAATCTCTACAATGACTCTACAAAACTTTTTTCCAGTTTATCACTTGTTGCTTTCTTTATTTATTTCATTTAGGTACTCTACATCCTCTTATACCCTGAGGATTTGTCCTTTCAAACTGCAATGCACACTGGGCCATAAATTCAAAAGTGGTATCAACAGATCACCCTGAAGTGTCCAATGACATGTACCGCATTGCGCACAGCATCCCGACTCCCATCCTATTCTGGCGCGGCCGTTCATCCCTCTCGCATAACCTAGCCACGGCGATCCGCAGCTGAAGCTAAAATATTAACGTGATCTTTTGTTTGTGACCATTATCCCTCCAGTCTTGACTATTTAAACGGTGCTAGAGTAGATTTACAGCCACGGATAACAAAAGGAAACTGAAGTATTGCGCGAGAATGGGCTGGATAACGATGAAGAATCATATGGTGAGTGATAGTACTGATAAAAGATAACAACATGAACAATATTTTCGTTATGGTTACGCATGTCGACCGTGTCTGCATAGGACTTTGAACTGCAGACTTTACGGTTCTGTTTTTTAATAGAAGTGAAGAATTGAAATAGTCACTCGTAGATTAGAAACAAATAGATTTTCGTGGTTATTACTTTTAATTAGATAGGTGGTATGTCGTTATATATTAAACGGGTCTAATCGCGGGTATTTATTACGGTAATTACATTTTACCTAAGAAATAATCGCGATTAGAGCCGTATGTAACTATGTATGAGTATTGCGAATCATTAAGAAATACTGGTGATATGTTGTAAGAGTTTTAGGTACTTGCATATGGACCTAGGAAATCGGAGCTAGTACGTATTTTAATTTTACTATCTTGTTAAGATTATCAAGGTCTTATTTAGCAAAATACGATTCCTCTAAAAAACTCCTTAAGGGCTGTTTACGTAATCTGTGATTAAGTTTTTCCCTTTACTACAGACTATTTATACTCCATCTTATGAGTGTTTTAAAGAATCGTGATTTTATAAATAATAGGTACCGTAAATATCTGAAAATTGTTCATTACTAATTACGTAATTAAGTCCTGAACGTAACTACCTAAAGTAAAATACCTACCGAACAAGTAAAAAAATCCTACTCTACAAACCTTACACGCGTAACGTTCAGTAAAGTAAGATTCCAATACCTGCTTACCAGAACGAGCAACTTCATCAAAGTTATTTTCAATGAATTTTTACAAAGTTTTTGTGTTTTAAGTTGGTCGCCTATTACTCATTCGGCAGTTCCTGACTTTAGAATTTCGCTAAGTACATAATTAACTGTAGTGCAGTTTCTTCGAATTTCTCAGAAAAGAGCGTAACAGAACGTTACCTACCTAGGTATTTGCTAAGCGAAATCCTCATTTCAGAAACTGGCCCATTAATTGATAAATACTTACTGCCCTGGATTTTTTCACGTTGCGACTATCAAACAATGATATTGATGCCCCACCCACACTATGGTGTAGGCGTGAAAAAAATCGCAACCATTATTTAGGCGTAGGGGAGGACCCAAAAAAAGTTTTTCCAAAATTTCATACTACCGTCTTGTCGGCGTAATAATGGCATTATACTTATTAAAACTCTGAATTAGCAATAATAAGTATTATTAAAGTTCTTTTTATTATTTTATATAGAAACCCTAACTTAACTGCGGGTCTCAACACGACTGACACCTAAATAACGATATTCTTCGCATGGCTTATCGTCCGACATTATCAGTGTAGTGTGTCGCAACACTAATAGTCCTTTGTGATGGCTGATTGAGGGTAGTCTAAAACCTCATCAGCCGAAGATGCGAACGGGTGCCAGCCATCAGTCTTCTCGTGACCACGATGACTGTAACGTCGTCGAAACGTCGAGGTAAAATAGCAATAAATTATTACTTGATTAAGCCCCGAAAATATTCTAACGATATTCTTCAAATAATTTAAACTCTGCCTAGACGGCTACGCGCCGGTCAGTTACTATAAAGAAGTATCGTTACCTACAGTACCTACCAAATAGTCCGACGGACGGCGGACGGACAGACGGGCGGACGCACAGACAGACATGGCAAAACTAAGACACTGATACTGACAAAAACTTAATCTGCAGGTTTGCTAAAGGTCATTCGAATGGTGGCGTGGTGGCCGGGTCATCTATCTCCCTCCAAAATGGTTGAGACTGATGATGGCTGACCTCTGCGTTATGCTCGTGAACGAGTGCTGTTCGTGTGTCTGGCCGCAGCACTTGTCATGTTTTCACGGCCTATGTAAAAAAGTATATATATTTAATAATGCCTTAACATTTAAAGTTATTAATGGCAATCATGGAATCTTATGCGTATAGGTGGTATCTAATGTATTAGATTTAAGACTTGAGAAAAGATGGTCAGAGTGGAGTTTTTTTTTTTCCCGCTGCCTTTTTCTCCACTACATTACGGCCCGAAGGCGGCGGCTTTCACTTTCATGTTACATTGTATTTTGACATTCAGCAAACAGAATGTAAATTCTTTACGTTGAAATAAATTGAATTGAATTGAATAAGGATTTGTTGTTGACGGTGGAACCCTAAAAATCAGAAATACGTAAAATGGTTTATTTTAGGGTACCTAATAATAGTGGAACTAGTGTTGATAAAAATTGTCATTAGTTGCGTAATGGTACAAATCATGGAACTAGTGTCAAGGATCCCTCAGTTCATTCTAAATTTCTCAGACTAACTGTCGTTAATTGAGAAGGTTATTAACTGAACACATACATACGTAGCTATCTGTTCATCTCGTTTTATTTTGGGGAATCAAGAGATAAAACGTTACCTACATAATCAGGTACTTACTGAAAAGGGCACTGTCATAATCAGACAACAAAAACCGGCCAAGCGCGGGTAGGATTCCGCAGAAGGGCGGGTTTTTTACCTGCTCTACAGAACTAACAACTTCATCAAAAAAGTAGTCTTCGATAGGAATTGCGCGTCCATAGGTCGAATAAACCTGGACCAGAGTTATTTGGGGCACCCATTTTCCAATTTATAAATTCTTAACTTTTTCTTTTCCCAACAAAACACGACTAACCCAGTATGGCCGCGACAGAATTTCAGCGTTGTAGGGGCACCTGGGTGCTCCTACAACGCAAAAATCACTCTTTTTGTGAACTCATTCAGAGAACAGAAAAATAAATCTGTTATCTCTGCGACCCGGTTTAAAGTGGCCAGAGCCCGCGTGAGAGGTGCGTTCTGCAGCAGACAGGTGCGCGCGCGCGGAACGGCCAGCAGCGGCACGCGGCGCCGCCGCCACACGTAGCGCTCCGGCACACACAGCCCGACCGTCTGCAGCACTGCTGGGTTGCACACCACCCCACGCAGCAGCTTCGTTACGTATGTAGCTAGAGCCACATCCCTTCTCACCTCCAATTTATTATAGCCTACCATACCTAGTATAAATAAGGTAGGATACATTAATGGGTAAAAGGGGTATACCCCATACAGCTTCAAATAGAGTAGCCTAACAAATTTATTTTGAATTCTTTCCAACATGAGCCTATATTTAGCCTCATGTGGACTCCAAATGACTGCGTTGCATTCTAAATGGCTTTTTACAATAGCTTCATAGAGGGCTTTGATAGCGGCAATGTTAGTGAAATCTTTGTATACTTGTATTTTTATGATGCTCCTTTTTTGTTTCTTTTAAATACATGTAAAAGAAATCCATTTATTTGTCGAACGTGTTCTGTGGATTCAGCCGTTTTGTAAACCTGTAATATCTGAGCTTTATGTCACGTTTTATGTTATTTTATGATTATGGTGTTTTTAGTAGGTATTGCCCCGTTAAATAAATGTTTTATCTATGTATCTAAATTTTACGTGCAAGTTTTTCTTTTTTAAGTTTGTCACCCTTTACTCGTTAACTTGTAAAGCCTACTTAGACGTGATAGTTTTCTTTTAAGTTCAAAGATTTACACACTCAATACTCAATACTCGATTTAATACACACTAAAGCTTAATATTTCGCAAAAGGACCCCTAAATCGAAATTTTATGTGGGTACAGTCTGTTACAATAGCTCGGCTACTATCGGATAGAATCGGATATTAGGAAGTTTCTTTTTAGGAGTATAAAAATGCGTACCTGTGCCGTTGTGACGTGCAAAAATACAGGAGTTCATACATTCCCCAGTACCAATAAAACCCTGAAGCGACAGTGGATCAAAGCAACCAGAGTAGATGTAAATCGTAAAATTGGATGGAACATGCGTAAACAGTCATGTATTTGTTCGGATCATTTCACCCCAAACGATTATAGGACACGTAAGTACGAATTTCTTCGTTTAAGTTCAGTAAAATAAAAGTCACTTTCTCAGTATCAAGAGCAGAAAGGAAATGAAAAATCACAAAATGCAAACAGAACGGTCGACCAAACCAACACCTGCGTCAATTTAAATACTCTTTGGCGTCAAAAGCGTGCGGTTACAACCACATTACCACAGATTAAATAAAAAATGCTACGTTGATGACAGAACTATTTTCGCCAACTAAGCGCCATCTATTGAGTTTTTGTGTTATTAACTTTTTTTTTCTTCTGAAAACGGCTCATTGGTTCAGTGCCATGTTCATTCAACTTTCAACAAGTCGGTTTCCGTTTGGTGCAATAATCTGTGATGTATATAGAGCACTATGCTGGAAAAAATTTTGGCGGGCTTTTGAAGAGGATAGGCGCGTTTTTTGAAAATTTTTCAAAAATATTTCTGAAAATTGTTAAAACTCGATAAACTTACGCTAAAAGTATTTAAAACATCGTCGTTAGGTTCGGCGAGATGAAAGATCGCCCGGGGGCAAAGCCCCCTGGGCTTTCCGAGGATGAACCTCCTCCCAAATTAAAGAGGGGGCGAACTGAGGACCATGGACGCGAACATCACGGCGAGCAGCAGCAGGATGATGGATTCAAGCCATATCTGAAACCAGGTTACAGGCGGCTGTACGCGGAAAATTTGGTGAGCGATGAATTCATTGTCTTTGTTGAATCCGAAAATGGCAGAATTGGTAA
Source organism: Yponomeuta sedellus (assembly GCA_934045075.1). Classification (NCBI taxonomy): domain Eukaryota; kingdom Metazoa; phylum Arthropoda; class Insecta; order Lepidoptera; family Yponomeutidae; genus Yponomeuta; species Yponomeuta sedellus. The sequence goes on along the minus strand of OW203726.1, from coordinate 10,167,768 downwards.
TAAAAACCCTGACCAGCTAAACACGATCTTCAAAAATGACGTCAAGGGCGTGGTGGGCATCAAGCGCATCAATGCTAATAAAATTGGTGTGTGCTTTGGACAAGCTTCCAATGCGAACAACTTCCTGACGAATGACGAACTGCTGAAGAAACAGGGCTTTAGAGCCTATATTCCCGCGAGGTCTGTAGAGACTATTGGGGTCCTTCGCTTCGTTCCAACAAGTATCACGAATGAAGAACTGTTTAAGAAACTTGCAGCAGAATTTGAAATTGTAGGCGTAAGGCGCTTTACCCGCAAGGTCGACGGAGAAATTGTTCCGTACAGTTCAGTGTCTGTGACTTTCTTTTCACAGACACTACCGGAGTATGTATACCTAGATCTGTATAGATTTAAGGTCAATGAGTACAGAGCACCACTTCTGCAGTGCTTTAAGTGCTTCAGATTTAACCATGGAGCGAAGTTCTGTAAAGGACTGCAGAAGTGCTCTATCTGCTCTGGTGAGCACCACTTCACAAAATGCGACAAAGAGGATGAATTGAAATGTATCAACTGCCAAGGGCCTCACTTGGCAATTTCCAGAGACTGTCCAGTTAAAAAAAACAAGTTAGAAGAACATGTTAATAGGACTAACTATGCAAAAATTGCTGCTTCAGCCAAAAAACAAGACAATATTGTCAAAAACTACAACTCGAACTTCCCTCCACTGAAAGCCAAGCCTTCGCCAATGATTGCTAGGGCTCCCACAAAACCCATAGTAACAGAACCTCCACAACTTGTGATCTCAAATTCAAATTTAGTCAAAGAAATAGTCAAGAGCGACTTCATCTTAAATGGTTTGGTAGGAGCTTTGGTAACATTGGCGAATGGTAATTTGCCCAAAATCAATGCTTCCATTGTGCAGGAAGTGTTGATTAAATCACTACAGAATAATGGATAAATCATTTATTACAATAGTACAGTTTAATGTAGAAGGAGTTATTAACAAGAAGCCATTATTAATTTCATTTTTATTAAATAATGATGTAGACGTTTGTCTTTTAAATGAGACTTGGCTTAGGAACAATAGCACTTTTAATATTCCTAATTACAATATAATTCGACAAGACGGGAAAGATGGACGAGGAGGTGTAGCAATTTTAGTTAAATCCAATTTGAAATTCTCTACTGTCTCTGTTCCTTTTTACAATTTTATGCATTCTGCTGCAATAATCTTACAAACCAATGCTGGTAATTTATCAATTCTCTGTAGTTATATACCGCCTCCTAATGATAACCGTAGATTTCAGTGCAGAAGACTCAAACAGATTTTGAATATGTTACCGAAACCAATGCTTTTTTCGGGCGATCTCAACGCCCATCACGTCGCTTTTGGGTGTTTGAGGTCTAACTCTCGCGGTAATGAGATCTATAACACACTCGATGAGTATGATCTATGTATATTGAACACTGGTTTTCCTACCACTGTAGGTAGTCCTTCTAAAATGCCTTCTGCAATTGATATTTCTTCTGTCAGTCCTTCTGTTGCTCCTCTTTGCGAGTGGACAGTTCATGATGATGCGATGGGCAGCTATCATTTTCCAACAGTTATAACAATTCACACCACAATTCATAAATACGATATTGGTAATTCCGCTGATCGATATCTTTATAATAAAGCAGATTGGCAGGCTTATGCATCTGAAACAGAGAGAATATTAGGGCAATTTAATATAGACAGTAGTAACCCAGTCAAAACTTACAATGATTTTTGCGAAGAACTTAATCAGATTAAAGATGTCACTATTCCAAAGCTAAGGAAAACTAATAGCATTGTCATTAAAAAGCCTGTTCCTTGGTGGGACAATGAATGCTCAGATGCTGTTAATAAAAGTAAAGAAGCTCTAAATATGTATAGAAGTAATGGTAATATGTCGAGTTACATTGAATATAAAAAATTAAATGCTTTTAAAAAAAGATTATTAAAAGAAAAGAAGAAATACGGATGGACTAAATTAGTTGAATCTTTTAACAGGTATACACCTATAAGCACTATTTGGAATTACATCAAAAGATTCAAACGTGTAACATTACCCAAAATGCCCAAAAACGACGAATGGATTCCAGCCTTCATTGATAAATATGCTCCACCGTCTCCTCCTGAAAAAAACATAGACATAAACTCATTAAATGAAATCTTTAATAACACAGGGAATAGTAATTGTGCTCATCTTTCAGAACCATTTTCCTTTGCAGAATTCACATTTGCTATCAAATATAGAAAAGATACAACCCCAGGATTAGATGACATTCCTTACAAGCTTATTAGGAACATGCATGTTGATGCCCAAAAATCGTTATTGGAAATGTACAATGTATTGTGGATGACTCAGTCCATTCCTGAAGCTTGGAAAACACAATGCGTTATTCCTATATTGAAACCAGACAAGTCTAGTGATGACTTTAATTCATATAGACCAATTTCTTTATCCTCATGTGTAGGTAAATTGTTTGAGTTTATGCTTAAAACCAGATTAGACCATTACGTAGAGCAGAATAAAATCTTACCAGAGCAGCAATTCGGCTTCAGGAAGGGTCGTAGTGCTACAGAGAGCTTTACTTCACTCATCTCTGACATCAGGAATTCCTTTCACAGCCAATCAGCCACCGTATGTGCATTTCTTGATGTACAGGGAGCTTTTGATAATGTTGATCCATCTGTATTGGCAGGAATTTTATCAGAGATTGGTATGCCAGGACATGTCTGTAAATGGATATTTCATTTTCTTTATGATAGGACTATGTATGTTAAATTTAACAACATACTACACGGACCAGGACAAGTTTTTAAAGGTACTATGCAAGGAGCAACCATATCCCCTTTATTGTACAATATTTATACATCTCAGATAAATAAATATCTGACCCAGACTGGAGTTCAATTCCTGCAGTATGCAGATGATTTGTTAATATACTCTGTACATAAGGATGTAAATATAGCTGTAAATAATTTAAATTTAGCCCTCTCTCAAGTGCATAATTATTATTTTAATAAGCTCAAATTGGTTATAAATCCATTAAAGAGTGGAGCTATGCTTTTCTCCAAAAGGCTTTCTCCTTGTAATAGTTTGGTAGAATACAATAATCTCCCTATACCTTGGTTGAAAGAAAAGAAGTTTCTTGGTATATTGCTGGATCATAGGCTAACATTTGAATCTCACATAAATTATATCATCAAAAACGCCTCCAAAGCCCTTAATATACTTCGGTCTCTGGCAGGAGTACATTGGGGGTCTGACCCAAAAATATTATCTATGTTATATAAGAGCATTATGCGCAGCCATTTCGATTATAGCTCAATTGCTTATATGGGGGCAAGCCTTGCTTTGCTGAAGAAATTAGAAGTTATTCAGAATAAAGCTTTGAGAATTATTACAGGGGCTATGTGCTCTACTCCAATTAATGCAATGCAATGTGAGGCTTGCATTCCCCCTTTACATCTTAGACGTCTACAGCTAGCTGAAAGGTTCTGTTTGAAAATGTTAACTAAAAATAATAGAGTTGTCTTAGATCACATTTTACCAATGCATGCCACTGAATTGGGCAATTCAGTGGCTCCTTATGCAAATTTTAATCAGATATTAAATGGTAACATACCAACCTTATTAAGAATAGTTTTACATTTGAATGATTTAACAAAAAATTTGCATCAGGATAATTTGTGGCCCCTCTATAGGATGGATCTCGATATTCTATTGAAAAATAATTTTGTACATAAACCATGCATTACGAACCAACAAGATTTACTTGCTTTCCTGGAAAATAATCATCTGTATTCCATCTATACTGATGGCTCTAAAACAGTTGATAGGGTAAACTCAGCATTTTTTGACCCTCGGTTAAAGAAAACTAAATGTTTTAAAATTGACACTAGATGTAGCATTTTTACCGCCGAAGCTTATGCTATCCATCAAGCTTTAATTTACGTTCAAAATATTGATACTTGTAATGTAATTATATTTACTGACTCACTCAGTGTATTATTAGCTTTAGAAGGTAACTGCCTTCGTTATAATGTAAATTATCTCATCTATAATATAAAGAATTTGTTAAATAGTTTGTTAGTTAGTGGTAAGGTAGTTAAGTTAATGTGGGTACCTGCTCACCGGGGTATCACTGGAAATGAAGTCGTCGATCGAGCTGCAAATCTGGACCCTGACGAGGATCACTCTACAGACCTCAAATTGCCATTTACTGATCTCCATGTTCATCTGAATGAGAATCTGAAAGCAATATGGTGCAACTACTGGAATGAGATCAGTAAAGAGAAAGGAAGCTGGTATAGAGACATCCAAGGAAGCCCGCCCGCCCAACCTTGGTACCATCGGAAAAAAGACATAAACTGCCGGAAATACATAACCACCCTAAACAGAATGAGATTCGGCCACTGCCAAACCCAAGCTCACCTTTATAGACTCAGCCTAGCCCAAGATTCGAACTGCATTTACTGTGGAACTGAAAACGCCGACCTAAACCATCTCGTGCTCAACTGTCAAGAATTTAAATTGCACAGATTAATACTTATCACGGAACTTGACACAATCAGCTGCGAAACGGGTGTCCCTACACCAACTTTTCTTCCAAATCTACTTAGCAATCCTACCTTTTTCGCCCCCTTATATAAATTCATTATGAACAGTGGAATAAAAATTTAAAGTGACTGGAAAAACTGAACATTATAGTGAAGTGATACGGAAGTGATAAGTGCTCTTATCTGAAAACTAATACTATAAAAAACTAATACAATACTCAAGGCTCAAAAGGACACGGATCCAGGGCCGTAAAACCCTTTATTAAAAAAAAAAAAAAAGCACTATGCTGTGCGTTCATGCGTGCGTGTAGTCTATGCAGCAGGCAACATTATAGTGGTCCTCTACAGTGTATCCCGTAGATAGAGTAGAACTATAGATCAAGGCACAGTGTAACCGTTTTCACGTCGGTGAATATTATTTGTTTGTGTGCGTGAATGTTGCCACAGTAAAAGTGAATTGCCATAATGAGGGATAAAATATTTCAGTCGTTCATAGGCCATGAATAAAAATGCAGATTTAGTTTTGAATTTTATTAATCATACATGTCTGACAATTGTTTGCAGAACGTAGCAAACGTTTTATAAACAATTGTCATTTTGTATAATTAAAAATACGTTTTATTTTACACGTTTAAATTTTACAAGTTAAGGCGCTTATAGGGACGCTATCTAGGACCACCAATGGAATACAATCATAAACTGTTTTATTAATAAGTTTTTTTCATATAAAAATTCACCATATAAAAAATCTTTCGAAGGATACCTCAGACCACCAAAATGTACATTTTGTCGAAATGTAGAGAGCATATTCGAGCATTTGATGTAGGTGACCAGTTCTCTCTTCTAAATGCTAGCACCCATTTTTCCAGAACAGAACTATTTTGAAGAAATCTGGAAAAGAAACATTGCTAATATTAATAAATATTGTAATACATTAAAATATAATAAGTAATAACTTTAGTATTATTACTCGCGATACTCATACATAGCTGTTGTATATTGAACGGGTCGATTATTTATTAGGGAAATAAGGTAATTACGTTTTACCTAATAAACGATCGCGGCTAGACGGTATTGTACGAGATTCATTGATACAAATTCAAATTTGAATTCTATACTGAATTCAAGGGCACATTGCTTGCGGCAGAATGCACAAAAACACCGAAAGGGTTCTTGCGATAAATTCGAGTTGACACATTTTCTGCTGAGTGGAATGAATGCTGAAAAATTATATGGGCAACAAGTCACATAGGAAGGCGATGCAGCTATCTAACAAAGCATCAGGATATTATATTTGATAATTCAGTGCTGTAGCCGTAATGTTTCTGTCTCTATTGTTTTTATTATAGATTTCGATATCAACCCTTGTATGTCCATAACTCTGGAGCACGGGTCCTGCATCGCAGAAAGGTTAGGCCATACTCCACCGCAGGGGCCAAGCCCGGGTTATAGTTTTAGGTACATTTGATTTTTAATAACGATACATTAAGTATTAAAGATTCATAATATATTTTGATTACGTTTGTAACTTAATATCTGTACAAGGACAAGCCGTCGAAGTCTGGGACTTCGAGTTAAGTAATGATCACGCAGCGTTGCCAGATATACGATTTAAATCGTATTCATACGATGTTTTACATTTATGTTGCATATACTCGTACGATCAAGGGGCAGAAATCGTACGTAAACATACGACTTTTTTTAGATTTTATTCAACCAAAGTACTAATACCAACATAGCACGTCACTATTTATTCTTTTACTTACTAAGTAGCAACCCTTAAGGTAAATCTAACTAATGTGCGACGTTACCGGTTACTCGTTTTTGTGACACAGATTATGAACGCTGCTTCAGTTCAGTCAATCTTATTAAAACAAAGATCCGAAATAGGCTGAGCAATGAAACTCTAAACGGCACACTTTTGGCAAAACAACATATTAAGCGCTATGGGTGTTGTGTGGATTTTTCTCAAACAAGAGCAATAATATTAACATTACAGTAAAACCCTTTACGGGGATAAATAAAAACCTAAAAATAGTGTGTTTAATCGATTGTTTACTTTAAAGTAATAAAACAAAGGTTTTGAAAACGTACTGTTTTTTTAGCAGCCTTCTTAGGGAATACTACTTTTTATTTTCCCATCGGACGGTCGCTTATAACGTCTGCCAACACGGTCAAGTAATGATCGGGATTTTCGACATAAACGGATGGCAACATTTTTTTACTCTTCGTTTTTTTAGGTTAGGAAAGAAAATTCTATTGAATTGCTTTTCTTACGGACTAGTTGCAAAGCTACTAGTTGAAACTTAACTAAAATACTCAACATAAGGCAACTTTGGGCTTAACAATAATTGAAACACAATAATTACTTACCTATCAAAGGAAACTTCCTCCAAAGCTCTTTCTTAACGATTTCTGCATACGAGTACACTACAATTCACCATACTTTCTCTATTTAGGTCACTTTTAATATATTATTTCACAAATACACGGTTGCTCTTCGAAACGGCTAGCGTAGCGTTAAATATGATAAAATTTTCAAAATCTTGTTTGTTTGCCCCCAAAAACGTCAACTTGACACTGGGGGCAAACAAAAAAAGCAGTTACACTTTTGCTATTTACTCTATCTCTTTCTCACCCATGGTCGCTACGAAGTTTGTTTCATTTAAAACTTGTATGTGTGCGCTGTGGCTTGCTCTATAGTTTTACTCCCTCTACGGTGTATCCGTTCTTAAATGGCATAACGAGTAAACAAACCTCACTCGACCACAAAACACGAATTCCGGAAGCATCACTCGATGTGGGTTACCACATTTAGTTGTAGACACTAGTTAAGACACAGGGGCATCATATTTTACCGAAAACTGGCTGAATTTGTGATTAAAACTATGATTTTTTGCCGAAATTCTAAATACACTGATTTTCTGATCACAGGTTAGCAAAACTACACAGATTAGTTTGTCATTTTTTTTAGTGTTGGGATGCGGTTGTATGAGGTGAATGAAAGAACGAATGAACGAAATTGCGCTGTTATGTTATTTAAGTGCACATAGCACGGGAATAATAAAAATAACAAAATAGAGTAGGTATTGCGGTGGGTATTGAATAAAGAATTAAAGATTGATTGATTTTTTTACTAAAACCTTGCATGTTAAGCGGGTATTCCATTAGCGAGCCACCAGTTTTCTTTACCGCAATTTTTTATTTTCTGCAAGCCAACGGTATAGACCGCAACTACATCACCCCAAAATCCGGCGATTTTGTTTTCAAACTTTACTCTGTGGGTTATACCGTTGATTCTTCGAGCATGCTTGAAATTCTGTCAGTTTTAAAGCGGTATACAAAACTGCCAGTGGATCAGCTGAGCCTGAGAGCAAACAGTTTTTTTCACGTTGCTGTAGCCACGGTTGCCAGATGAGATTTTCTAAATATCTCCAAATCATTATACTATTTTTATTTTTTTAATGCACTAACCCGTGCTAAGGACAATTTTAAAAAACCTATTTAGAGGCTAAAAATTCCACCCAGACTTTACTACTGCCAGATGTCGCTGCCTGTACGTAATACAGAGAATAGTGTAAAGAGGTTCGAAATTTCACTGATGCCGGTGAGTCGTCCATTAGCTCAGTTGGAAAGAGCGCTCGCACGGATAGCCAGAGGTCGCGGGTTCGAATCCCGGCATGGGTGGAATCTTTAGCCTATAAATAGGTTTTTTAAAATCTCCAAATCAGTATAAAAAAAACTAAAAATTATAACTTTCGCAGCACAAACCCCCATTTTAAATGGTCCAATATCTTTAATGTTCTACACGTTTTTCGATTGTACTTTTCCCCATAATGATCTTAAGAACTCTTTATTGAGGAGATAGCATTACCGCCAACATTTATTAGCAGAATTTTCTTAATTTTTTTGTCCCAGTTTGTAGGTATGTTTGGGTCGAGTTCAGTGTAGCAGATGGATTGCGATACTAATATTACATAATTATTTAGATTATTTTGAGTTAAACTTCATTAATTCCATTCATTCAATAATGAAATCCGTCATTCATTCAGTAATTTCAGCAACACTATGAAACGTCACATTTTATTGGTCAGCCATGTTTGTTTACTCGTTATGCCATTTAAGAACGGATACACTGTAGTCCATTCACAACAGCAAAGCTAGAGGCGCGCGCAAATTTTTGACTTGGTTATCTGTGCATATTCAGTCTTATCTAGAAATTATGATATCCTAGTATAAATAAACATATAACACCTATAAACGGACAAAGAACAATCGGTATTGTATAATATTATAATGATAGAAAAATCCGCTTCTTTTTCTGAAAATCCGCTTTTTTAACCTACAGGTACCGCATTTTCAGGTTTCGTATCTGGCAACACTGGCGGGGAGAGTCATGTTATCCTAAGCAGTTTTCATTGAAAGATCGATTTTATTGATGGATCTAGAATTACAAACGCCTTCAATGAATTCTTTAAAAGTGTGTTTGTTGAAACGGGGCCTAACTCCAGTTTTAATATTGAAATTGATAATGAATATGCTTTGGACACTGTTTCTTGTGTAGAAATAACAGAAGGTATAGTATTTAAACACTTGAAATCGTTAGATTCTTCAAAAGGACCAGGCTGTGATGGCATACCACCAATATTTCTGGTAAATTGCGCTAAGACCTTGGCTTTACCCGTGTCACTGGTTTTTTCTAGGTCATTAAAAGATGGAATCTTTTCTGAACAGTGGAAACGGGCTAATGTTGTACCCGTACATAAAGATGGTTCAAAAACTAATATAGAAAAGTATCGTCCTATTTCGATTTAAATATTCTGAGCAAAGTTCTTGAAAAAATGGTTTTCGACAGTATCTATCAAACTATTACGCGGGGTATATCAAATGCGCAGCATGGTTTCTTGAAACAGCGCTTGACTGTATAAAATTTGGCAAACTTCTCTAATTTTATTCTGAATCAAATGGAAAATGGTGGTCAGGTTGACGTGGTCTATCTACACCGACTTCGAAAAAGCTTTCGATCGTGTAGATCACGTCATCCTACTTGCTAAGCTACAAAAGCTGGGAATCCATGGAGATCTGCTGAGATGGGTACGTTCCTATCTGACCAATCGTTCCCAGGCTGTTGTGGTTGGCGGCTTTAAATCGGACTACGTCACCATTCCATCTGGAGTCCCGCAGGGATCCCACCTCGGGCCGCTGTTCTACAACGCCTACTTATATGACATAGGAAAGTGTATTGTTTATTCTAAGCATTTGCTCTACGCAGACGACAAAAAAATATTTATTCGCATTAATTCTAAAGATGATTGCCAGAGACTTCAGACTGATCTTAATCGGTTATTTAATTACTATACAAATAATAGAATTTCAGTTAACATCTCGAAATGCCAATGTGTTAGCTTTACAAGAAAAAAAGAGCCTAATATACACGAATACAATTTTAATGGCGTTGTGGTTCAGCGGGTCGAAGTCGTCAGAGACCTGGGGGTTCATTTTGACTGTAAAATGACTATGAAGATCCACATCGATACAATAGTCAATAAAGCATTTATTAATAAGCGTATTGAGAGAATTCAAAGAAAATTTATAAAATATCTAAATTATCGAACTCGTAGTTCATCGGATGCGTACGGATATGATTGTCGGCGTTATAATATCCTTACTCTTGAAGAGCGTCGTCTTGTGTTGGATATGGGTTTGCTGTGGGACATAGTGCACGGGAGGATGGACAGCCCGGACCTGCTGGCGGGTCTGGCGTTTCACACCCCGCGGCGCCGCACGCGACATACACCTCTATTCCATGTGCCCTTGCATCGCACAAACTATGCCAGAAATGCAGTTTTTACTAGATTGGCCCATATATTCAATAAGTTTTTTAAAGAAACAGATCCATTTTTGCTTAATAAATATAAATTTAAAAGACAAATTGTAGCCCGGCTCAAGGAGCCTACTTCGGAAGCCGAGCAATAATTTCATTGCGACCTTAATTACATACTTCAATTACATGCAAAATATCTTTATGTATTCATTTATGTTTATGTTACCTTTTATTAATTAATATATGTCTATATATATTATTATTTGTTTATCTACTCATTTATGTATTTATATGTGAAAATAATATTTACTTGTGTATCTAATTGTTCATCATAATCAACAAACAAATAATCTATTAAGATGAGGAAATGGTGTTGTTTAGAATCACAATTCAGTTTTGTTAAAGAAGTTATTATGTAAGTTGTGTTGATCCGGTTTTGTGAATTAGTTTTTTTTTTAACGTATAAACTCAGAACATTGTATCTTCTGAGGTAACCTATAATTCGCTATTAAGTTTGTCTATTATAAGAAGTATGTTAAGTACATTGTAAAGCTGGTTGGTTTCCTGAATAAACAAATTAAATTAAACTTGTAAAGCTTACGTAGCTACTTTACCTATTAACTTCATTATATTATATGCTACTAGGCTGAATATTTTCACATTTCTACAGAGAAACGTATAAATAGTTGGATTTCTGTCCCACCCTACGTTAACACAAATCGTTTGATAAATTAGTTGCGTAAAGCAAATGGTGCAACAGAACCCAATAATACACTAGATACACAAATTGTAAAACAAAATATGAATGCTTAATGAATTGTATCATGACGGCTTTGTGGCAGTGAAAAACACGTTGGGATGGGTCACAACGTGTTTTTCACTGCCACAAAAATGTGTCTTTGGACATGTGTTTTTCATCAATCGACTATAGACTAAAATTTGTTCAGTCCTCTGTTCCAGAATGATCGTCCTTCAAACATGACCTTCATTGCCTGCAACTAGTCAGATACATTTTCATACAAAATTTAGATAAAAACTATCATTGGTTTTAGGTTATGCTAGTTCTACAGAATACATAATTAACTTTCGAAAAATGTCGCTTAATTACTCTAATATACCTACCATGAAAAAGAAATATGTACTCAGCGACATCATCATAATTAAGGTATAATATTTTGACGGTTGATTGCATTTAAAGTCTGTTTTCTACATGCCCTATAATAATGGATTGCGTAGCCTATCATCATGCATTATCGCTAAGGTCCAAAGATTACCCTTTGTTTAGCGATTTCATTAAAGATAAGCTAACCACAGTATATTATTTTCAACCAGTACCAGCTAATACTAATGGTCAGGTAATGTCAATATTTTCGACTGCAAGTACAACTGAGTGTATCTACATCGAGAACATAGGGGCGCTACGACATAAGTTCTCTAATGTACGGAGTAGTCAGAGTCAGATCTAACTTTACTGTAAACTATCAAATATTTTACACTTTGGAGTCGTCATCATGGTTATATCAATTTTACACTAGTGCATCTGACCTGCTCAGTTATATATTGGGTGACTTTGCAATAGAATGTAACAAAGGACAAACAGTAAGTCAACATTTCTTATTAAGTCGCCCGTAATCATACCTACTGAGTAAACCCGTATACTGTATTTTTTATAGTTACAGAAATAAATAAATAAACTTAACTTACGATGCAGGCGTCTTTAAGACTAAAATGTAAAAATGTGTTATCAATTTTACCGGCATTAAAGCTAAATTTACATAGGCTGCTACTTATGTATGCGGAATCTGGGATTCCAATAATTTTAAACGCAATGTCTGACCTCCATGGTCAAATTCGTTCTTTTTTTAAATACTGGCCGCTAATATTTTTCTCTTATATACGTTAGTGTTTTGTTTTTGTTGGGTTTAAAATGTCATATCGCTGAAAAAATGGAACTCACTCGTGAAAATATTAGTGCTATGATTTATTACGATTTTCGACGTGGTTTAACGCAACAACAGTGCGTAGATCAATTAACTTCGACTTTTGGTGGTGAAGCTCCATCAAAAACGACTGTGTATCACTGGTTTAGTGAGTTTAATCGCGGGCGCAGTAAGCTCACGGACGAAGTTAAAGAAGGTCGCCCGAAATCGGTGGTTGTGCCACAAAATATTGAAGCTGTGCGAAAACTAATAATGCAAGACCGCCATGTTACGTATCGCGAGATAGAGGCTATTCTGGGCATATGTATGACGAGCATTCATATGACATTACATTAACATTTGTCTGTAAAAAAAATTTGTTCGCGTTGGATCCCGCACAACTTAACTCAGGATCAAAAAGATGCTCGCGTCGAATGGTGCAAGAAAACCTTAAAAAAATTCAACGGAGACGACTCAAAATCTGTTTATAATATCTACACAGGTGACGAATCCTAGATCTACGCGTACGATCCCGAAACTAAACAACAATCAACAGTTTGGGTGTTTCAAAATGAGCCGAACCCTACGAAAGTGGCTCGTGCAAAAAGCACTGTAAAGCAAATGGTGACCTGCTTTTTTGGTATTAATGGCCATGTGGCTACAATACCACTGGAGAATCGCAGAACGGTTAATTTGGAGTGGTACACGACCATTTGTTTGCCGGAAGTATTTAAAGAAATACGCCAAAACAACCAGCGACGCAGAATCATACTTCACCATGACAATGCCAGCTGTCAAGGGCGTACCCAGGATTTCAGCTAGGAGGGGGCAGGGGGCTGCTTACCTGTTTCGAAAAGATCGTCAGTCGGGTATATTGAAACAAAAATCATGAAAATTGACTTTTATTAATTAATTTTGATGATGACACAAAATAAAATATTATACATAATTATACTATACATTATGTATAATATATATATATTGTATGTATAATATATATATATTGTATGTATATATTTATTAATGTGACAGTAATCTTCTCGGATTTGCCCAAAATTTGTCTATGACAGTCTTTTCAATAAACTCACTGTTGTCTTTTAAATAATTGCGATGTACGCTCATCAAACATAAACCCGTAAGCCTTTCATCACCCATGGTGCTTCTAAGCCACGTTTTAACTCTTCGCAGCGTACTGAAGGACCGTTCTACGGTCGCCGTGGTGCATGGGATAGTGCTTAAAATAATTAATACCTTTCTGACAGCAGGGTAAAAAATGTTGGCTTCGTTGAACAGATCACCTACTTCCATCTGATAAAGCCTTCGTCACCCATAAATTATGCCAAAGGTTCATTTCTCCGGTGATATCCAGGTTATAAAATTCTTGGAATGATTCTGCGTTTTTGTGTAGGTCTGTAATGCTGGTTTTTGTCATATACAAGGAATGTAACCTGCTTAAAGCAAACGCCGGAGTATTTTCTTGGGAGAATCGAATATTCAATGATGAAATGAGTGAATCAATGTATGGTATTATCAGGGAAAACGCCGCCAATATTCGTTATCATTGTCTGATGGCGGATTACTTCTATGTGTTTGCTTGTGAGCAAGACGTGGAACCGAAATTTCTATGTTCAAATCCATTGCAACAGCTCGTGCTTTTTTAAGTATTTCTTTACTTATTCTATCAGGAAACTCGCGGTCATTTCTGAGAATGTCCTTGATATTTTTGATGTGTTCCCCTACCGAGACCATGTCGATCGATTTAGCTTGCAGTACGTTAACTACTGGTTCTAAAACTGCTGAATATTTGCCAATTGTTTGTAGAGTAACAATAAACACTGGTTTTGTAACGGCTGAATGCAACTGATATAAAGATTTTCTGGTGGCATAATTTCCCTCTACGGATAACGTTTCTAGAGATTTCACAAGCTCTGAAAAATGTTGAGAAAACTTTCTGATTGATTTATATTTTTCGAACCATCTCGTCTCACATAATCGTGATAGGTTTGGAGCGTAGTATCGACGTGTAGTCGATTCCCTGAAAAACGTTATAACATCCTTTACAGTGGCGACAGTATTGTTAATTTCTGGCACTGCGTTCGCATCATTCACAACAAGGTTGAGTTTGTGACTTGAGCAATGAAAATATAAAGCACAAGGATATTTTTTCTCAAAATGGCTTGTACGCCACCCCTGCCATTGTAGAACAGCCATCGAATCCAAAACCTACGCAATCTTCGGTTGAGAGGTTAGAACTCATTAAGAAATTGTCAATTGCTTCGGCAATTGCGGAAGCATTTTGTGCTTTTAGTTCAACAAACCCTACAAATTCTTCTCTGATTTTCCTTTTGCTTTCGTCGTAGAGCCGCACGCCTATTGACAGCTGTTCTTTCCCAGATACGTCTGCTGTTTTATCAGCGATAGCTGGGTAGCCAACCCAACATAACGACCCAGATTATTTTCATGACAGCCATCGTCCACTATAATTTCAGGATCGACGTTGACGTCATAAGTTTGTTGGGATGTCGATGGAGAAGAATAGTCGGCAACAGATATATTAACAGGTTCTGCTGGAGAATTTGACGCTTGTCCAATGTTAGCATGCAATGATCTTGGCATTACATGAGTGGTTTTATAATGGTTGTCATTTTCATCGCTTCCACTGCTACTTTCCCGACATTTTTTTCGTTTTTCGCGTGTCCTCCCTAAAAAATGGATACACAAAATTACTATTACAGTGTTTAGGCGGGTTGCATAGGACGAAAATAAAGATCAAGTTTCACATTCTAATATATTATTATTTACTTCCTATCAATAAAAGTAAAATCGCGATATTCAAAACTTTGTGGTTTGAACGCCAAATAATCAAAACTAGGTAAGTAATTTGAAATAATACACTTGTTGTGACGTTAGAGAAAAGGGACTTTGTTGTCGGTATGGACTTATTAATAAATCCAAAATATTGCAAGGATCTTTCTTTTATGTTTTTTTTTTACTTTTTAATCACAAAATATTCACAAATGTTATTTTAGCTATT
This sequence comes from Yponomeuta sedellus, assembly GCA_934045075.1. NCBI lineage: Eukaryota > Metazoa > Arthropoda > Insecta > Lepidoptera > Yponomeutidae > Yponomeuta > Yponomeuta sedellus. The sequence goes on along the minus strand of OW203726.1, from coordinate 10,152,424 downwards.
ACCTATAACAAAACCACGTCTTGTAATTAATAAATTTAAATATTTTAAGTAATGCTTAAGATATACACTTACAAGAGAGTCAAAGCCCCCCTTAAACAAATCAAATAATCATATTAGGTAGGTACCTACTTAAGTGTTTTGTTTTGACTCACCTCTTTCAAAGAATTTCCTCATATCCATTTGACGGAGTAATATTTCCAGTTGTTGTGCAGTAAACGTAAATCTCGTGTCGCCGCAACGAAACTATAAGACACTATGGCGTATGAAATATTCGCTCGTATTACACTCCGAACTGAATTATATTAGAACTAAATTGACGTGCTCTGCCTCACGCTTCCGCTTATATATTGAAATATTCTCGCTCCCGAAATATGTAGAAAATACTCAACTCTATTTCCATCCTTGTCTTATACTCGCCATCACTGTCTTTTCTTTCCAGAATAGTCCATGCTAGAACGTTCTTCGTGGCATTGCTATTCAATACAAGATGTCGCTATTGACCGTGTAAATTGATCCTATTTCTTTTTACTGGAAAAAGTACTGCCGTCCGAAACTAGATGGCGCTAGATGTTGTTTTCTCCCAAATAAGAATCTTAAACTAAATCTGTACAGATATATACTACTTAAAATAATATGCAACATATTGAATATTGTTTTATTTTAGCATTGAAAACAAATTATTATAATAAAACCAAACTTGCATCAAAATCGTACTTAGTTTTTATTTAATTTTATTCTGTCTCGTAATCAAAATCAGATTCCATAAATTAAATTCTCGACTATGAATCGATAATGTCACTTTCATTATCACTAAAAAATAATAAAAACGAAATAAAGAAATAAATAAAGAGTATCAAAACTTGATCAAAACATTTTGCGTTTCGTTTGACGGCGGCTGAAGGTCGCCATATAATGAGTAGATATCTAAAATTATAAATCGGATAATAAATAATAGCGTATAGGAAAACAATATTTATTCGTATAAATCATTGGTATAAAGAATTATTATCTATTTGAATAAGATTGTTTAATTTATTTGCAAATAATTAACATTTTCGGAACAAAACTTTTTTCAAAAAGGATGCACATAAGACTAGGCTGCGTGGACTGTACAGTCCTTAGCTTGTCCCCATTGGGATAATTGGATGAACAGCGACAATTTAAAACTATATAATATAATCATATATAATCAAAAACACGCGTGCGGTAATGATAAGACAAAAACGCACGCGTGTGTAATTTGACGCATTATGAGTTTAATTACTGTGTAATAAGAAAGAGCCACATTATGAGCAAGTGTGTTGAAAAATATTCTAATAAATACGTTGTGACACGACCGACACGACTCACTATACAGACTATATCGAATGAATTCGAATGTTGTAGAATATTTAACTATAGAAAAAAACAAATCTGGCTGAAAAGATATTTTGTTTCCAACACTTCATTTTGCGCAGAGTAGGTAACACGTTTTTAATTTCTATTTGCCAAAAAAAAATTACATTTAATTCATCTTCTAGGGGGGGCAGCTGCCCCCCCCCTGCCCCTACCTGGGTACGCCCTTGCCAGCTGTCATACATCTCAGGAAACAACTACATTTTTGGATGGTCAACAAATAGAATTGATGGGTCATTCACCGTACAGCCCCCTGATTTGGCTCCCAATGATTTCTTTTATTCCCAAATGTAAAGAATTAATTACGTGGTCTACGATTTTCGACCCGTGAAGATGCCGTAGATGCGTTCAAACAACACGTTTTGGAGATACCTCAATCAGAGTGGAAAAAGTGTTTTACAAATTGGTTTCATCGAATGCAAAAGTGCATCGATCATAGTGGAGAATACTTTGAAATACAATAAAAGCATATTTAGCCATATACATTTGTTTATTTTTTCTATTCCGCATACATAAGTAGCAGCCCTCGTACACTGTTATAATTATATCCACTGCTGATTTTACTACAAAATATTTATTGTCATAGAAACAGTTTTTACATAAGCAATATACATCGGACCCCGCAATAGGTAAAATCGTGGTAAAACCTTTAACACACCAAAAATAGTTTCGCCAAGAAAGAGAATCACACAAAACCGATAGAAAACAGAATTTTGAAAAGTCTTGATACAGTTTTTTTAGTAGTTCCGGCTCTTGTAGCGGCTGCCGGTTATGGCTACGAAGGCACTGCGAACATGGAAAAAAATAGTTTTTTTAGTACCTAGTTCCGGCTCTTGTATCGGTTGCCAGTTATAGCTGCGGACGTACTGCCAATATGGAAAAATTAAATTAAAATCGATCCCTCTGAGGCTCTGATCCTCTATATAGTTCCGACTTTGGATATTGAGTCTTAGCATAATAATTTAAGTAAAACGTTACTTTATCTACATTTTATAATTTTGTAATGAAAAGTTACTTTTCATTAAAATAACTAATAAATAAATAAAAATAAATAAGTATTTAAAATAACGTGAAATGCTTAAAAAAGTCATTTAATTAGAATTTTTGTAATATTCTTGGAAAACCAAGAATTTTTCGACCCGGAAAACTATCCACGATAGATTTTATTAGATTTTTGAACACACTCGTTAGTTGGTTTTTCGCGCGCAACCCCGCTTGCCAAGCGCGCCACTAACGCTCCGACGGGCAATTTGCGAAACACTAGTGTCAAATAAAAAATGTGGTGGATGTTCTGTTTGGTTTTGTGAGCTTCATTTTATTTATATTTATGGTGGTTAAAAACAGTGTGTGAACTTGTTGAATTCAAGTCTTAGAACTGAGGATAATGTTCCATGGTAAGTTAATACGATTTTATAGATTGATTATGTAATATCCATCGTTGTAACTTTTCTTGCAACGAGAAAGCTTAGCGTGTTGTGTTGACTAGTAAAGTAGGTACCTAATGCATAAAACCCACAAATAAACTACTGAGGATGCCGTGGACTTGTAATGCAATTTTTCTAGTATAACATTTGTTAGCATCGAATGGGTTACTAATCCCTGAAACATGAATTAACTAACCTCTAAACAGCTTGGTTTCACGGTTTTTGTTTTAGAGCATTCAATCCAATCCATTATTAATTATGATTTCTATCCTGGCTTCTAAAAATAATTCCATTTTTTTGTGGTTACAATATGTTACACATTATGTTTATTTACTCTAAAAGGATTTGGCAAAAAAGGCGCCAAAACCTCACCTAGTACGAAACAAGGCCAAAGTCAAGATAAGTTAACTGACATATTATCAATTAACACTACCATTGATATTGTACTCATTAGTTTGTTTCTTTGGTTCCAGTTGTGGAGTAAATACTGCATCAGTAATTGAAACATTGTCCATTAGCCGCGAAAATGAAACCCATTTCTTCTGATAGATCACCAAAGAAAAATAGCATACCAGCTAGTGATGAAGATAATGTGAGATACAAATTAAATCTGGAATATTTCAATAAACTCTCTAAACCAAGGTCTTCTACTAAGTCGCCTTCTAAGTCACCCGGAGACGAGAAGAAGTCAGAAAAAACTAAAGAATCAGACAACAATGTCCGCTACAAATTGGCAGAACCTATATTGAAATTGAAACCACTTGACATCAAAACTATTAAGCGTAATGATAACAAAACTATCAAACGTAGTGACAACAAAACTAAGGCAAGACCAAAAATTAAGGTAAACTTCTGGAGTAGTAAACAGAATAATAACCGCCTCAACAAGACAAAAGAAAAAGTGGTCACAAATAGAAGGCACACAATTGCTGTTACAAAAAATACTGCTTCTAAGGGCCAAAACTCTGTTGTTAAAGTGCGTAAAAGGGTCTCATTTTTGCCTTCGCCGCTGTTCCTTGAAAACCATGTACCTATGGTCACCGTTCCTGATGACTTGACGATAGCATTGAATGAAGAAGAAGCCAATGAACTACGGGATGATTTAAATGAAGGTATAAAAAAAGACATTGGCTTGGATAACCCGAGACTGTCTAACTCTCCAAAAAACTGGTCTAGGAGCTCAACCACCCAGACCAGTCCCAGTCTTAGAGGAACTAAGCGCAAACACAGCCCTGACGATTTAAGGTGTGAAAGTGAACTTGAGTTCTTTTCAAAGTATGTTGTGCAAAAGTTGAGGAGGATGGAAACTAATCAGCGAATCTACTCTGAGAACTTGATTAACACTGTTCTAATGCTTGGACAGTTTGGGACGCTCAATGGTAAATCAAAAATAACTGACGTTTAATACTGCTCTAAACTTAGGATAGTTATTAATCTAAGTAAAACTTTATCAATTATTTTTAAAATCACAGCACTTTTACCGTGCAGGGTGTTTAACATTATAATATTTAATGTATGTTGATAATAAACAATTAGCTTAATTGAGAGTTCTGGAGTAGGTAATTAAAACGAGAGACTTTTTATTTCTTTTCTTTTCATTATTTTGTTTAGGTTTTCAATATAATCAATTATTGAAACATTTGGTACTTAAATAATAAAAAAATTGTATTTTTGATATTTGTGGTTACTTGCCTACTAAACTTTTACTTACCTACTTAAAAATATTTTTGAAGTACATAGTACCTACTTGTTGTATCCTAACAAATATTTTTCTATTGATAAGAATAAAAATTAGTGTTAAAATTTATTTAGATTTGTCTACACAAATAAAATTATTACGCACACAAAATAGGGAGAATTTTGCGGAAGCAATAATGAGACAAGTTATTTAAAGATAGAGAAATATTATATTATTATATCCATAATTATTTTGTATTAATCACACTCCTGCATTGCGAATGTATGCACTTATTATCATCAGTATATGTTTAATGAAATGCAATGTACCTAAGTTTGGAAAATCTTTGCATGCTTTATTGTATAAGTTATCTTTTCAGTGTAACTTTTATTTTTTCTTTGGTGATATTGTATCTACGGCCTATAAAATTTTACTGCTGAATGTGGCATCAATTTATTTTTTCAGGACAGAAAATTGAGTTAATGATTTTTTTTGTACATCTAGTAAATTATAATGTTTTTGCTTTGCGAGTCTTTTTTGTACATAAGTAGTTAATTATTTAAATACCTTTTTAAATTAAACACAACCCACACTACCAAAACCAGTGTATTTAATATAGTGTTTTTAATACAGTGGAGTTTAAGCTTGAGTTTACACTAAACTGAGATGGTGTGCATAGTTGTGCATTTTTAACAAGTTCCCTGTCCATGAGTGGTATATGACTCAGAGGAGTATATTGGAATAAGTTCATGAGTCACATTTGACTCATTTTCATTACATCTTCCGGCATACAACTATCTAACTGTGGACGTAGGGTATTGGAATTTAATTATATCTTGGACAGGGAAGTTGTTAATTTTCTAGAGCAACGGTTACTCACTGGATGAATGGACTAGTAGTTTCGCATTTGTTAGTTTGTGAATCATAGCATGTATGAGTTTGTTTTTTATGAACTACAAACCAAAACGTGAAGAAACCTGAGGGTCTGAGGTATTACTTAGACCTGAGATTTCCCCACAGCCTCATAGTTGGGTCATTGTATGTAGCAAATGCTGAGGTATTGTAACATTTCAGATAATAGAGTTTCTTACGATGTTTTCCTTCACAGTTAGACAGCAGTGTTGCTTCTATAACTTCACAAATGCACTTATCTCAAAAAACAAAGTAATTTGTACATGTCGGGATTCGAACCCTTGACCTCAGCTGGGCCATTATGTAGCAAATGCTGAGGTATGTTAACATTTCAGAAACTAGAGTTTCCTACGATGTTTTCCTTCACAGTTAGCGAGTAGTGTTGCTTCTATAACTTCACAAATGCACTTATCTCAAAAAACAAAGTCATTTGTACATGTCGGGATTCGAACCCTTGACCTCCCGATTGGGAAGCCGGCGTTCTACCAATCTGCTACTACCGCTCTGGGTCTGAGGCGCACTTGATATCAATAATCTGCGGCGGGAATGCTTGGTGATTAAGCTCTGGTGATTAGGCTCATACTTCCTGAAAGATGGTTTGTGCCCCGCAGTGAGGTGTTTACACGCTGCCCAAAATTGCCAAGTCTATCCGGTTTTCGTCAATATTCACAACTTTTATTATGATGACAACTTCGTCGACGTCGTCGTCAGGCTATACTAGTCCACTGCTGGACATAGCCTTCCCCTCATGAGCGCCATAACGCCTTGTCTTCAGCTTGCCGGATCCAGCATCTGCCTGCAGTTTTTCCCATCCCACCTAGTCGGAGGAAGATTCGTGAAAAACTTCGAGTCCCCCGAAAATAAACATTTTAAGGCATGATTTAACTTCAGCATCGAACAAGTGGTAATACTATCACAAAGGCAAATGCCTGCAGTTTTTCGCAGATCGTCATCCCACCTGGTCGGAGGGCATCCTACACTACGTTTGCCAAGTCGGTTTGCCGAGTCGCGGTCTCCACTCAAGAACACGTTTACTCCAACGGTTGTCGGTTCTTCGCGAGATATGGCCAGCCCACTGCCACTTCAGTTTTCTGATTCTCTGAGCTATTTCGATAACTTTGGTTCTCTGTCGGATGCATTCGTTAAGAATCCTATCTTTCAGAGAAACTTCGAGCATAGCTCTGCCCTCCGCCCGCCCTAGGTAATTAATTGCATTTTATATAAACTGCCTCTCATTCAGCAGGTCGTGGATTTGAATCCCGGCATGACTTAATAGAGTCAATACTACTCGCCAGCGGTGGAGGAACTATTTTAGCAAAATGCCGCTATTTAACTAGGTAGGTATTTGCCTTATAAGAACTCTTGTTACGAGTTTGACGGATTTTCTTCGTAAACTAGAATGAATAATTGGTGAATAATTAAATAAACTCATGAAAACCAAGTTACAGGCACGGATGTATTTACATCCGTGGTTACAGGTAATAAATACATGCTGTCAAAATTTACATTTCAGTGACTAGGTTAGAGAGATTTCCAGAGACAATGTAAAATAAAATACTAAAAAAGCAACTTTGGTCTTTGCATCTACGACATCTATGAGATGATTTATATAGCGACCAGTGACACCTTCACACAAGATGAGTGAAGGGACCACTCGGACGCTGCACTACCTACCATTGAAACTATTGAGAGAACAAACAATTTTTCTCCAAATCACATAATTATTTTATGAACCGCTGGCAGTTTGTTCTTTGTTTGCACTAGAATCAAATGACAGTAGTTTAACAAATGTTTATTGTACGAGAAACCGGGGGTAAGTGATCTACCTACTCTGAGTTCGGTTTTGATTCGTCTTTTTTGGTCTGTAGGTGTCGTATGTTTTCCGCTTCGCTCTACGGAATATCTTCTTGCCATATATTGGTTCAATCGTGTTTCCACTTTGTAAATGAGAGAGTTAAATGGGACCGACTTGTAGCTAATTAGATTCAGCCATGGAAAAATTATAGTTTTTATAATAGGTACCTACTTACGTTTTTGCATAGTACCTAGGTATACCGTTTAAATCTCAATCAAATCAAATAAATTTATTTCAACGTAAATACGTTAAAATAAATTTACATACTTCGGGCCGTATTTTAGTGCAGAAAAAGGCCGCGGAAAAAAACTCCACTCTGACCATCTTTTCTCAATAATGGTTACAGCTATGTCAATGACCTAGGTCTAATTGACCTCCGCTAAAAATGCCTTTATACCGAAAATACGAGCCCTAGGTTAACGTCCTAAATTCCGGGTAGCCCCTTTGGCTAGATGCCAAGAACAGCCTAGATATTCTACTTCTAGCCATTATTTATAAGATAACACTAAAAAAACTGAAAAGAAAAACATTTCAACCGTTTGGTGCTTTTAAATGTAACGATAAAGATCATAATTAACCTTACATAATTATGTACAAAACAATAAAAAATCCTAAGAAGTATCTTTAATCACTATGCATATGATTACTATGCATATAGGTACCTAAGTCTTTTTTCTCAAATAAAATTAATTTATTTGCTTAGAACATTTTACATAATGATCACATCTATTAAATATCATCTCACACTCTGTAAGCAATAGTCCAAGATGCAAATATATGATTAAAATTGATTATGCACCAAAATACCATTATGAAATGTAAATTTCAAATCTACTACCAGGTACTAAAAATCTACCATTTTTGTATAATCACAGAGGAATGTCCAAATAATTGAAATGTCTGTTGCATTGAATTTAGTACAATAAGTTTAAAAAAAAACTACAATGTCAAAGGATTTCTTTTATTGAGTAATATAACTTTTGGCATAGCCAGTCATACGATCTTTCTTGAACATCGTTCATCTTAATTTTAGGAATTCAGCAGATATTTGGTTATAGACTCTTACAAGCACAGGGCCGCTATTTCTACTGTGCAGTCGTTTTAGGTGCTCGTAATATCAGTTTATCTTCATATCGCATTCTAAAGCTTAATGCCCATATTTTATTTCTTAAAGATTTGCGATATTCATACATACTTATATATTACACAGGTCTATACGCGTTTATTTATTAGGTAAAACGTAATTACCTTCATTCCCGACGTTTCGGCAAATTTGCGGCTGCCGTGGTCACGGGTTACTGAAGTAGCGAGTACTTGAAAGCTTGAAATTCTTGTGTTTTTTTAATTTCAGTTGCTTCCCAAACGATTCGTCGATAGCACAGGTTTTACCTGATAAATAATCGTGAATAAACCTGTTTAATATCCAACTATGCTTATATATTTTGTGAATAAGTTTTTATATTCAGTATATTCATATAATGGTTGAACTCATGGATGTATTCATTTCCTGTTTGTGCAATAAAGTGTTCTTTATCTATATCATTAGGTATGTTTCTTCTTAAGTACAGTCGACAGCAATCACACTACATTTTAGATGAAACCAGTAACCCGTGACGTAAGCAAGTAGATTGCACGCGTCTAACGGTTGATAACATAAGAATATTCTTTAATTGTACACCAGAACACGATTTAAATTTCATGACCGTACGGTACAAATGACGGCCTCATTGTTAATACCAGTTTCATCCATGCAACCTTGTGATGTAAAGTTGATACATAAAACCTATTCATATTAATGTGTTACATAAGTATATTGACCTACGTGAAATACTTCACATAAAACTCATTCAGAAAACACAAAATACCTACCTACAATGATTGATTCCGCACATTGTGTGTACCGAGCTCTGAAATGTACGTTTGAGTTCTGAAAGTGCACCATATAAACAAACTCATTCAGAAAACACAAAATACCTACCTACAATGATTGATTCCGCACATTGTGTGTACCGAGCTCTGAAATGTAAGTACGTTTGAGTTCTGAAAGTGCACCATGTGAACTGCTTGTTCATGTAATTTTATATGTATGGAACTTGAATAATTATACTGCATTTATTTTCGAGTGAAGAGTTTTTTTTTTGCATTGCCTAAATACGTTCCACTGCAAAGGCCTTCCCTCAGAAAGAGAGTATGCGCTTAATTACCACGCGTGCCCACCGCCAACTGGCAATTTAAAGCGCTAAGGCAGTTGAACACCTCAGACTTAACACGTTGCCAGTCCAATGACTCCACATGGAGTCACAGGCAGTACTGACTAGGACGTCCATGACTCCAGTAGGAGTCACATTTGCAAGGTAGAATAAAGTAAATTTATTTTGTGGGCGTGTGAGTTAAAGCAAAGACATTCCCATGGGCGTATGAGTTAGAAACTAAAGTATTTGAAGCGTAAAAAACACGACGTATTTTTTTTTCTAAAAAGTTTTTATGTGGCATCATAAATTAAACTATTTTTGACATGTACGTTCTGTATTTAATGAAAATCAAATCAATACATAGCATTATAACAAGTACAATAGAAATCTTTTTTACATTTTGGGCACCAAGTAGTCACTCTTGAAGCTTTTGCACCAGCAATTTTTCAAAGTTTTACCTTCTAAGATAAGTTTATTGTAGCATCCTACACATCGTTTCTTGTTATAGATTCAGCCTTCTGGTTTCTCAATCTTCTCAAAACTGTGTTTACATCCGAATGATAGCTCTGCAGCAGCAGGAGTTGACTGTCGGTCCTCATTTTTATTGCAAACAATTCTTATATAGATTTCTTCACGAGCTGCTAGACAGTAAGTTTTTTTCGGCCAGTGTTCTTACAGACTTCTTTGTAAATAATATATGCGTTTATAACAGCGATTGAAAACAAGTCTATAGGAATTTTGTTGTACCATACCACGGTTTTTCTAAATGAGTTATTGTAGCTGCTTGACTGATCTTATACGTCGGTGCCTTTTTTATCTCTATTATACTTCAGTATCATTTCAGGTTTTAGTTGTGGTCGTCGTCCTGCACCAATTTTCATTGATTTGCCATAGCATGTTGAAATAAGAAAAACGTCACGCTTGTCACGCCATTTTAGAACAGTGTTGTTTTATTTCTGCATAGCTGCAATCTCTCTTTTTTTTAATTTTTGGCAAACCCTTTCGTTTTTGGTTTACCGTGCCAAGGAGATCAGTGCCGCGGCTCTTCAAAAATTCGGCTAGTAGAATGCTATAGAAGTCATCAGTAATATTCAGTCTGCCTTCATCTAGCAGATTTTCAGCCAATCGCGCAACAATACTTCCCGATGAATCCAAGACGCACACTTTTGGGCTTTGGTCATAGTAAATTTCGCAGCCCCACCCAAAACCGTTTTTGGTGTAAATTTTTATTCCATATTTAAATTCCATTCGATGTACTGTCGAAAAAGAAGGCGACCGTGAAAGTGCACCATCGATTCATCAACGACAATTATTCGACCCGGCCGGGTCGTTGACTTGCATTGACATTCTTCTGGTAGCTGACGACCACTTGGGGCTCTTCAGCTTGAATGAAATCGGTGATGTCGTCCGTTGATTCACGTAGAAGTGGTGCAGGAGATTCCCGATCAAAAACGATATCTTCTTCTTTGGAATTCAGCTCCACGTCACTGTTTTGTCATCACTCGCAATAATCTGTATCACGAAATCTTTTATCCATTTTTGTTACGAAATATCTTTCATAGAATGTTTGAATGCTCAATTGACAAGCTAGTTATCATTTTAATATGAGGGTATATTAAAAAGACTATAATTTTGGTAGGTGGTGCCATTGAAAACAAACACATTTTTATCGTCATGCGTTCGTGATTCTAAGCGGAGTCACGAGATTTTGCATTCATACGCCCATGACTCCATATAGATTCACACACATTTATGCTCATACGTCCATGACTCTATATGGAGTCATTGTGTTTTTCCGGGAAAATGAACAAATTTTCCATTTGTAAACGCATATTTGGGAGAGTATTAGGGCATTACTTAAACTTAAAACAAAAAATCTATTGGACGTATGGGTAGTACCAAACCTCTTGTATGGGGACAGGGAACGTGTTAATGAAAGAAAGAATAAAAAAAATACAAACCTACTTGTAGAAACATGGAAAATGAATAAATAATTATGTCTTTGTATCGGGCTCCTGACAAACAGACCACCGACTCTGGGTCTCTATCATAAATTTATAACACAGTATAATAAAGGGACTGAATAGCTATTTATTTATCATTTAGCGATTATTAGGAAAACTATTCTTCTTCTTGGTCGGTACGAGATCGGTACGCTCTTGACAGAGCGGTCGCGTGGTCCTCATTGTAAAGGCTTTATTGTGGTAAACTATTAAATTATTTTTATTATTATAACATACAATGTGGACAGTTTTATTGTAAAAATGGGGAGGGAAAACAAATAAATACATATTTTAACACATCGGAAATGTAAAAATGGAGAAATCCATTTAGTGGGCAGGGCAAGCAGACGAAATACTGTGGGGCTAGTTCCTTAATTTATCTTTACACACTATGACCTGACCAAGTCGGTCTAAACAACAGTAATAAAGTTCACACTTTGTTGTCGGCGTTGAATATCTGCCTGCGGCCAAACGATAATTTTGTTTGGAACCCGTTGCCAGGCGACGTTAGATTGTGCTCCACGCTACATCCGGCGTCGGTCGCCAGTCAGTCACGCGCCAGCCACCCCCCGAGACGGGGCTTAGTTCTCACGTGGACACATTTTACATTTCTAAGCCCCAGTAATAATACTCGCTGACTGAAACAGAAGTGCAAAGCCAACTTTATCCACATATAATAAAAAAATTACCTGCGAAGTTAACATATTTCTTTTTGCCCTGCTTTACGGCTGATATCATTGATAAATTTTGCATAAAATACAATGTAGCTTCACTCGGACTGTCACGTGAAGATCTGTATTTTTGTGTTGTTTTCTTCAATTTATTGACGCTGCATACCTTAAACTGCGTTTCCAATTGTTACCTTGACCTCTGCCCAACACAAAAACAGAACCTTGAATCCAAGCCAAGAAATTAAAATGGATATCGTACATCGCTTACACTATCTTGTGCTCTCCCAAAAGTCTGATTTAATGACCATGGAGCGGGAGCAGAGGCTGCGGGTAAGGCGCCAGTCCAGCCTTCCAGAGTACAGCCGAGCCAACAAGACGCGACAGAAACTAGAGCAAGTCTACTTCAACGATGTAAGTGTTATTCTAGATCTTAGCTCAAAAAACGTGTTACCATATCTCATCGATTCTGATTTCTATAGGTCGTTGTACGATGGAATGGTTGAGGAAAAGATTGTGAGAATTCTCCGTTTGCTACCTTTTGCACTCTACACGCCGCAGTATTCTCTTATACCTCTAATTGGCAATATACCTCTCAGTTGTAATCGCAATGTAATGTAATCTGTTATCTTTTTCTGTCGTGAAAACAGGTTGGCGTTTTCTCTTAAAATCTGTCGCCTACAAACATCCTTAGCAATTAACTTAAGTTCGTAAACAACCCCTAAAATCTGATAGCAAAACTACGGCCATAATAGCCCTTAGAGCCTCAGACATTAAATAAGACAACAGGCGACTTACTATTTCGGTCAACCTTTCTGATAAGAGCTTTATGTTTCTCTTTTATTTGAACTTGGCACGACATCCACCCCTATCTCGGAAACCGTTAAAATATACCGCGGTTTAAGAATACACTTTAAGTACGATGTAAGAACACTTTAGTTTAAGGTCGACTTGCACCACATCTTAAAATATGTCACTTAAGTAAATTAAATTTGGTATGAATAATTTTAACAAGTCGGCCTTTGTGATGGTCATTGCGACTAGACATAGCTCTCTGAATTTCAAGATTCAAACATGTGTTGGGCAGCTTGGTGAATGCCGTCAGAAGGATCCAGGTGTGTTACGATGAGTTCGTAAAACTGCGCTAGGCCCGAGTTTCATAAACATACAATTAGCTGTTTTACAACTTTGGTTCTTAATACAATAAACAAAACATCTAAAGTAAAACTAAAATAATAACTAAACTAAAATCTAATTAACATAAAGTAAAAAAAATAAATACCTATAATTTACAAATAAAACACTTGCCCCAGGTCGGTGTCCCTCTGCAGGGAGCCCAGAATGCTGGCAACATTCCCCCTTTGGATGGCCAGACTTATTCTCTGGCCGAGGTATGCGCCAGCCCTCCGGTCCCCCGTGGCGTCGATGAGGCGCGTTGACAGCTCTTTAAAGAGCGAACGCGCCTCAGGGCCCCACGGGCCCAGTGTCTCGACCCCAAACGGCGCAAATATGTATTGGTTGCCCAATGTTGCATATTTCCGCCGTTTGAGGCCTTCCGCCGCCCCGGCCGCTGAGTCAGCGGCCCTTATACTCTGGGAAACATGGGAAGGTGCTAGTGTGTCGACGCAGGTTGAGTCCCACACCAACGGCCTCCCATGTTTCCAGGGTATTGACGTCATTCCGTCAGGCCTTTTCCCATCATCTCGGAAAATTCCCGGAGGTTCCAGCATTGCTGGAACTCCGGATGTAGCGAGGGCCCTTCACTACTAACTGGCAAATTAATACTGAATGAACCGACAATGGGGAACTAGCGCCTAACTTAGATTGAAGTAGCATTGTGTTATATCATATGTAACAATACATTTAATTTTTTTTTACATAACACAACACTTTTGGGCTATTCGGTGTCCTAAAAATCGAATAATAATGTTACTGGTATAAAAAAAAACATATTCGCATTCTGAAGGTTTTCTTACAACGGTGTACCTACGCATAGAAATATTGTATGCATAAAAATATAATATTTTACGAGATAACTCAAATACTGCATTACGTACAAGTTGTGACGTCATAGGTAAAGCTCGATTGTATGGAGCGTTTTTGTACCACGTGATTAGAATGACTATGACAGGGCATAATACTGTGAAAAGTATTACAGAAAAAAAACCACATTGATTTATCATTTAAAATTCGATTGAATTCTACGTGCAAGTTTTCCATTGAGAAAGATTGCTGATAGCAGCTGGATAAAGATGGCCGAGGACATGAGGAAGTAGCATGCATTTGTGTATAGGTACTCGTACTGCTAGATGACAGATATATTCTGTGTGCTAGACATAGGCCTAACTACCCCTAGAATATGGGCTCGTGAATTGGATCCTACAAAAATACGTACACCCCAAAGCGCCTTAAGGAATAGGATCGAAAATGTTCACGTCAGTCCTATTTCGGTTATAGAATTTCCCTAAAATTGGCCTACATGGGGCTTACTAAAAGTTTTGCACTTCTAGCTAATCGGAATTATTTGAATTTTGAATGTTATATTTTTTGAAACGTTGCAACCTTCTTAGTAGGTAATAAAAAAAACAATTGGCAGGAAATCATTTGACAATTGTTTTTTATCATACATCAAAGTTCTATCTACGTACGCAACGAAAATGGAATTAAGTCGAAAATGTTTTAGAGCGATGATTTTTTTCACAAAATCACAAAAACTGTGCCGCTCGCTTTCAAAATGTTTTTGGGAGAGAAGCACCTTGTTTGAGCACCGTGAGGCGAAAGTTTGCTAAATTTGAGAGAGGTCGAGTTTCTTTACATGACGAATTTCGTGAAGGGCGGCCTTCAACTGCCGTCAACGAAAATAATGTGGCTACTGTTAAGCAGTTAATTGAAGAAAACCCGCCGATTACCAATGAGACAATTCGAGGACTATTGGGGATTGGTATGAGACAAATTCAGAAAATTTTACACGAAGAATTGAAAGTTTGGAAACTTTGTTGTCGTTGGATCCTTCATGAACTGACAGCGGAGCAGAAGCGGGCTCGCGTGGAATGGTGCTCACAGATGCTACTTAAGTACGATCACAGACATTCTAATGCTGTTTATGACATTGTCACAGGAGACGAAACATGGATTTATGGTTTTGAACCCGAAAAACATAGCGTACTTGTGAATGAAAATGAGAACAGGCCAACAAAAGTGGAGCAGGCGAGAAACGTTGGTAAAAAAAAGATCGCTTTTTTTTCTCAGCTACAGGTCCCATCTGTACAATTCCACTTGAATATCAAAAGAGGGTTAATGCCGATTATACCATTTGTTTACCCAGGATGTTAGAAAAAGTTCGCGAAAGACGACCAAAAAACCGCGTTCTCCTACATTATGACAACGCTTCTTCACACCCGGCCACCAAAACAAAGTCATTTTTAGCTTCCGAAAAAGTACAACTCTTCACCCATCCGGCGCATAGGCCCGACCTAGCACCCTGTGATTTATGTATTTTCCCCAAAATCAAAGATTTGATGAAAAGTTTCACTTTTACCAACTCCGAAGAGGCAGTGATAGCGCTCAACCAGCACGTAGAAAACATGCCTTCAGATGGTCCTCGTGTTTTAAAAAATGGTTTGATCGCACGAATAAATGTTTAAAATGAAAAGGAGAGTATTTTGAAATGCAATAAACATAATATTTTGCATGATCCGAGATATTTTGGTTATAACATGTCGTTTTATTAAGTTACGCAAAGCTTATAGTATGACGTACGTATAAAATCTTAGTTATTATAAAACCATGATTCCTTAACTCCATAAAAACGCAGTATAAATAGTTTTGTGGTAATCTTTCTCTCGCTAAGTGTCTGCCGCAGACTTTATGCGGCGTTTATGCTGAACTTAATCTATCTCCCACGCTATTATGAGTTCTACGAGTTCTTTGTTGGACTATTCTATTTATGTGAATACAATTAAAAATGTTTTTGTCTTGTTTTCTTGATTCAAAAGTGACTCAGGGAAGTCTTAAGTGAAAAACTTTATTCTCTCATATGTAGGAGTTCCTTCATCGTTGGGTATGGCCCTAGGCACTTAACTGAACTTAGACTATATTTAAACAAACCAATCTGCTTACCCGCGGTTTCTTGTGCAGTAACAATCTTTCAATATAATATATATATGTAGGTACCTTCCTACCTAATTAATGCAAGCTGCCGTCTGTACCTACTCTTAAGCCGCGTTTTCACAGTCTTAGGGCGCTCGGTCCGAGTGCGCCATCCGACTAAACTTATGCTTCTGATTGGCTATTTTGGTTTTGTCACGATAAACCAATCAGGAGCAGTAGTTTACTCGGATGGCGTACTCGGTCCGAGCGTACCTACTAAGACCGTGAAAACCTGGCCTTAGCTTAAGGTGCTTCGGGGTGATAACTAGCGCCACCAATGTAGTAAATATAAAGATAGTAAAAATCGTAACTTGTTTTCTAATAGGTTTTTTTTTCAAAACGTAAGCATGAAATAATTTAATGTCTGTTATATATAACTTTAGCAGATTCGTAGTATCAACATCCTAAGACTTTAATCGATTTCCCCTAAAAGCGGCCGTTTTTGGCGAAAATGTGACAGCTAAGTCCTAATTCAGCTCATATGCAAAAGCCAATACGGTAACCCAATGGGGTCAACGAGACAATAATGAAAATAATGTAGTTACCTACATTAATATCAGTTCTGCATAACTTTCTTTTCATTAATGTGATTTAAGTAGCACTTAGCGAAAATGCATGAACTCGTACCTAATTCAAAGACCCAATGGGGTCAACGAGACAATAATGAAAATAATGTAGTTACCTACATTTATATCAGTTCTGCATTACTTTCTTTTCTTTAATGTGGTTTAAGTAGCACTTAGCGAAAATGCATGAACTCATACCTAATTCAATGAGCCTTTTTGAACACAAATTCACAAAGCAATAGATGGCGCTTACATGCCTGGCCGTAGAAGAACCGGAATACAGCTGTCAAAATTAATCTGCGCTGAGCAAAATTTGACAGACTTGTCCCTGTTCTTAAGCGCCATCTATGAAGATGCACCTTAAAACCTATGGAAGAAGTGGTGCAAGCTGGCGTTAGAAAACATAATATAGTCATTGGTACAGGCTGAAATAGAACACACACCTATCCACCCAGCTTATCCCCAATATTTAAAAATTTGAATTTTCCGCCCCACTAATGTTTTACCTTTCTAGCAAGAATAAAGAAATAGAGCTTCCTCAAAAGTTCAGGAGTTACGTTGAGCATGTAAATGACTTGATTTGCATCACACAGTTCTTTTGACGTTCAACCAGTAGCTAGTGATCCAGTTCTTAAATTCCTACCTGCATCATTATTGTGCAAAAATGGACTCTTCTTTTGTAGGCTTAAAATTTCAAATTA
Organism: Yponomeuta sedellus; assembly: GCA_934045075.1. Lineage (NCBI taxonomy): Eukaryota > Metazoa > Arthropoda > Insecta > Lepidoptera > Yponomeutidae > Yponomeuta > Yponomeuta sedellus. The sequence goes on along the minus strand of OW203726.1, from coordinate 10,134,881 downwards.
TCATGCACATTTTTAACCCAACTTAGCTCGGGCAAAAAAATCTTTTAATTATTTGCAAAGGGGCGTCCCCCAATTCAGTCCAGAGGGACACAAACATAGGGATTGGTGTTCGTTTTAATCGATGAAGTGACATAATCGTTGAGATAACGCATAATTATTGTAACATTGTTTTATTTTACGAGCCGATATTTTTTTTGAAGTGTAGTATTTCTTGGTATCAGAAAAAAATCGATCACATTTTTTTAAACAGGTAATCGCAGTTAACTTCGAAGTCGTTAACGTCATTTTAAGAGGCAATCTTACCATAATCTAGAAATAAACATAGATATAGGTACTTACTGCGTACTAACTAAAAAATTGCGAATATGTAATATGCAATTAGTGGATTTCAATGAATAATAAGTATATTCCAAATTTCTTCATTAAATGTGTATTTCCACATTAACTTTTCTTAAATTTATGGTATTTATTTAAAAAGCAAGCTAAAATTGGAACAGCTACCTACTAAAATTAAGAGTAGGTAATCTTCTTAATATCATTATTAGAATGATCAACTTGTTTACTTTGACAGCAAAGAACCCAAAACAGCTTTTATTCTGTACTCCTTGTCGAAAATGACGACCAATAAAATCGCGAAGAATATGAAATGAAATGAAATGAAAAGGTTTTATTCAAAGTAGCGCAGATACTGCGGCTTAATGAACGTTACAAGTTAAACTAGGTGTCCATTTCAAAATCTGGATCATTTTGGAGAAAAAAAGGACAAAAAAACTCCAAACTTAGTCTTTTCAAATTCCTTAATTAACAGAATTTACACAGATACTACAAAACTCGTGAATTTTACATGCTTGAATTCCAGACATCATTGTCATCTAAATAATCCTTAATATTATAGTAGCTCTTTTGGCACAAAGTGTACTTTACACATTTTTTGAACCGCGCTTCAGTCAAACTTAATATATCTTCAGGGATTTTATTGTAGAAGCGTATACAATGCCCCATGAAGGATGTATTAACTTTTGCCAGCCTAAATCTTGGGATCAAAAGTTTATGTTTATTTCTAGTATTTACATTATGTTGGCTACCTGCAGTTTTAAAGTTGCTAATATTTTTCCTGACATACATAATATTTTCATAGATATACTGACTGGCAACTGTCAGGATGTTTGTTTCTTTAAAGAATTCTCTTAACGAGTCTCTACTGCCTAGCTTATAGATGAATCTGATCGCTCTTTTCTGCAAGACGAAGATGGTCTCAATGTCCGCTGCCCGTCCCCACAGTAGTATGCCGTAGGACATGATACTATGGAAGTAACTAAAATAAACGAGCCTGGCAGTTGCGACGTCAGTTAGTTCCCTAATTCTTTTAACAGCATATGCTGCAGAGCTAAGCCTATTTGCCAATTTTTCTATATGAGGACCCCATTGAAGCTTTGCATCAATTGTGATGCCTAAAAATACAGTATCTTCGACAAGGTCTAGTTTGTCCCTTCCCAATATAACTTTGCTGTCAACTACTTTGACATTTGGTAGAGTGAACTTTATACATTTTGTCTTTTTTGAATTTAACAATAAGTTATTAGACGTAAACCAGTTTAGTACCTGAGAGAGAGCAGCATTAGTATTGTCAAGGTCATCTTCTTGTCTCTTAATTTTGAAAATAAGTGACGTGTCATCTGCAAATAGTACTATCTCTGACATATTTTGAACCATGAACGGCAAATCATTTACATATACGAGGAAGAGGAACGGCCCCAAAATCGATCCCTGTGGTACTCCTATCCTGACCTCTGACCCTGAAGATTTAGTTCTATTTATATCAGCTCTTTGAATTCTTCCTTCTAAATATGATGTCATAAGTTTTAGGCTATTCCCGTTTATACCATAGTGCTTTAATTTTAAAAGAAGTGTTTTATGGTCAACCATTAGTAAATAAAAACTGTAGAAAAAGTTCTACTAGTAAACCTCTGTACTCAGAGGCTTTAAAAAAACCTAACATAAATAAGTTAAGCTTGACTGCTGATTTAAACTGTCAGCGCAGACCACAGAAAAGCCCCTCTTAAAAAAAATCACTTTAGCTAATCAGAACATACAGGGTGGTTTTTCTGGAAAGCTACTAGAGTTAGAATTGTTCTTAGAGCAACATGAGATTGACATACTTTGTGTTACGGAGCACTGGCTATTAGAATCTCATATGAATTTTTCTGTACATAATTATCAGTTAGCCAGTTGCTACAATAGAAAGTTAGCATTGCATGGGGGATCTTTAATACTAGTAAAGGATGGTTTAAAATTTAAAGAAAGGAAAGATATTTGCAGGCTTTCTGTTGAAAAAATAATTGAACTATCTTGTGTTGAATTATCGTCACACATTGTAGTAAGCGTATACAGGCCCCCCACCAGCGATTACAGTGTATTCGAATCTGTATTAGAGGATGTATTAAAAGTAGCCTGCAGTAATAATAAGAAGGTTATAGTCTGTGGTGATTTTAATGTAAACCTGCTTGTAGATTCCCCTTCGAGTGCTAAATTAAAACTTATTTTTAAGTCTTTTAATTTGATGAATATTTTCTTAGAGCCCACCAGGATTACCGAAACCACCGCCACCTGCCTTGACAACGTATACTGTGACTGTGAATTTTCCCATTATTCTACAGTGAATTGTCTTAAATCAGACCACAGTGGTCAAATTGTACATTTTAAAGCAGATTTAAAAAAAATAGAGCAAGATGTACTCTGCAGGGTGATAACAAATAAAAAACTAGAATTGTTTAAACTTGACTTAAAAAAAAGATTACCTATTCAAAAAAATAAAACTCAAGATGCTAATGTTCTCTATCGAGATTTCTTCAAGGCTGTTTCAGATAGTTTTGAAAAAGTTTTTAAATTAAAACAGATATCCTGCAAACAAAATAAATTACAATTTAGTGAATGGGCCACTGCCGGCATCCGAAAAAGTAGGGACACACTTTATTCACTGTATGAGAAAAAAACATATACATACAACCCCAGTTTTATACAGTATGTAAAACTATATTCAAAATTATTTAAGGCCGTCTGCCACAAAGCAAAATGCGAGTATATAAAATCAAAAATCCTTCAATCTTCTAATAAATCTAAAACAATTTGGGCTATTATAAATAAGGAAACTGGTAAATCCAAATTGGGAGATCGCGAATTTGCACTTAAAATAAATAATAAATTAATAACCTCAAATGAAGACATTGCTGCGGCTTTTGAACAGTTCTTTACAAATGTTCCAATTATAACGACAGCTCCTTTAGACTCTTCTCCAGCTCTTGCAGAAACTATTTTGAAAGACAATGTCGCCCTATGCGATCACGATTTTTCGTTTGATTATATTGAAGCTCATACCGTGATTAAATCGTTTAAAAAGCTAAAGCTTAAAAAAACTGAAGATTTGTGGGGTATGTCAGTAACAGTAGTTAGCTCAGTAATCGACACCCTAGCACCCTATTTAGCCAGAATCTTTAACAAATGTCTAGATGAGGGTATATTCCCAGATCTAATGAAATATAGTAGGCTCGTTCCTTTATTTAAAAGTGGTGATAAGCAAGATCCTTCAAATTTCAGACCAGTCTCGGTTCTACCCGTTTTGAGTAAAATATTCGAGAAGATAGTTCTAGGTCAACTGCTTACACACTTCAATGACTATCAACTTCTCCATGGTCAGCAATTCGGCTTTACGCAAGGGCGCTCTACAACGGACGCCGGCGTCATAAGTATATTCCAAATTTCTTCATTAAATGTGTATTTCCACATTAACTTTTCTTAAATTTATGGTATTTATTTAAAAAGCAAGCTAAAATTGGAACAGCTACCTACTAAAATTAAGAGTAGGTAATCTTCTTAATATCATTATTAGAATGATCAACTTGTTTACTTTGACAGCAAAGAACCCAAAACAGCTTTTATTCTGTACTCCTTGTCGAAAATGACGACCAATAAAATCGCGAAGAGTTGTTTGTACGAGGAGTTTGTACGTTGAGTATTTCGCTAAAGGAGTTTGTATCGAGTATTTTTTGCGCAAGGAGGTTGTGTAGCATTGAGATGGAGGACACAATATAATCCGCTATTTGACACGTATCAAATTTGACACGATAAATGAATATTAGATTATTTAACGTAAGAAACCGAAATATATTGATTTTGCTAAGTAAGTATGCAGGATGGCTGCAAATATTGCAAAGTAAAAAAAATTTCCTCGTTCAATTCGTAACGGCGAAAACGCTATCCGCCATCTTGAAACCATCTAAAGTATGTAAACAAACATCTTTTAAATCAACTAAAGAGTCGGGGTCTCTTTTGGCACGTTTGAGCCAAGTTTATCGAATGTTAATTTCACTGGGCACACGAATCCACAACTTCCCGGGGGTCTTTATTTACGGGTTTTTCATTCTCGAACAATGCAATAATGATAATTGGTATATTTCGGATATAAATTCGATAAAATCATGGTTGCGTTGTTGTTATTTCACTATGCTCAGAGATCACTTACAGAAAATTGAATGTCAAACTTTGTTTACAATTTTTTGGACTTCAAACCATAGACAAAAATGGCTGACCGTGTTTTTGGCTGTTTAGGAAAATAAAGTTTTAAAATTATATTTTTATGTTGCTTCTAGGTCCTCAAAAAATATTTTTTGGTCTAATGGAAGAGTTATTTACCGTTTAAGACTTACTTGAAAAGAGAGTCAAATAGCGGATTATATATAAATATATCAAATATAATTACATCAAATAAGTAAAATTTGTTTTTTTTTTGTGTTTTAGGGATTTAGGGTTCCGTAGTCAACAAGAAACCGTTTTAGTTATGCCAAACGCGGCTTAGCCTGGAGGCAATTATTACTAGAAAGCAGTTTGGCATAGATATACAATATTAATCCCGTCGACAAAAAGTTATAATAAAAACTTTGTGCTTTGCATCTACGTAATGAGATAAACAGCATCCAGTGGCGCCTTCCCATACACTAGATGGTTGAAGGGACCACTCGGACGCTGCAGTGCCTGGGACATTGTTTTAGATAGAGAGACTGGCCCAGTTATAGGTACCATCCTGACAGCTTAGTTGGCCTAGCTAGCTCAGGCCAACTAAGCTGTCTCAAGACAAGTCAAAACGTGCGAAAACAAAAAAGCCGCTGGTTTTCTCACGATGTTTTCCTTAACTTTTAGCGTGTAGGGTTGATTACTTCAAATTCGCAGATATAAGTACAGTCTATTTATTCTTACTTGTCCAATTTAGTAAACAAGATTCTAACCTTAAAATTGAGATTAGATGCCTAAACTAGACATTTTCTCGCAAATTCATGAACTATGTTTATAAAATTTGCAGCGTGTTATCTAAAAGAGTGTTCCAGGTTACTTCATTTATGAAAATATGGCAGTTTTGGACTAAAAAGTCACACTTTAAGGGTAGAATCTTGTTTACTAAATTGGACAAGTAAGAATAAATAGACTGTACATAACTTTCAACAAAGTCGTAGATACGTGCCCGCACTGGAAATCGAACTTAGTGCTCTCACTTCCGAGTCCAATCTTCCACCCACTGGGCTACCGCCTCTTCGCAACCTTTAAAATAAATATTTTGTTACCACCCATAGCTACGCCTACAGGGATGTACTTTTTTCTCGCCTACGCCGTATTGTAGCCTTGTAGGGTAGCGACGGATTGGTTGTTTAAAAATAATGTGCGTATATGAAAACCACTTTAGATGTAAAAATCCGTTTGCCAAATAGCATTAAAGCACAATATTTTGTTAAAGGAAAATGCCCCTCAACTGGCTATAGGTACGTCTGATTGGAAAAACGTAAAAAAATCAGGACAATTGCTTATAATGCAACGAAAACTATCGGCTAGGTAATAAATAATAATAAATAAATATTCATGAACATCTTACACAGGTCTCATTAGCTCTATACTAAGTTCAACTAAATTACTTGTGTTACTGTTTCTAACTTGACGATAGATTTCTTACAATAAATACTTAGACAACATCTAAGACCCGACACAAACTAGAAAAGTTCGTTTCCTAGTTTGACCCGGCCGGGGATCGAACCTGAGACTTTCGGTTTTACAGACAGCATACCAAACCGCGGCGCCAGCGAGGCTGTCGGTAGGCTTTATTATTATTTTAATTCCTTATTCACTAACCACATGAGTAATTGTACAAGGGCATGCTTTACAAGATAAATAGTAATTAGGCAGCCAACTTCAAAATGGAAAACTTCTCCATTTGCGGAACCCTACACTGCGCTGTTCCTGACACGCACTAGGTCAATTTTGTATTTCAAATGGATACCTATGAAGATCCCTTTCCTCAGATTTACGTACTAGTCACGATTTAAAATCACCATACGTTTAGATCTGAAAATTCCGTGAAAAGTAATCCACCCACATGTATTTAAATAGGTGTGTGTTTCGACTTATTGAATGAATAGAGATTACCCTTCAGATGTCACAATGCGGAGGCGCAAGCCAGTTATATTGGAAGTTTTAACTTTGAGTTGAGGTTATTTTCATCACATGTCGTAGCTTCAAGGCCCTGGGCGGTGCAAACTAGCACCACAAATGGAATAAAAATCATTAACTTGTTTTATAATATATATATTTTTTATGTTTACTTTGTGTTAACTTGTTTTATACTGCCACTTGCCGCGATCCTACATAACATTGAGTTTCTTCAGTTTTACAAAACAGAAGACAAGACAAATAGATGCGTATTTACTTAGTGTAGGTATTTCGTTTATTACCCTAATACACTGAATATTTAGCTTCTTATTCAAGTAAGGGTGATCAAACCGCCTGGGTATTTCGTTTTGTCAAATAATTTCACTTAGATTACCTCACCACTTCTGTCGCACGGCGGGTAGCCCTCCAAGGTTGTCCTGGATGCAAGTTTGGACACTGTGAACTCTGCGTCAGATGCATAGTAGTATACTTCGCCGCAGGCGCACGCAACTTAGGATTACTTCGACTGGAAGAAATCCCCACTTTTGGAGATGTTTTTAGATCGTCCAACGCCTGCCTGCCTACTTGTACTTCGCCGCAGGCGCACGCAACTTACTTTGACTGGAAGAAATACCCACTTTTGGAGATGTTTTTAGATCGTCCAACACCTGCCTACCAACGTGTAATTTTGAGATATTGTCTCTTTGAGGGCCAGTTTCTGAATTGAAAAATTCGCTATGTAAATACTTAATAGTAACTGTAGTGCTGTCTCTTCGAATCTCTCAGCAAAGAGCGTGACAGCACGTTACTTAGGTATTTACTTAGTGAAATTCCCAACTTAGAAACCGGCCATGAAAATAATTACATTTAAGAACTTACTTAATTCAGAAACCGGTAGTTATGTATTTTATCATCAATCCATCACTGGTGCCTAGAGGCAATCAATCGAGCGCAAGCTCGATGGAACCACGTTAGGAGATAAAATATGTTCTAGACATCTTCCTAATATACAATACGCGGTGTGCTACATATTATTACATCAAAAATGGTTCTTTGAACATTATATACAAAATGTCTGGCCCTAAACTACGTAGCGCAAAGACTGACAATTAATCCGTGTTCTACTGATGTGCAGTTCCGTTTCCGGTGATATTGAGGTTATTGGGTAATTTTCCCGCATTATTTTAGGTAGGTATGTACCTACTGTTTAGTGAAATATGGGATCGGGAGGAGTAATATTGAGTTAAACGTAATAGGCATCGATCTTATAGATTGTTGCAGCTAGAAACTTTGATTTTGAGCTGAAATCCATTGTCATTTTCTAGATCTGAAGTGTGTAATGAAGACCAGCACTAAGTTGGCATATTTTAGGCACCAGTATGGTTATAATCCTAGAGATGTGTTCTAACACGACTGTCGCATGATAAACAACACAAGGACGGCAGAATCTAAGGCACCGGTCCGTTGGTACTAAAAAGCTGGAATTTGTGAGTGAACGCTTTTAATTCGCCCGGTCTTCTAAGTTTGAACCTTTTTTTTGCAGAGAGACTTATTCGCCGCGAAGGCGGAGAGCGGAGCGGCAGCGGCGGACCGCAAGCTGTCGTCCTCATCAGCCGGCAGTATGAAGAACAAATGGCTGAAGGCATTCAGGAGTCTCAAGCCGCCAAGCGCACCCCCGCCCCACGCCGCGCCGCCTGACAAGTGAGTCTATTAGTTTTTCTTTTATTTTACGTAGCCTCTTAGGTGTCTAACTGCTGGGCAAATGTCAAATCGGACCATGTCTTTCTATCTTGGGCCACCTCAGACCACTCTAGAATGTCGGTCGATAGTCTCGCCACAGTCTCCTGGTCTACCCCGCTTGCGACGTCCGCCTTTTGACACCCACTTTTATTTTTTACATCTATTTCCCACGATTTTCTGTGTAACTAAGTTAAGTTAAAGTTTTCTGTGAGATTCAAGGAAACGCAACTCTTGTGTGTGCTTCGTCAACACAATTTTGCACAGCTGTTTAATTAGACATTCACAGGGTAAACAAAAGAGATTACCGCTCACCGCGCCCGTGTTACGTGCAACCCTGGATTTCGCGATTGGATTTTGTAAATTCATCGCACGAACCATCGATGATTGTTCTGTGATTTTCATCTTTGATGTGCACACTATCACTCGGACTAAAAAGGAAAAAAATAAATACACAGCGATACACGTGGGGGAGACAGCGTGATAGGTAGCTATGATTGATATGATATACCTACCTTGGTAGTTTCTAGTCAATACCGAGTTTCTATGACTGAAGCAAATAAAAGGTTTGTTATTCGCTCACGTTTCGGTTACGCACTACTAAGTATATAATATCGTAACAAATAAATAATACACATTGCAGTTAGTTCTCGTTTCTTTAAGCAAAACTGAAACTAATGTATTTATTACTACCTTAATAGTATCCAGCGGTCTTCTAGTTTGTCGACCATATACGTCACTTTATACTAAGGGTTTTTCAAATTTAATTTTATACACTTAAACGAAAAAGCCAAAAAGGCTTGTCAGGGTCGTGAAAAGTGGCAAACCCTCTCTCTCTTCTTACTCCTCTGGAATACAGGCTTGAGTTTATCTAAAGAACTAAAAATAATCCTCTGCGGAGAACCACCATAATGTTATAATAATTTCCCCACACATACGCACACAAACTCTAATTATGCTAAGCAGGCAAGGGCATCACAAATACGATAAAAAACATAAGTAAGTTTTGTCAGAAATAAGTTTTATCAGAAACCAAACTACTACTGGTTGGTTGGATAAAGCAGTGATTTTATCCCAAAATTCACGTTCGTGAAAACAGTCTAGACTAATAGGTATTTAGTAGGTACGTCTAGAACTCTAAATTACATTAAAGATTCTTGACTTGGCTACAGAATATATTATAGGATTAATCAAAAATTCCGGTACAATCGTTAGCTAATGAAATAAAATAAATTGTTTCAATGTCGCCTCTAACATAACTGCACTATTACTTCGTTTTTTTTCTTCTGCTGTGTGGTGTCGGCCTAGAGAATAGCACCAACCTAATTCTTCCCGCGGGTGTCGTAAAAGGCGACTAAGGGACTCAAACTGGGGGGTGGGCAGCAACGCCCCCTGCAGTACATTTCCACCGAACTGCGATCCCCAACCCGCATGCCCAGCGTGGGGATTATGGGCATTACCCCCTATGATAGCATAACATGGCGTTCTTTAGGGGAGGGCTATGTCCAGCAGTGGACTAGTATAGCCTGACGACGACGACTTCTTTTTTTACGTACGGGTGACTTTGCAATAAGGATTTAGATTAATGTTGACCCGCAGTTCACTGCAGGTACGAGCAGACGTTTTATACTCGCGTTGCCCTATTTGCGAAGTATATTTTGTCGAGTACAAATCTGATACACGGAATCAAAATGAGAGCTCGGTGTCAGCCACCCATTTTCCGATATTGCCCGGGCTGCAGTGGACGATAACCGACAGACATCACCTGCCTGGTGGTTTCAAACGTTTACTATAGCCGTCGTGCGAATGTTGTGTGAATTAACAATAAAACTTCCACAAAGCACAATCACTCTTCCTTGTCCTAAACTAGGTTACCCTAAGCTATGATAACCAGGTAAGGTTACATGGAAATACACCCAGACTGAGGCCATTTGTACAAATCGAGTACGGCCGCCTCCAGTGGGATTCGTACCCACGTCCTCTGTTTTCCTAATCAAGCGTGTTAACCACTAGACCAACGAGGTAGTGAAAACTGGTCCAATTATAGGTAGAATATATTTTAATTAATTATACTTTATTGCACACGAAACATTTAACAGGGCATTACATAATATTAGCTTATCTCTGAAAGAGATATTTTACTGTAAGTACACCAGAAAATGTAGTGTAGTTATGTTTATCGTCCATTCTGAAACCGACCTTTCCTATCTCGTTAGTTTCAGTCTATACCTAACTGGCAGTCTATGCATCGTACACCCTTGATTGAACAAGACAACATTGAATTTGCTTCAGACTAGTGACAACATTGGTAACTAGGGACAACTATCTATATGCAGACATTGCAAGCTTTTACATGATAGTTTACTTTTAACTTAAACAAACCTTTCAAACCTTTGACGAGAAAACAGAGAAAGATCAATACTTCTGGTAAGCGGAAAAATATTATATGCCACTGGTATCAAATTATCAACGCGTTTTGCTGTGTATTCCTACCTATCTCAACTCAGACAGATTAAGTAAATCGCGGGGATTGGGGAGGGATTGTCAGTGAATTACCCTGAAGACTCATATGTAGGTTACATCGTGTCTGCCGATGACTATAGCCGTAAATGAGATTTACTAGTCTTATAAAGACTTGCAAGTACACAACACGCCCAACATTTGTATGGTTTCCATATTCCGTTACGATTTCGAACCGAATTGTTGTAAATTTTTACATTATCTTTATTTCAGACTTGCAAAACGAATGAACAAACTAATAATAATTTCAAAAATATTTTATACATGTACGAGTATGCGCAAAACGCCTGGAGTTTCCTTGGTTTCATCCCTAAAAGGCTTAGCATTCAGATTGGCGTTTGACTTAATATTTATTTGCAATTCAAGTTTCCTTATATAACCTCTCAGTGTCATCCTCATAACCCAGTCACCGAGTTTCACCAGGGTTATCATCAATTCCAATAAAATAAGCCAATATCAAAGGGTCTGCCGTGCCTAGTTGCTGAAATCCTGAAATCCACCTTGTAAGGACGACCTCAGACCCTGATCACCAAGTTTCATCTAAGTCATTAAGTCAGACTTCCAAACTAAACGGGTCCGCTGCGGAGATCGCATATCCACATTCCAGTCTTATCACCCGGGTCACCGTGTCTAACAAATTAAGCAGTTATTGAGTTGAGACCGTATGCTAAGCTCAAACCCGGAAGGTCCGTTGATAGCCGTTGAAGTGTTCTAGTAGCTCTTTCTACATAGTTTCATAGTCAGTCTATCATTATCATGATTTAAGACACCATGGTTATAATTCTTTTTCTTTTTGGTTGTGCAATAAAGTGTTCTTCATCTATCTATCATTTACTTTTTTGCAAAACTATGAATCAGATGTTTGTCATATGAATCAAATTAACATTAAACACAATATCTATGATTCCCATACCTACAGTTTATTTAACACCACTTTTCCAAGGGAATTGATTAATCCTATATCTCGTTTAAACTCGTGTAGAGTGACTGCAAGTAAAACAGGAGGTTACCTCTACAACCGTGTCAATAACTTCTTTTTTGCGATAGGTATGTTCGCACATAACTTCTTGGTTTGTGAACCGATTTAGGTGATTCTTGCTTTAGAATGGTGCACTACAGAACTCTTCAAAGGCAGGTGTAAAATTATTCTTCTTCATCTTCTTCATCAGGCTATATTATGTAGTCCACTGCTGGACATAGCGCTCACCTAATGAGCGCCGTAGCGCCCTGTCTTTAGCTTGCCGTAAAATGATTGAGGAATTTATAAGATAGAACCCAGGAAAAGCAAGTAGCGAAACGACCTGTATGCAAACTGAATACCGATTACGCAATGTTCGAGGTCGAGTCTAATGATATAAGACATACTTTCATCTTTTCAGTGCTCGTCGATTTATTAAATTGGTTTGTATTTATATTTTAAATTGTAGGTGCCCCGGAGGGTATTTGCTCGTTATGATCTGCTCAAGACTCGTGTTTGTAGTATGTAAAATTAGGTGCAGGGGCGTAATAGGGGCGCTTTGGAGCCGTATAACGAGTTACACAGAAAATCGTCAACAATTATGTTTAGTCTAGGTACAATGCTTATTTACAAATGTGTTCACTAACCGCTTGAAATCACATAAAAAGGTAGAAATTATGTCCTGGTTCCCAGACTAAACAAATATCAAATCACTTTAAGGGTCACTTTAAGTTTTAGTTTGAAAAATCATCAATGTATGATTACGCCATCCCTTACCCATTATTTTTCTCTATCGTCTTATTCAACAATCAAGAGTCTATCACTGTAATAAAGACTTACCCCCCAGCTTCTGTTTCAGGGTTTTCACTAAGGAAATAAGTATGGTTCGCGTTATAAAAGTTTCTCATTAATCTGGCTAAAAATTACTTTGATGTGAATTAACTTTACTCTTAGAACATGAAACCGGGGGGGCTTTTTATTAAAAACATATGTATTTTAGTGATGTGCAATATTTTAAGATGACCTAAGTTCAACTAGTCTGTCTACTTTTAAAGCCAAATTTTATATCACTAAAATATTATCCTGATTCTGATTCCATTTAAGATTGTAACGTGAGGTTTGTAAGGCCCACTAAATTGTCGATTGATATTTGTGCTTCATTTGCTTTACAAGCAACAGCAATTTGTGCGCCCTTTACAAAACTTTTCACCTAAAGTTGAGCATTAAACTTTCGGTGAGAAGTTTCGTAAAGGGCCATTTAGAAGCCATTTTACTGTTAATTCACAATTTTCCACTAACTTTGGTCAGTGTATGTGTCATGTTCATCTTGATGTTTCTCTTCTTGCATCTTTAAAGAAAAAATCAAATGTATGCCGCGGTGTCAACGATGATGGCGTTAAGGTAAATTTGCCCCTAGTAGGCCTGGACCCTGTATTGAATTGTTCCCAAACCTATAACGAAAGAACATGAATTGTCATCTTTATTTACCAACCAAAGCCATCACTGATTGATCTTTACATTATGTAGAAGGTTCGAATTGCTATCGACTGCTCCCAATGACTGAAGACCTGCAGTCTTATTTATAAAAACACGAATCTTCTATAGCGTTAGTATAATTCATCTATGGTGGAGACTTTTCTTTATAAAATCTTCACCACACTCTATTTGAATCAGCATTATTCAAAAATACAAAAAATAAGACCGGTAATTTTTATGGTAGACAAACTTTCGTAAGATATGTCACGTCTACTTATAGGTAATTATTTTTACTGAGAAAGCTTTCATTCGTGTTCTTTCGCGAGATGTGAGCGAGTGATGCTTCCCTTTTATATCCTCTGCTATTAATGTTGAATAATTGAAGCTTTTGGAAAACCGGGATCCATAACGTTATATTGTTTTCAGGAATCCCGTTTTTCATATTACCACTCTGCTAAATAACCAGTATGTACAATCAAAAGATCAATCCATAATTGAAACACGTGGTAGCAGTTAGATAAAGCCCCGCTAATGAAGGCCTTTCAAAGTTTCAATGCCGTGATTTCAATTAGAAAACAATGTACCTCCCTATTCGCTTGCCGCCCCTCCTCTCCTACGCTTTTAGTACCTACTCAGCATGCGTGCTCAACAAACTATACAAACACTGCTTGAAATACTTAGCCCGTTAGATTTTACAAAAATCTAAACAACCATTAGGTATGGTAATTTAGGGAACTTGAACGTAAACTTCAACAGTTATGCCATTAGTTCTTCGTGCAGTCAGTAGACAACGGCTGGTGCCCATGGGCCAGACGAAACCACCTGCTTTCTCCCCATGCCCTTGAACTTACCCATCGATCGATGTGACGTAAATATAGCTCTCTCATTATGACACGCCATAGAGAGCAGTGATAAATGATCGACACTTCTTATCACGCCCTCCCTATATTGGTTGTCGGCTAGTGCTCGTATTTACATGATTCTCATTACGATATACTAGTATTCATCACTTTTTTTTTTATTAGCCAATGAAATATGCCATCCCTATCAAGTGTCCATACCTATCTCGCAAAAAATAATGCTGTGACGATAATTTTAGGCGTAATGGGGCTGCAGCGCGGGATTCAATGAGAGCAACGGGAGACTCAGACGTTCACAACTTTCAAGAATACACGTATAAAAAGATCACACCTTGCGACGTGTGCTCTCAAGTCCTGCGGGGTGAGTACCACATATTCTTGCATTACTGATGGCCCACGATATCGACAGATATTGCCACGAGGGCACAGACCTTAGAGTAGGTAGATGTTTCTTCCTTCTATTTTCTATTCGCTTGGGAAATATACCGGTTTTTTCTCTGGCAATTTTGGGAAAATAACAACTTTGACCGACGAGCCGCCAACCGAATGTTGGCTTTAATCAATATCTACTTTTCGATAGGTGTGTCTTCAACACATATCAATATAAATCAAGTGTAGATGCCTATAATATAATGAAGGAAAAGTTATTCTGATTGATATAAAAAATCGATAAAAAAAATTTGACTTGCCAGGTACCATTCCACGCAAGTTAAACAGAGGTCTGCGGCAGGGCAATGTCATTTGGTACCGTGCAGCGATCGCGCCGAGCTCCAACAAATGACTCGTAATCGTGGTTCAATAACTTCTTCTGATGCTTTCGTATGTTCATTAATTTCAGATCGGTTTTTCAACCTTAGGTCTCTTTTAAGTCAAGTTACATCGATCTCGAACATTCTTAGAAATCACCTCTATCAGATACCTACCTCGTTAGCAGTCTACGGTGACAAATTAGGCAATTAGATTCAACGATGCGAAAGCCGGTTATAGATCTGATAGACCTGAAAATTGCCTAGAATCAACGTCAAAATGTCGATTGGGTCCAATTGAAGAAAAATGTATCGTAATACATGGTTAAAAAACGCTATATACGAGTAGGTAAGTTTCTAGAGCGAGAAACACTGGCATCTTAATTGAGAGGACCCGGACGTGGGTTCGAATCCCGGCACAATTACTTTCTTTTCTAATTTATGTACATTTGTAAAATGCTACAACTTTATAATAATACTCGCTAACGGTAAAGAAAAAATTGCGAAAAAACCTGAGTGTCAGAGGTGTACCGTCCTTAGCGCTTAAAGTCGCCAATCCGCGGTGGGCACGCGTGGTAATTAGGCCCAAACTCTCTCTTTCTGATAGAAGACCTGTGCCCTGCAGAGGGACGTATATAGGCTACATAAAAGCGCTAGCATTCTAGTCTTCTTCTTCTTCTCTATAATATAAAAATGAATCGCTGAATGTGTTGGTAAACAAGCACAAATCTCGAGAGCAGCTGAACCGATTGCGCTGATTCTTTTTTTAGAATATTCCTTGACGTACAAGGATGGTTCTTACGGAGAGGAAAAATTATAAAAAATTAAGAAGAAAAATTAATGGTAGGCGGTACGAAGTTCACTGGGTCAGCTAGTCTTCTACAATATAAATTAATCCCCGAATGTGCTGGTAAGCGCAAATCTCGAAAGCAGTTGAACCAATTTCGCTAATTCTTTTTTTAGAATATTCCTTGACGTACGAGGATGGTTCTTACGGAGAGGAAAAATTATAAAAAATTAAGAAGAAAAATTAATGGTAGGCGGTACGAAGTTCGCTGGGTCAGCTAGTCTTCTACAATATAAATTAATCCCCGAATGTGCTGGTAAGCGCAAATCTCGAAAGCAGTTGAACCAATTTCGCTAATTCTTTTTTTAGAATATTCCTTGACGTACGAGGATGGTTCTTACGGAGAGGAAAAATTATAAAAAATTAAGAAGAAAAATTAATGGTAGGCGGTACGAAGTTCGCTGGGTCAGCTAGTCTTCTACAATATAAATTAATCCCCGAATGTGCTGGTAAGCGCAAATCTCGAGAGCAGTTGAACCAATTTCGCTAATTCTTTTTTTAGAATATTCCATGAAGGACGAGGATGGTTGTTACGGAGAGAGAAAAAATTAAAGAATCGACTGTTAGGCGGTACGAAGTTTGCTGGGTCAGCTAGTAGTTAGTAAAAATGGTCAAACAGGTGTGCATATAATAACTGAAAGGGAAGATTATTTAGTATTAGTTCACATTTTCTATTCTATTATTTAGTCCACCTGAATAAAGTTTAAAAACCTATTTAGAGGCTAAAAATTTCACCCATGCCGGGATTCGAACCCGCAAAGTTCGAAATTCGAAAGTTGTCTATAATTTTACAATTTTTTTTACACTCGGCGTTTAAAATTGTTAAAACTTTCATACCTTCGAATGGGATTGGAAGCCCTTGAAGTTATTCTAGGCGTTAACAAAGTAAGAGATTCGCAATTTGTTGTGCGGCGGTTCAAGAACCTACTGTAGTGTAATAATAATGGCGTTATATTTTTCCAATAACTCCAAGCCAATAATCCAATCAGTTCTATCGGCCAATTGGGAATTTGTAGCTACGAGCCACGTTGTTCACTTCTTAATTTCGACCTACATATTTTATGTCTACCTTAATTTATTCGGAACTATGTACCACTTGTTAAAGGGAATTTTCCCCAAGTGAATTACCCTAGATACATATTTATCAGCGTAGATACATTAAACGCAACATATCTCTGTATAACTTTGCATTCATTAGTGTCAAGTGTGTGTTTTTTCTAAAGGTCACACAAGGCAGGGACTGCGCTGTCGGCTGTGCAAGATGAATGTGCACACAGACTGCATAAACCAAGTCGGCAAGTGCCAGACGAAATCGCGCCTGCTTAGGCGCCAGAAAAGTACTTCAGAAATAGAATCACACAGGATACAGGAAACGGCCTTCGACGAAGAAAGTAAGCATGATCGTTATGATAATCTCTTTGATGTAAGCACATTAGTGGGAGTGTCTTCTCCACCTCCACTTGTTTATTTGGGCGACTGAAGGTCGTGTTAAATGTGCTATTGAAAGTCCCACAAGGGCAGCATAGTTGTTATGCCTAATTAATTTCGTTGTAACTCTAAGGTTATTAATTAAGGTTTTTAATCACTTTCAACTAAAGTCCATTTAGGAAGTTGTGGTAAGTGTGTGTTGAACGAAGTGGTAGTTTTGTTTTACACAGTATACAATCACACTATTGGCTCTAGTTACACGAAAGCAGCAATGAAAAAAGAATACGATACTTGCTGTTTTTAGTGACAATGTACAGGCGAAGACACAGCTCGCTCATCAGCTTATATTCATGCGTGTTACGGGCATAGTACGAATACACAACACGACATCATCCCTATTTATTACTCAGTCCGTCGTGAACCATACAAATGAACACGCAGTACACAACTAGCATCATATTTAATGCTAGCGGCTAATTATACTATTGTCTAGGAGAGGAGGACGGCTGGCTACCTGGACAAAGACTCACCAGGATCTCCTTCAAGGGATCCGTGGAATTCGGTGGTGGTTTCGATAACGACTTTGAGGGTACTGTACCTGATAGTGACCCCTTTTGCCCCCATCCAGACGCATCTCTAACGCCTCTCGATAGTCCGCCACATTGAGCCACGATACAGTTAGCCGTACCTGGGGTTCTACTAATCAAAGAGCAACAGCTTTGGAGAATCATCTCGATCGTTTGCCGCCTTCCGACTTCCGTTTCACCCCCGGCAGCGATTTCTTAAGTGATTCTCCAAAGACACTGCGATATTGTTTGTTACTAACACACACCGTCCCCCACCAAATATAACTAACTGTCCCAGACTCCCAGTGATTCGAGTGTCTCGCGACTCAGATAGACACATTTTGACTCTAACCGCATTTCGCTCGGTGCTCAGAGGAGGAAGTGGATCAGACCTACCAAGTTCTGAAGCGGGCCAACGAAATCGCGAAGCCGGGCGGGGATGGGCGCGGAGGGCCAGTAGTGCGCGTGGTGGCCCCGGCCTGCGACGCGACGCCGCCGCCGGCGCGCTCGCCCGCGCGGCCGCCCACCGGCCTCGCCGGCCTGGCCGTCGCGCCGCAGCCCGTCTCCTCTAGCTCAGGTCTGCGCCGGACTCGCTTCTCGCTCGAGCCGCGCCGTAGGCCGCCGCCCGCCGCGCGTCGTCCCAACTGCCGGCCGGGACGCGCGGCGGGCGCGCGGCGTCGCTTCTCTAAGATCACTCGTTTTTCAGTAGTTTTCGAGTTGTTTTTTGCACGCATTGTATATTTATGATAGTGTTGGCGGGCGCTGGTGGGTTGGGGCGAGAGGCGGTCGGTGTCGGTACTGAGCGCTGCTTGTCGGTAGGCCCGGGGTCGAGCGGGCGAGAGGCGCGCGACGGCGGCGTGAGGCGGCGGCTCTTCGCCGGTGTCAAGAGTTTATCCTTGTGGGGCTCGCGGTCCCGCCGCGGCTCGCCGCAGCACCGCTCGATTTCGCTGCCAGAAAGTACGCGCCCACAGCTGCCGTAGCGCAACGCTCTCATTGTTGACACCGCTGCGATAAGCTTTGTTTGTCCCGTCCTCCTATTGGGTTTCGGTGCCGTTTACGTTCAATGTTCATTCATTTTCATGTTTCGTTTTTTATTTTCGCGTTTGCAGTGTTAGTTTAGTAACTAGGAGTGGATAGAAGACGCTCGACAAGCTGTTACTTAGATGCTTGGACGTATGCGACCTTGTCTCCGTCGCGGAATAGGTCTCCCGAGTGCTAACTAATAGAATATAAATAATATCATTCCTGTCGTGTTCTACAAAATATTACGTTCCTTTTACCTATGTTACATTAAGTTTGTTGTTTTTTACCTTTTTGTGTTGTTAAATGTTTCTGTTTAGTTTTTTTTTTGTTTTATTTATTTTGTTTTTTCCGCGTGTTATTTTTGCAGAATCGGAGCAGACGACGACACGACCCTTTGGACAGCCACTGTGTTTCGTTAAAGAGAACGGCGACCCCCCTCCCTCCATACTCAAGGCCACAGACAGCGTTCGCAAGAAAAACTGAACCGCGATTAGCGTCCCTTGGGAATGAATGATCCATACATCACGGCCTCCGAGGCCAGCGACTTCGTCATGAGCCGTTTGTTCCAATGTCAATCGATTTAACAGCCCGAAGCGCCCCGCGTACTGTGATATGTATTGTTATTTGTTACAATAAAAATCGGAACTGAACAACGTCCTCTTTTCTCGGTTCCTTATAAAAGCCCTTTCGCTAGTATCGCTTTGTTACGATCTATTCGAGATGTACTCGTATCGCCTCGAGGCACCCCATTGAGGCGCCCAGTGGATGTAAGTGCTGCATGGCTTGGAGGCGTGCTGATGGTTGCATGCGATTTTATTCGCGGTTTATCGACACATTTTTAACACAATCCTTTTTAACAAGCATTTGAACTTTTGCACTGTCGTAATAACAGTTTCAACTCAAATATCAACTCTTCTCTGTCATCACAAAACGAATCCACTGACCGATTAAAAATGGGTCCCTAATTCACGCGGAGCAGTAAAAGTCACATAACACGTTAACAAGCTTCCACAGTTTTTATAAATGTCTCAAATTTATGAAACTTTTGTTTTTATTCGCAGCAATTTTCTTCTGTGTTTTGGTTTCCTTCAGATGTTTTCGTTTACAAAGAATTACTTAGTTGTTTATTTATCCTTCTTTCCTGCTGCTCGCTTCAATCGAAGGCCTCTGGCGCATTTTTACACTCTTACCTATTTGGGAACAAATAAAGACATCTACGTGTTTATTTTGTCCACGCAGGTTTCATGAAGAACTCGAAGAGTGCCCAAATGTTGAGGCAGACAGACCGCACCAGTCCATTACCTGGTACTAGTCCCTTACCCGGTACAGCCACTGTATAAAGATACCCCGTAGAACTCTTGTCATACTATTTCTTGACTCAAAATATCGTATGAGCATTTTGTTCTGTCAATGCATTCACAAATCGACGCGTGATCACTTTTACAAAACTCTTGATGACCGACTGCATTTGAACATAGATTTTTCACTATTTTGTAGAAGCTTGGGGTTCGACAATCTACCCTAACTGCGAATGTACCTAGTTAGAAAGATTTCATGAGATGCTTACTAGCGTTCCATAAATTGAAAGATTGAAAATATTCCATGATAAGTTCTCCCGCTTTTCAATGCATTTCTATTTTGATTGTTTATAAGCATTGTGGATTTTTTTTTGTTTGGTTGTTTTACTTTTTTTTGCATATGCTTCTCACACTCATACATGTGACATGTTCAACATTTATATTAAACAAATGTTTGCCTTTGTTGTGTTTTAAATACTTACTTAAATATTATCTATACCAATATAGCCATAGAAAGTTTGAAGATGTTTTCTATATTTGCCAATTCATAGATGTACCTTTGGTGCTAACCATTATCACTAACTACATTAAATTATCTTCAATTTGCCAATTAATAGTTATACCTTTGGTGCTAGTAATTACCACTAACTGCAGTCAAATTGTTTTCAAATTCTTCAAATACAACTATTGATTCTAAGATCGCAGATGTTGGTAATTTACCCAAAGGAGTTGAAGTCCATTACGATGCCATATCAAGTATGAAATCAGCACATCCTCATTGTTAATTACTCACAACTTTATTTAACGTTTTTCTAAAGTTAGCACCTTTTGCATTTACCAATAACTATGTCCTTTAAAGTCAAAATCGAAGGGGTAAGTGTTTGCTCATACTACGTAAATGTTATAGCGCCGCACTCGCCGAGACGTCAGAAATTGAACCTTAGGATGAAGAGCCTTTCCCTGGACTCGCCCGAATGCGGCGAGCTTAGGCGCCGGCCGCCCCGGGAGCAGCACACAGCTCAAGGAAG
Organism: Yponomeuta sedellus; assembly: GCA_934045075.1. Taxonomy (NCBI): domain Eukaryota; kingdom Metazoa; phylum Arthropoda; class Insecta; order Lepidoptera; family Yponomeutidae; genus Yponomeuta; species Yponomeuta sedellus. Next base: position 10,113,926 of record OW203726.1, on the reverse strand, counting down.
CCGAGTTCTGTGTACGAACATTGCCAGTAACACTCCTACTTGAGTCCAAACAACAGTATGTTTTTCTGCACAACTGTTTGGCGCTTAGTCATATTCTTTGCTAAACTGGGGCCTAGAGTTTCATAAACCCATCGTTGTTCAATAGAGTGATATTAACACGACATTGGCTGTTATTTGACGCGATTTCGTAATCTACTAAGCAATAGTAGTTACAATTCATTCCTTTGGTATAACTCGTGCAAATAAAATAGGAATGTTCCGCGAGAGAGATCGAATCACGCTAGACACCGAGTCAAGTTGCAAGTTAGTAGACTACTATTGGAATACTATTGGAATACGATTAGTTAGTAGAGTACTAATAATCGTGTCAATAAAATAAACATTATCGTATTAATATTACTCTATGAACAACCATGCTTATAGGTCTTGCCCCCAGAACATGATAAAGGAGTGATATAAGATTTTAAAGCGCACGCTGACTCTTCACGCTTGCAAATAGATGACTTTTTTCTTGACCTCTTGTATCGATCTAATAGTTTTTTGGACTCTTGTAAACTACCTGTCTAGCAATGTCGTGAATCTGCACAAGCAATGTCCACCAAGAGGGATGATACCTTTGCTTAGCTTGTGTGCTATAGAAGTTTTATCCGAGCCGTTCGTCAAGTTCCGGCCACTAGCCGTCCTGGGTTCCGAGATGAGTGTTCGATGTTGGTTTGATGTGCTTTGAATATTGTTGGTTACGTTAGTTCTACTTTATGGTTTTATAATACTTTTTCCCGAAAAAATCGTCGAGTTGTGGTGAGGTCAACTTGGACGTCCTTTTTTATTTAACCCTATCAGGTGCATTATGTTCGTGGGAAGTTCATGTTCTTCGCTTGGATCTGTATTTTACACAGATCTCGAAAACTCACGACTGAATTCAATGTTTTTTTTGTTTTGTTTCAGCACTTTGGTATCGTTCACTTATTTTACATTATATTTTTAACTCACTTTCACCGTGTAAATCTAAGGGCCAGTTTCCGAATTGAGAATTTCGCTAAGTGAATAGTTAACTGTAGTGCTCTTCTCTTCGAATATCCGAGGAAAGCGCGGGACACTAATTCCAATTAGATTCGTATAAGCCAATACGGCAGAATCCCCGTGACCAAAACCGGTTTAGTCGCGCGCCTACCCCAACTTCTTATCATTGCTAGAACTTTTGTAATTCATGTCTGATTTTAATTCTGTAAAAAGATTTATCATCTTAAATATATGTACCTACTCCATACTTAAGTATATTAGTGAAATTCTCAATTCAGAAACCGGCTCTATGTCTTTCATATTCGCATGATTCCACCGTGTAAAAAAAATAGTTTTGTTGCATGAATTTTATGTTACCGTTTTCCTTTTCTAGGAGGCTTCAAAGAACTTTGCATGAGGAACCGCTTACCTACATTAAATACCCACATGGTACATAACAAAACGCGATCATGTACGTTTCTAAGTATACCTATGTACTTACATATTGTTAGCGATAAGCTATTGCTGGTATTTAGTGATATTTTTCGTGAGCGTGTTTATGGCAGGACCACGGCTGGGATTTTAAAACTGTCTATCTTAATACATTTTCGTGCTTACAGGTACAATAAGAAATTAGTACCTTATGTCTCTTAAAAACCTATTTAGAGGCTAAAGGCTCTGGCTATCCGTGCCAGATAGCCAGAGGTCGCGGGTTCGAATCCCGGCATGGGTAGAATTTTTAGCCTCTAAATAGGTTTATTGTTCTTAGCACGGGTTATAGCATTAAAAAGAATATACCTACTCACGGGTCTTACCTAGAATTTAACAAAATGTGTGGTCCTGCTAGATTTCCTCTTATTTATTATTTTGTCGTCGCTAACGTGACAGATAAATATTATTTGGTAACGCGATATTCTCGGGTCATAAATATAATAATATTAAGAGATTCAATTAGTGGTCTTATCGCTTTCACATCCCGGCATTGTTTGTCCGACATCCAATATTCTACCTAGATAAGCACTATATACTTGGTTTAATGGCTGTTGTTAGGGTAGAGCATGTGCCATGGAATGTCTTGATATCATCACATCTAATATTACAATCGATCAAATGTGCACTTTGGTATCTACTACTTGCTAACTTTTGATGAAATTCCTTTGGAAACCAATGATATACTAAACCTATTGATTGGACTTTGGACCTAATTAATTTTGGACTAACCATTTTCTAAGGGAATCGCCAATATGCTTATTCCTTTCTGATGATCGCAGCGCCATCATCGCCAGTGCATAGCAGAAAGTTATTGAGCGCACGGGGAGGCCGGATGAGCAGCGTGGAACTGCCTGATGAGCCTGATAAGAGTCTTTCTTCGAATAGCGCGAGCCCTTGTCCTTCGCCAGTGAAGCAACATAGTGTAAGTGACCTTACCTACATTATTTGACGGCCTCGGTGGCGCAGCGGTTTAACACGCTGAAACCGAAGGTCTCGGGTTCGATCCCCGGGCGGGTCAAACTAGAAAACGAACTTTTCTAGTTTGTCTCGGGTCTTGGATGTTATCTATGTATTTATTGTATTAAATCTATCGTCGAGTTAGCACCTGTAACACAAGTCATTTAGTTGTACTTAGTATGGGTCTAACGAGATCTGTGTAGTATGTCCATGAATATTAATTTATTATTATATTATTATTTATTAGATATTAGCTGATTGAAACGCTCGTGGCCTAGTCTAACCAAGTGATTGGAATCAATCACTTGAGTTAACTTAAACAGGCGTGGTCAGGTGGAGGATGTGTGACCGTTCAATGACTACCGCTAGTGGCATTTTTCCGAGCGCTTCGCAAGGCACGTTAAAGCCGTTGGTGCCGGATGTCATGTAATGGCAGTCGTTAAGCCATGTCAGAGGCCTTATGGGCGGCTTGATAACTTCTGACAGTAAGGCCCGCCACTGTCTTACAATCTTCCACCAACCCGGACTTGGCCCCCGTCTTGGAGTATGGCCCAACCATCCTGCGATGCAGGAAGAGGCCCGTGCCACAGCAGTGGGGGCATACAAGCATTGATATCGATTTGGTGATTTTACACTGGTCGATAACCGTATCGACACAATATAACCGGACTGGCACTGTTTAATAGAAACACGATTGATGGTGTAATTGCCATTTGTAGGTGCAATAAATCTTTAATGAGATGATTTATACACACTAGATGGGTGAAGGTAGCATTCGGACGCTGCAGTGCCTGGGAAATTGTTTTTGTTTTAGATGCAGTAGGCTTGCTCAGCACCTATACCATCCTGACAGATATGTGCACATAGCTGTCAGGATGGTATAGGTGCTGGGTTGAATGTAGTATTTTCTGTCATCATGGTTTACTGTAACAATTTGATGAACATTGAATAGCCAATTCATCGAAATATTAACCTGTAGGAAGACTCGTCTACGCAATGTACATCGAACTGTCGTAATATGAATTTTAGTTTCATGAAACGCCTCCCTGGTAGTTTGTTATTTCTAGTTAGACCTGAGATTAACGCACTTAATTTTGTAGTTTGGCAATTGTATGTACGTAGCCATCGCTGAGGTATGTTAACACCTCAAACTCTAGGGTTTCCTCACGGAGATTAAATAGGTCTTCGTCACGTAATCAATGTCCTCCAGGGAAATTTCGCGGTTTTTCGAGCAGTGTTCAGCGTTTTTACTCACAGGAGGCAGCACAGGGGACGCTAGCTAATTTTGAAACTGACAGTTTTACACTATTTTCGTACTCAATTTGGGTGATTCCACTAATCCCCATCGAAAATCGCCTTTGGCGTGACCTAGTATTGGTAATTGGGATTTGCAATGGGGATAAGTGAAATAACCCCCCAATTGCAGTGAGCTAAATATTATTTCTGTTTGCAAAAAAAATATATAGAACAATACAAATTAATTATATGTATATTTATACAAATTACTACGTGAAAACTAGAGAGGGACAGATACAAATAGTTTTATTATTTCTACATAGAAAATACATTTCATCCTTATTACCTAGACAATACAATTTCTAGACAGACGAATATATGGACGGGTTGGCATATTAATTTATTAATAAATAAATTAAGCTATACATTTAAGTTACAATTCATAATGATTAGGTATACGATCACCGAGGGCCAGAGTACTTTCGCTGGTCACGTAATACTTTCCTTATCCTGTGAAACTGGCCATACAATTTCATCTAATTTAACTGATTATTGTCCTTGATCCATTTATCATATCTTAATATAGCAGTATATACTAGAATCATTAAAAGTAGGTCGCAATTTTTGTGTAAAATCCTATTAATTAATCCGGCAGTTGATCAGTCATCGTCAGGCTATACTAGTCCATTGCTGGACAAAGCCCTCCCCTAAAGAGCTATCATAGGAGGTAATGCCCATAATCTCCACTCTGGGCATGCGGGTTCAGTAGCGGATTCTATTAATGTCGCAGCCGCTATTTTCAAACTCATACAAAGTCAATATTCTTTGTGGCCACTTGGCAGTCTACATTGAAAGTTCTAACTTGAAACAGCTTATTGGAAGTGGTCTTACTATCGAGGTTTTTACGTAGCATAACCGTGAAAATTGCACCTTTCAGAAACACCAGCGCCTTCTCCCAACCAATCTCTACGTCGTGCTCTACAACTTCAAGTCCCGTCACGCTGACGAATTAGACCTGAAGGCTGGCTACAAAGTCACAGTCATAGACACTGTGGATCCCGACTGGTGGAAGGGGAAATGTCTCGGGAAGATCGGATACTTCCCTTCGAAGTATTGTACGAAGCTGCAGGCAGGGGAGAGGCCGCTTCAAGTTACACATAATCTTCAGGTAAATCCTTCTTGTTTTTCAGTCAACGCTATTGTGTTCTAAATTGCGCCACAATTAAGGCGCTCAGGGGCGCTGACTAAAAATCATAACTTGTTTTAATACGTAATACAGAGAATATTGTAAAGAGGTTCGAAATTTCACTGATGCCGGTGAGTCGCCCATTAGCTCAGTTGGAAAGAGCGCTGGCACGGATAGCCAGAGGTCGCGGGTTCGAATCCCGGCATAGGTGGAATTTTAAGCCTCTAAATAGGTTTTTTTATATTACGTTTCTTCAAAAAGTAAACTTCATAAATCTTAATATCTGTACAACAATTTACAATTTTTATAGCCTACAATATAGTATTAATATCCTAGGACTTTAGTCGATTTGTGCCAAAACCGACCGTTTTTGGCGGAAATCGATTAAAGTCTTACATTGTTGATTCTAAGTTCTTGACTGTAGGTTCCGAATACAGTTGTCGCAGTTGTTAAGATTTCTCATGTTCACTTTTAGATAAAAACGTATTATTATAAAAGTAATGTTTTTTATTCCAATGGTGGCGCTAGTTAGCATCCTGTACCACCTTAACCGGAATAAATTGGAAAAGTATAAAGGAACCGTTTTATTTATGAGAAATTGCAAAAAACTTTTAAGCATTAAAGGATAACAGAAAATTTAAAAACGCTAGGGAAAAAGAATTTGAAATAGGTTTGTACTGAATAATTGCTTGTGTGATCACAAGATTACAAGAAGCGCTACAATTGCATACCATGTTTCTAAATCATAGTTAGATGTCCCCTTAAAGAATGTCGAACGAATTCAAAGTCACCCTGTATATGTACACCCTGAAACTACTTCGCAAAACTTCAAACTTCGCAAACTGACAGCCAAACTCTGCAACTGCAGGTCTCTGACGGCGACAACGGGCTGATGCTGCTCCGCGACCAGATCGTGATCCAGGTGGGCGACGAGGTGGACGGGATGGTGATGATCCGCTCCGGCGACAACCGGCAGGGCGTGTGCCCCATCAAGTTTCTGCAAGAAGTGTGACGCACGCGGCCCGCGCTCTTCGACTTTCACGTGAGTTTCAGGACAAACAAAACGCTGCAGTGTGTTTATGGCAACACAAGTCAACACAATATTGTCATAAAACGTAATACAGGGCATAGTGTAAAGAGGTTCGAAATTTCACTGATGCCGGTGAGTCGCCCATTAGCTCAGTTGGAAAGAGCGCTGGCACGGACAGCCAGAGGTCGCGGGTTCGAATCCCAGCATGGGTGGATTTTTTTGCCTCTAAATAGGTTTTTAAAAATTGTCCTTGGCACGGGTTAGTGCATTAAAAATGAAAATAGTATAATATTGTCATGTTTGCGGTTTTAGTGTTCTTGTTAAGTTGTCTGTATACTGTAATTCTCTCTCTCTCTGTGTGTGGCCGAACAACCGTAATGTGTGTTGCGAATTATAAATAAATTATCTGGTTCATACATAGTGCTGCGACTTTACAACCTACATACAGTCCAAAAGAACTGCTTCCCCGAGCCATATTCTAACACAGTGAACTTAAAACATGTCTTTGGTCATATTACCGTAACTGTCATATAGGAAACGCTGTTATCCGCTGTTTTCGGCTGGTGATATTGAGGAGAAAAAGAAAGCGGAAAAAAACTCTATCCTGACCATTTTTTATCAATCATCTTGGTATAATTCGTTATTTTAAGATAAAGATATTGCGTTAGAATAAATGGGGCGTATACCGACTGGTTTAGCATCCGCAAGGGTGTGAGACAGGGTTGTGTCGCATCCCCGTGGTTGTTCAACTTATTCATGGATAGTTGCCTGACTGATCTGAAAGATAATGACTGTGGGATAAGGATGGGTGAGCTACTTGTGAAATGCTTGTTATACGCCGATGACCAAGTTTTGTTCGCATCGTCGGTCGAAGAACTGCAGACACAAGTCACGGTAATGGATGAGGCATTTAAAAGCAAAGGTATGAACATAAATGTGAGTAAGATGAAAGTACTGGTCTTTGAAAAAGATGATGAAATGACTGAGTGCAAGATAACGATTAGAGGCGAAAGAGCGGAACAAGTAAAAGAATTTGTCCATTTGGGGAGCCTGTTTACGAGGGATGGAAAGTGTGAAGGTGATATAGAAAGAAGAGTAAAAGCGGGAAATTGTGTAAACGGTGCCTTGCACTCCATTGTGTGCAGCCGAAACATCTCCAAAATGCTAGATTGGTTATTCATAGTGGCGTGCTGGTCCCAACACTTATGTATGGTAGGGAGACTTGGGTGTGGCAAAAGAAGCAAGAAAGTAGAATTAATGCAGTAGAAATGAGGTCCTTGAGAAGTATGTGTAGTGTTACTTTGAATGACCGGATACGCAATAGTCTGATTAGAGAATGTTGTGGACTGAAAGAGGATGTAGTGACTAGAATTGGGAAAGGAATGTTGCGTTGGTTTGGACATGTGGAGAGGATGAAGGCAGAAAGATTGACGAAACAAATATATATTGCGAATGTGAGTGGAAGGGCTGGTAAGGGTCGTCCCAGGCGGGCATACATCGACCAGATAGGGGATGTATGACTTATGAACGATGAAGCGAAGGTGATCTGTCAGGATCGTGACAAGTGGCAGTCCCTGGTCTCTACCTACCCCTCTGGGATACAGGCGTGAGGTTATGTATGTATGTATGTATGTATGTATGTATGTATGTATGTATGTATGTATGTATGTATGTATGTATGTATGTATGTATGTATGTATGTATGTATGTATGTATGTATGTATGTATGTATGTATGTATGTATGTATGTATGTATGTATGTATGTATGTATGTATGTAAATATATTCTTTATTGTATACCAGGTACAACACATACACTTGAAAAACATAGCCCTTCTAGCGGAGTCGGTTAGAAACGAACATAAAATATATGAGTGGAGAGACTAACCAGCCTATCCCGTCCATTGCAGAGACGGGGCTCCATAACAGGCGACACCAGCCCGCGGGCTCGGAGCGCTCCCACCACACCCTGCGACACCGATAACACCCCTGAGCTCCTTTGGTCCGACAAGGCTTTCTTAGAGGCCAACATGGATGGTGTCTGGTGGTGGCGTCGGCCTCTGGGCGTGCGAAGGACCTGCTGCAGGCGATGTGGCGCTTCTTCCTCCACCAGGCCCTTGAGGATGATCCCCTGCGCGGGAGTTGCTCAGGACGAGGGCGAGTGCGACAGACGCCCGAGGTCGAGGGACCGGCCGCTTCTCCTGGCTTAGGTTCGTTCGTTTTTTTTCCTTTTGCGAGGCGACGATAGCATGGAAGCTTCGGGAAAGGTGGGGTTAGATGTTGCTGTCACGACTACAGCAGAATATAACTTTTGAGCAAGAGGTATTTTTATTGGCACCGTGTTTTGCACTTTTTCGAAAGTGCAGGCATTTCACCGTTGTATCGGTAGACTCACTTGGGGTAGTTTTTCAGACTTCTATGTTTTTTGTTCATTCAGTTGTTTCTTTTTTATATTTAATGGTACAGTCTTGGAATACTTAGTTAACGTTTGTTTTAGATATATTGTCCAACTACGTTTTTTAATACTGGAAGTGGTTTAATAATAAAATTATTATTATAAATATTGTATAAATGGTTTTCAGGTTTTGCGTTATCTTAATAACACGTTGTAGTCATAAATAGCTTCCAATGTATTTTTTTTCGTAAATATAAATACCTACATTAGTTTTTATTTTAAAACACATTCGTAGATAAAGGCTTTCCAGAAGAAATCGCGTTGGTCGTCGTAAAATCGTTTGCATATATCGTTAATTACAGGATCTCCTTAAGAGATGCCCGAATTAAGTTAATAATGTTTTCACAACATTTTAAAAGTTTATTACGATACAATTAAACGCATAAAATTGCTCATTGATTTTTGAAGATTTATCTTAATTATCTCTGTTTGTTATTTATATTTTAAATTTTCTCTGGATTCTACATAGGTGATCATTTTGAATATAAGCCTTTCTGGCTGATACACTTTCTGGCGCCAGTGTGCAAGATCTTTATAAAGCGATATCATAAATATTACAAATTAAAATATGATTATTATACTATTCAATATTATTTAGAACTGAACTATTTACATAATAGGCAATGGTCTTAAATATCTACCTTAGCGTTATTGCTACAAGTTTAATTATTTTTACATGATATTTATCCGTCAAATTATGCATTTTCTTATCTTGGCCTAAACGATTGTATTGTACCTATACATACTGGCGGGATTTATTTAGTGTTGGTATACTACTGACTTAAGAATTTGTCCAAGTCTTCAATACAAACTTAATAGTTTTAATGTTTTGATTTATTTACTAATAGGATATACACAATTACTTTGATGACATATCATTTTGCGAAATATATTAGGTACTTATTATTAATATTTATGAAATTCAGTCATGTGATTTATGAATTTATTAATTAGGTTGCGAAATAAAACCAATTATTGGTTTCTATAAACTTCATGTACATGAAAGAATATACCTATATATCTAGTTATATATGAAATACTATATTTTATGCAATTTCAAAGAAATTATTGATGTTAGGAGCACTAAATGAATTTATAGACTTGTATTTTTAGGAATTTAGTGTGCGAATGGGCTAAGTTCAAACTCAACTGTCACATTCGAAATGTAGATGGCGGTGACAAGCTGACAGCCAATCTGTAAAATATACATTTTGTATTTAAAAAAATATATAGTAAAATGACATATTTTATACCATATTTTCCATGAAGAAAATATTTTTTTATCCGGAAAATCCTATCATACCATAAATTAGCTTGCCATGATATTTTACAAATCGGCTGTCAATTTGACATTGTTGATGCCGCCATTCACACTTGTAATGTGATATGCGAGTCTGAATGCATCCCACTGGTAAAATGAGGAGTCCATCATTCTGTGAGAAACTAAGATTAAGTAGGTAGAGAAAATAATGACGAGAAAGTACGTTACATAAGTACTTATTTGGTGTGTATTTATTATAACTAACGCGTAATAAACCACCTAAATGTATGTTTGTAACCCCAGATTATCTAAGTAGGTTGGTACGTAATATCTAGCTATTCTTATTTTTTAGTTTACATTAGACAGTTGGTGTGTTTCAACTATTTGTTTATCAGAGAATAATTGTTGATACACCGTGGTTTGTATTTTTAATGAGTTTAGTAGGTTATGTAGATTTAGAACATAAACTCTACAGGGTGTCGCATAGAGATCTAGTGAATCTTAAGGGAGTTGTTCTAATAACCAATGTAAACAACTTTTTTTTATGGGACTAACTGATAGAGCGAAAAAAAATCAACTATATCCATACCATGTTTTGATATGCACGAATCACATACATTGATTTACGTGAAATTTCGAGTTACACCCATAGTTTTCGTTCAAAGTTGGAGTAACAGGGAAGATCTACGGGATCTTTCTGCAACATCCTGTGTAGTATTTAGTTACGTAGCTATGTAACACTTATCGATGTGCAAGTAAACTCCGACATAATATTTATGAATACCTAATACCAGAGATCGGATATTCGCATGCATAGTCACCTAACGTTGGGATCTTCGATAATTATTATCGGATACAGTTTTGTATCGATCGTAAAATTGTCGCAATTCCGGAATTGAGTACTTTTTGACCTTAGAACCGAGAGTTGGCTAATGTTGTATAATTGGTAGGCATATGTATTTGCATCGGGGGTTAAACTAATCTTTCAAGTAAACAAGCACACCGTAAATACGTCCTCTTCGTGTCTGAGTATTTGTATTAATACATTTTCCATACCATATAGCGCCTTGCTTATGTAACTTGTCCCGTATACGTCTGCGTCACGTATACGTGTGCGAAACCGGAATGTTTACTTAGCTCTGCCGTATAGACTTGAGGCGTAACATATGTACATCACATAATTATAGCGGATACCGCATTTCAGTGGATATCTAGTACGTGACAGTCATATAACCTCATAATCCGCTATTTGACTCTCTTTTCAAGTAAGTCTTAAACGTATTTACTCTTCCATTAGACCAAAAAATATTTTAGTCTATTTTTTGAGGACCTAGAAGCAACATAAAAATATATTTTAAAACTTTATTTTCCTAAACAGCCAAAAACGCGGTCAGCCATTTTTGTCTATGGTTTGAAGTCCAAAAAATTGTAAACAAAGTTTGTCATTCAATTTTCTGTAAGTGATCTCTGAGCATAGTGAAATAACAACAACGCAACCATGATTTCATTTAATTGACATCCAAAATATACCAATTAAGTACCATTATTGCATTGTTTGAGAATGAAAAAACACGTCAATAAAGACCCCCGGGAAGTTGTGGATTCGTGTAGGTACCCCGTGAAATTAACATTCGAAAAACTTGGCTCTAACTTGCCAAAAGAGAACCCGACTCTTTATCAATTGAAACTCGGGTGTATTTATGTGAAGATCACTTTGATGTAAGTCCTATAATAAATAATAATCAATGTCCACTGGCTCTGGCTGAAAGATGTTTGTTTACATACTTTAGATGGTTTCAAGAAGGAGTATCCGCGTTTTCGCCGTTACGAAATAAACGAGGAAAATTGCCATCCTGCATACTTAGCAAAATCAATATATTTCGGTTTCTTACGTTAAATACTATAGGAAATATTCATTCAAATTTCGCGTCAAATTTGATACGTGTCAAATAGCGGATTGTGCAACAGAGTCCGGTAGATATTCCTTTTTTGCATACATGTGTATACGTGAAAAGTTACATAATTAGGGCGCAGTTGTATATTCTCAAATTCACTGCAAATCTGGGATTTACTTAGAATACTAGCTGACCACGCACACATTGTTCAACCATATTAATTAGCCTACAACTTATTCTCAGACCTACCGAATATACACAAAATTTTTATAACAATCGGCGAAGCAGTTTCCGAGGAGTTCGATAACATACACTGTGACAAGAGATTTTTATTTATTAGATCAGATATAAGGTAAGAAGCCGCTTCCATAATTTCTCAGCCAACATTTCCTTTAGAAATCCGATCTCTGCTAATTGCCGTCGAGAGTCTTTATATATTTTCGTTGCAAAATCACCTTAAAATCGTAGCGTTGTCGTAAAAAAATGTATGTGTCAAACCGTCCCCCTATGAATGTAAGTACCTAACGGTAATTTGTATGTGTAGGTAGATTTATCGAAATTTATCGTGGAATGCTTTTTGCAAACAATTTTTGCTGTGTTAAGTGTTATTTTAAAACCCTTATCGTAAGACAAACATTCCGGTTGCATTTTAATGTTTACTTTGAAACTTTCGTAAACCTAGTATTAAAAGGTGTGTTTTCACTCAAATCGGTGTTGAGATACCTAAAATATTGTTTAGGTAAGCCTTGAATAATTAAGATAATTTAAGAAAGTAATATAATAATCGGGAAATGTTAGATAACTAGGTAAGTGACATAGGACCCCTACAAATTCCGGGACTAACTATATAATAAATACGTACTTACCTAATTTAAATTATAATTAAGTACATATGGCCGGTTTAGTACCTCTAAAATGCGCAATTGATTTTTTTTTATTTAAAAAGGAAATCTGTGCGTCGCAGATTTTTTTCTCACTCGCTGTGTCTCGTGTAATGCTTAAAACCATTGTTGTTTCAAATAGATTGAATATTCCTTTATGTCGATAGATGGCATTCGTTAAGCCAAGTCGTTAAGACCAGCCACTAGTCTTGCATACCTCCACCAATCCGGACTTGGCCTCCCTACTAGAGTATACCTTCCTTAGGGAAGAGACCCGTGCCCCTCGGTAGGGGCATAATGGTTTGATGATGATAATGAACCTTCTGTGAACGATAATTCTTCTCCGAAGGCCGCGATATGGGTAGGGTATGTAAAGGGAGAATTTCATAAAATTATATAAACAACGACAGGTGTTTTGAAAAATATCAATTGCGCATTGAGGTCACCCTGTATATTTTATTTGATTTCACATTCCGGCTGTTATTAAACTAACGCTCTCCCCAAATTCTCTTTATCTTCACGAACATTTTTTAGGGAAATAAACGGCCTACGATTTATTGAAGATCAACATTTTGTTATTGTATCTTTTTGCAGAAATCTATCCAACATCCTATTTATTTCCTACCCAATATTTCTTCAATGCTAAACTCATCGATTTTTAAACGTTACACTTAAAAACATCGATGACAATTAACTTGCAACAATCGAATGCAAAACTTCAACATCAAGAGTTCAGCGGACGTCGACGCAATGGATTTGTAACTTCAAGCATTTTAAAGAACGTAGGTATTACCGTGGCATTTGTTTTATATCCTATTCGATATCAACCTTGTATGTCCCCACTGCTTGTGCACGGGTCTCTCCCTGCATCCCTGCTTCCTGAAGGTTAGGCCATACTCCACCACAGGGGCCAAGTCCAGCTTGGTGGAGGATTGTAAGACAGTGGCATATCTTACTGTCAGAAGTTCTCAAGCTCATAAAGCCTTTAACATGGCTTAACGACTGCTATTACATGACAGCCGGTACCGACGGCTCAACGTGCCTTGCGAAACACGGAAGTGCTGGGAAAAAATGCCACAAATGGAAGTCACGGGACGGTTACCTATTCGGCACCTGACCGCGCCTGTTGTTGCTTAACTTATTGATCCAATCACTTTGTTCGACTAGGCCACGAGCGCTTCCTATATTATGCACCAAATCCTGAACGATTCCTAACTCCCTAAACCCAACATAATATTAATTAATCTACAGTAATATTAATTGCCAAATTTCATACTTTGACAGACGATTGGAGTCGCTCAGGATTTGGTGCATGCAATGTCAGCAGGATATAAAGTAATGCCATGCTACTACCTACGTTCCGTAAAACGCTTGAGGTTACAAATTCATTGAATGCAATTTTTTTATATTTTCATAACGATTACTTAGCAAATTGTTATGGATAAAGTAGTTTGTTTTGGTGTCAAGTGTGCGCTATTATCTTTCGGCTCGAGGTCTGAATTTAGGTACCTAAAACAATCGCTTACTTAAAACCTAAATTATTTGTATTAATCTACATAATAAAGACTTTAATAAAAATCGCTTTTTCCTCGACTTGGTAGGACGAAGTGACATCAAATTTTCGTTCGCTTATTGTAAACAGCGCGTTGCTAACATCTGCACGCAGAATCCTGATTCATGTTATGATGATGTTCACTTTTACAAAAAAACAACATATATGATAATATCATAAGTTGTTTACATATTTTACATTTTCATACAATATACTATTTTTAATGCACTATCCCGTGCTAAGGACAAATTTAAAAACCTATTTGGAGGCTAAAAAAATCACCCATGCCGGGATTCGAACCCGCAACCTCTGGCTATCCGTGCTAGCGCTCTACCAATTGAGCAATTGGTAGAGCGCTGGCACGGATAGCCAGAGGTTGCGGGTTGCCAGCGCTCTACCAATTGAGCAATTGGTAGAGCGCTGGCACGGATAGCCAGAGGTTGCGGGTTCGAATCCCGGCATGGGTGATTTTTTTAGCCTCTAAATAGGTTTTTAAATTTTCATACATATTATGTATTCTATTGGTGGCGCTCGGTGGCGCTGGTTAGCGCCGCGTAGCGCCTTGACGATTGTTACAAATTATTGTCATGTACAATAGGCGTGACGACAGTATCAAATAATCAAAGATTTAACGATATATTGGAAAGTACATATTAAAAGGATTTAAAACACTGATTTAGTTAAATAAAAAAATATGAGATTACAAATATTTTCAATAAAATTAAATATTTAATACTGCTTTCAGCCATTTTGACTGAGACAGCAATCACACCGCGTGACGTCACGCTTGAAGTAACATTGGTTAACTTCACCCGTGCTTTGTTTGATCTTTGATGTTTCTTTACCTAGGCGTGACGTCAGATTCGACACCATGACACTGGGAGCTGGTTTCCCACAGATAGAAGATAATTTTAGAAAAATGCCTTTAACCTTCGTTAAATTTTAGTTTATTACTGAAATATAGGTTTTTTTCTGCAAAAAAATAATAAATTGTTATTATTTGTTCCTTAGCACGGGTTAGTGCATTAAAAGGAATATAATAATAATAATTGTGTTCCCGCATTATGGAAGAGGATTTAAAATTTTTCGTCATGCCTATTGTAGCGACGACACCTCATCTACCTTTAGGTAAATTTTCGTTGCAAATTCTCCCGTTACGTAACCGAGTAGTCGTCGCATGCACCTACCTAAAGGTCAACGTGCTGTCCACTGTAAGCAAAACAATCTTCGAAATTGTTCAGGGCTTAAAGGCAAAGAAAATTCGGTCCCTGCCCGCAAGGTATCATAGGCATCACGTGTACTAGATATGTTTAACCAATTATTAAAAATAATGCGTTATAACATTGAGATATACTCGTATTCCGTTTTAAGCAATTTCTCAACGTATAATTTAAAAACACTTTCGTTTTTATTTATAAAAACACAATTCCCTTAAACACTAAGAATAAATAGTCTGTGGAAAAGTCAGAAAAATAAATGAAACTCGTAATACAGAGAATATCGTAAAGAGGTTCGGAATTTCACTGATGCCGGTGAGTCGCCAATTGGCTCAGTTGGAAAGAGCGCTGGCACGGATAGCCAGAGGTCGCGGGTTCGAATCCCGGCATGGGTGGAATTTTTAGCCTCTAAAAAGGTGTTTTAAAATTGTCCTTAGCACGGGTTAGTGCATTAAAAATTATATACTAATCAAACTCTTCATTTCGAGGGTAAGTATAGAAAGTCGATTCTACTAAAACGTTAAAGTCGGTTTATTTGTGACAAGAATTCCTCTCATAAACCGTTAACTTCGCCTTATAAGTTAAGTGGAATCGATTTTTTAAATAACACTAAAACATACATACATACTTACATACATACATACATACATACATACATACATACATACATACATACATACATACATACATACATACATACATACATACATACATACATACATACATACATACATACATACATACATACATACATACATACATACATACATACATACATACATACATACATACATACATACATACATACATACATACATACATACATACATACATACATACATACATACATACATACATACATACATACATACATAACCTCACGCCTGTATCCCAGAGGGGTAGGCAGAGACCAGAGACTGCCACTTGCCACGATCCTGACAGATCAGCTTTGCTTCCTCAATGTTCATAAGTCGTTGCATGCACGCACGCCGGTTATGGGTAGGTACTTTATATTTTCCTTTTACTTTTATAACACCAAAACAGCCCTATTTATAAAAACTCGATTGCTTATATATAACACTCCTCAGAGGCTTAAATAAAGGGAAAAACGTAAATACTGATTAAATAAATAAATTATCGCGATTAGACCCATTTATAAAATAAACCTAACCTAACTAAATAAACTGCTTCTGAGGAGTATCTTAGAGAAATCGTGTTTTTATAACAGCGTTAGACTACCACAGACTATTTATTATACCTAATGCGTTTATGGAGTGTTTTGAGGAATCGTTGTTTTGTAAATAACACCTTATTCTAAACATACCAACCCTGATAATTATAACGACCATATGAAAATGAACAACCCTGCGTTAGGGCATATTTTTGACAGCGACAGTTCTTGAAACAAAGTACCTATTTTCAGATTTTTGAAACTCCACAAAATATCATTAATTGGTGGGTACCAAAGGATAATGTTTTATGTTCTCAGAAACAACTAGGTACCTATATGTTCCCTACCTCATGAAATAATGAAGGGCCAGTTTTTGAATCGAGAATTTCGCTAAGTAAATAGTTAACTGTACAGTCTGTTAGCTTTCAGAATATACCTCGGGCTCTAGATTAGGCTTCGTTTTTCGCCGAAAGCACACGAGTGTAATACTACTTCCTGCTCTGTATAAAACTTTTACGACTATATCCGATTCTATCCGATAGTAGCCGAGGTATATTCTAAACGCTAACAGACTGTAATGCTGTCTCTTCGAATTGCTCAGAAAAGAGCGTGACAGGACGTTACCTAAGTATTTTTTAGTGAAATTCTCATAAATCGGCCCAAAGTCTGTTTTAAGGAACACGCACTTATTTGGCTCGTGCTTTGCGTGATATTTACATAGGCTGCTACTTATGTATGCGGAATCTGGGATTCCAATAATTTTAAACGCAATGTCTGACCTCCATGTTTAATCGCGGGCGCAGTAAGCTCACGGACGAAGTTAAAGAAGGACGCCCGAAATCGGTGGTTGTGCCACAAAATATTGAAGCTGTGCGAAAACTAACGTTACGTATCGCGAGATAGAAGCTATTCTGGGCATATGTATGACGAGCATTCATAGGATATTACATGAACATTTGTCTGTAAAAAAAAATTGTTCGCGTTGGATCCCGCACAACTTAACTCAGGATCAAAAAGATGCTCGCGTCGAATGGTGCAAGAAAACCTTAAAAAAATTCAACGGAGGCGACTCAAAATCTGTTTATAATATGTACACAGGTGACAAATCCTGGATCTACGCGTACGATCCCGAAACTAAACAACAATCAACAGTTTGGGTGAGCCGAACCCTCCGAAAAATGAGCCGAACCCTACGAAAGTGGCTCGTGCAAAAAGCACTGTAAAGCAAATGGTGGCCTGCTTTTTTGGTGTTTATAGCCATGTGGCTACAATAAAACTGGAGAATCGCAGAACGGTTAATTCGGAGTGGTACACGACCATTTGTTTGCCGAAAGTATTTGAAGAAATACGCCAAAACAACCAGCGACGCAGAATCATACTTCACCATGACAATGCCAGCTGTCAAACATCTCAGGAAACAACTACATTTTTGGATGGTCAAAAAATAGAATTGATGGGTCATCCACCGTAAAGCCCTGATTTGGCTCTCAATGATTTCTATTTATTCCCAAATGTAAAGAATAAATTACGAGGTCAACGATTTTCGACCCGTGAAGATGCCGTAGATGCGTTCAAACAGCACGTTTTGGAGATACCTCAATCAGAGTGGAAAAAGTGTTTTACAAATTGGTTTCATCGAATGCAAAAGTGCATCGATCATAGTGGAGAATATTTTGAAAAACAATAAAAGCATATTTAGCCATATACATTTGTTTATTTTTTCTATTCCGCATACATAAGTAGCAGCCCTCGTAGAACACGCTATCAATGTGTGTAGTATATCCAGTCTAGTCTAAGGTTGATGGGGATTTGTGAACTTTCTGTTCACAAAAACTTAGTATTGGCAATGGGGACTTGCGAAGAAAAAGTTTACAGATCCCCATCAATGGAGATTTTCAATGGGGATTAGTGGAATAACCCTAATGTAGAGTATAAAATTATAAATAATAATGTATTAAAATTAAGGTTCTAGTAAAACCAAACGATACCAAAGTGAGATGTTTTTATTATACCTATTTACCCGTTTATTGATTGTGTAAATCTATTTATTAATGTTACCAAAACACGAATTAACTAATGTGGTTTATTGTAAGATTCACGGAACCCTAGCTTTAGCGGAGGGACAGACATTATGAAGTAGATAATATTTATTAGATATTCGTTGGCGACGGAGAATAACCGAATATTCTCCTACACTAATCTATTGGTCGTATAGATATTATACGTAATAATATATACCTATAATATTATGCTTATTATTTCTGTTATCGACGCGTTTCATTTGTTTTGAGACGTTTTGTTGGATAACAATAAAGATTGTATCATCGTACCCATTGCTGTTTCAATTTTCCTAAAATATTTGTCATTGGATTTGTTCGATGCATTTAGTGACTAGACGCTTACATTCTGTGGAACCCACTAGAATTAGTTATTTTCGGACCACAACTGAAAAGTTGAAGTAAATAGTCGTTGAAGTAACTATTCCTACGAAATTGAGATTTGATCAGTCTTCGGATGCTCTTGCAAGCTGTCTATCTTATTTTAGTTAAATTAGCTGCTAGAATGTGTTATAGTAATACTATTTTAATACAGTTGCTCAAAAAGTGGCGTATTGCTGGGACGTATAGCGTGCGGGATGTGGGCTATTACACACTCGTGCTTTTTTTTACCTTTCCCGCACTAGTGCATTTTCTTTCCCAACTGTCAAAATAATGTCTATTAAAAAGAAAAACCAACCATGAATTTTGACTAAAAAAATTCATACTTAGAAGTTTTTATGATCCATGCAAATACGTATATTTCTAAAAAGAAGCTATTAATTTGTTTCAATATCAGATTTAATGATTTGATTGAATGAGTTTCATTTCATTTCATCTCATTAAATTTCATTTTCATTTCATATCAAAAAAAAATCCTACTGAAGACTGGCTGTACGGGCATAGTTCCCTTTGCCTACCAGAATGGGTGAAGAAAAAAAATCTCTTCTTATATTTTTTTATGCCACACCTGGCAATAAAGTGGCTTTTTCCGCACGCCAAGTGTAGACATAAAAAGATGTACACAACACAGGAGGTAATAAAGAAAGCTCTCGATCGCATATTTACGTCCCTCGCTTGCAGCTCGGGCCGCAAACTTCTGCGATCTCGGCCTTTCTTTGTATTACCACCCTAGTTGTGTAATATGCCTACTATTACGGTTGGCGCCATTTTCCAAATCATTTTTCTTTGTTAAATTGCTTATTTTTTTCGCAACTGTATTAAAATAGTCGTTCAGTACACGTGCGGAACCGTCATTTCAACTTGTTCCGACTGTCAACCCTCGCCTTCGGCTGCGCCTCGGCTCGGGTAGACATTTGTCGGAACTCTTTGCAGTGACAGCCTTTCCGCACTTGTAATGAAATAATACTATTCTTAACTAGCTGACCCAGCGAACTTCGTACCGCTTAACAGTAGATTGTTTAATTTTTTTGTGTATTTTTCTCCGTCAGAACCATCCTTATACTTCAAGGAATATTCTAAAAAAAGAATTAGCGAAATCAGTTCAGCTGCTCTCGAGATTTGCGCTTACCAACACATTCAGCGATTCATTTTTATATTATAGATTACCTACTACTTCGCACAATGTGAAATTTGCATTATGCCACTTACAAAAGTGCGTTATGTACTTATTTCTCGAAATGGTAGGTAAAATTGGTAAAATTTTGCATTGTGTCCTTTTCAAACAAACAGTTATCAACATTTTATTGGCGTGTACCAACAAAAATACCACAAAGCGAAATCCTAATTCGCAAACAAAAATCCAAGAATGTTTTAAAATCACAACGCTTTATGTAAGTAGGTACATGCCTGTTTTTGTAAGTGCTTTAAGTCGAATTTTGCGTTCTCGCTGTTATCAAGTACCTACTTAAAGAGCGCGTTTTAGAGCCAGTTTTGAGTATTTGAGTCTAGCAGCTGTATTATTGAGCATGCAACAATCTCGTAAACACCGACGTGGGCCTCCATGGAGTAGTACTAGCGCCACCGAGAAAAGAAATATCTTTTTTACAGATCATTTTAGCAAAGTGTCTGTGTAGTTTGTCCAAAATTACAAGTAACCGGAAAAGAAACGTTATTAGTAGATTTTCAGACCATGATGTATTTTATTTTATACAGGAGGAAAAACAGAATTAACAACAAATTCCTAAGCATTCCTCACCGCTATAAGAGCTTGGTATGCGATACCTACTATCTTTATTTACCTAAGTACAATTCTTTTTTATTTTCTACCTAAATTGCATTTTATTTTACCAGTCAACCCAAGAGGTCTAAAAGTGGCAAAAATAGAGGTTGCTGTGCAAAAAAAATACTTATAACTATTTTACTATTATTATTTCTAATTAGGGCAACCAATAAATACGTCACTGGCAGAGTAAGTATTATGTAGAGTAAGTCAGTGGCCGCAGAAAAGGGGTGGTCCCACATCCCTTTTCTGCGGTGCGGAAAAGACATGTCATTGAAGGGAGCGCCGCGCTGGGTCGAAACCCACATAGAGAGGACGTCCTAGCTAAAGCTTAAAATTAATTGTAGAATCCCAGTTCTTATATTACGCGCACTAAATCTTGAACTGTACCCAATCCTAAACCATCCCAATCGTCTAACTGTCAAATTCCATACTAATTGCTATCGCAAATGTCAGCATTCCGAGATTTGTTGTGCATAAATCGTGAAGCAAAGAAAGACCACGAAGAGGCCAATTTGAACTTGTAACCTCTGGGTTGAAATTCCGGCCAGTCTTTCATTTTTTCTTTTCTCGAATCTCTGTCTCAGACTGTAGGACTTAACACGCCTTCTATCTAGTTCCAGAGGCGGACAAAAGATGGCGGTGCCTTGAAAACTTGTACTATTCTGAAAGAACTTACACTAAAGTTGCAGGGGTGGTGGCTTACAAAGAGAAAAAAATACACTGACTTTGGATATCGAGAAAGAGCCTGTTTTTCCTAAAACGATAGTAGTAGATATAGTGATCCAAAACTACTCTAGATACATTTCTAGTCAAGTACGATGAAGATTTACCTACTTATCCCTCTTCTGCCAAGAGTGGTCCGTTATTATTGAGAATTCTCGTTCCCCCAACTTTCATGTTACCCTCGAGTGCCATGCCGACGCAAATCATGTTTCATTGTAGCTGGTAAGTTACGGTGAGGTGCCCGCGACCCTACGTCGGTTCGCGTGTCGATAACCCTGCTGCGGCCGTCTGCCGCGAGAGCGCCTGCGCCGTGACGCCCCACCGGCCGCATTAACTTGGACGCATTCCTCACAATTCGCACGCTCCAACATGAACTTTCAAATTGATGACCCGAATGAATCTCGGGGTTGACAATAATTTTCGTGATGGGGATGAAGTTGCCTCGGTAAAATGGGTTTTTCTCGTGAAAATTGATGGCAGAATATAAATGCGGAGGCAAACGCCAGTCCAGTTAGCCGCCGCTGGCGAGTTGATCATTCCATCAAACAGATGGCGGCACTGAAAATATTTGACATTCCGCGCATTCCGATCGCTGTGGGCTCGGCTCAAATGTCAAACGCGATTATTTCGTCAACAGAGCCGCAACGCGACAGTTGGATTTCGTGAAAATAATAACAAATACAGTGCGCAGTGTTTTTAAACGAACAATGCTGTAGACAGCTTGTATAGTCCAAGTGTTAACTAAAAGTTACGGGTTGCGCTATGCATGCAGCTGAATGTGAAATTATAATTGCCATTTGTTATTGATTTTTTTTTGTTATTCACCGGTTTTCACAACATTCTTATCAAGTTGCGGTAATATTGAAAAAAAACTCCACAATCCTGCCAACTTTGCAGTTGTTAGCTACCTACAGACTCTATTCAATTGTTTTGTAACGTTTGAATTGGTAAGTTGCTCACATTTGTATTAAAATATCGAAAACCTATCAGTACCTCCACCTAGGTCCTTAAGAGTTATTGAAGTTGTTTTATACCGGCCAACTACATGTGTAGGCAAACTTACCTACCAGAGAAAGTAAATCACATCAAAATTCCATAAAAGCAACCTACAAACGATCTTTCCACGCAAGGAGGCAGGCAGGTACACAAATTCCTCATGCAATAGGTAAGAGACTCCGTACTATACCTACACACATTTACAGCACCAGCACAAGTTTGAAACTTGCGGGCGCAAAAAAATTCGCCGCTACTCGCTTAAGGCAGCCTACAAAGGTAACGTTATAGGAGAATCGCAGACATAATGGCTAAGGAATGCGGGCGATGTATTCGCGCGTATAGCCCACGTGTTTTTAATCTTCGGACAAGAATTGCTTCGCGACTTAGTCCGCATTCCCAGAGGCTGCGTGCTAGAAGGCCCTTGTTTAAAAAGTGAATTTTGGACCAACAAAGCATCGGCTAAGCAGTTATTATTTGATCTACTTACCAATGGACACCACATTCAGTTTTGCATGTAGGTAGTTTGCATTTTTGGTCGTCTGCAAAATGTATAGAAGTAATACCTACTAGCTCAGAGATCGCCATATAGCCATGTACGGCGACAGATAGCTGCAGCGAAATATTTACCGGTGATAAGAAACACCGTTATCGCGAGCAAATATTCGACCGATAGGGCGCGCAAAGTGACCCCATTTATGTATTTTACCCAGAAATTCTATTTAGGACTTACCTTTTTTACCAATACAGTTTTATCTGCTGCGATTTTGAGAGAATTAATGGGTACTGCTGGGGACAATAGAGATCCCAGTGCTAATCGATGGAAAAATATCGAATTGTTGCATTTTGGCTTTTGCTGAATTTAATCGATCCATTAAACCGACAAAGCGTACCTATGTGTTATTTGTAAGGGGCAAGCCTATTGTCATTTCATAACTTCATGGCCGAGGGAAGTAATCAAGTAACTATTGCAAATTTTTCGATCCACTATCTACCTTTCTTTTTGTATCTAGTTAGCATGCAACGGATCCTTAAGCTTCGATACTTGTATACTACTAGTCCTGATAGATTACCTCCATAAGGCGAAATGGTTCTGGTTGAATCAATGCAGGGGATTCATGGAAAATATACGCTGCGTGGAGGAGTAAAGAAATTGAAAACGCAATAAGTATCTAAACCACTTCAAAATGCCAACGGGATGGGGGACACATTCACAGCAAACATTCTTAGAGGCGAGCATCCATCGGGCTGTATCTGAAAATTTCCTTCGCTTCATACAGCCCCTGATCCATTCACCCATCGGGTATGCGTTGCTAATAGATCACATCCTGTAACTTCTAGCATATTTAGATGTACTTAATTAGTTTTAGAACATGGATTATTTTTAGATATTTTATTTGAATGTAGCATTATAAAAGAAAACATTGTGAAGAAATTAACTAAGGTGTTAAAATACTTATTCCGGCTTCTGGCTCTGGTGTTTATCCAATACCTACTGTCACTTTTTTTCTGAGACACGGCCTGTACCCTGCAGCGACCGTACATATCTGTCTATGTTAATCATGTACCCATTGAATTTTTAAAACTCAATGATATACCTACCTAATGGACATGCCCACACACGTTCGAAGTAAGTCATAACTAAATCTAAAAATATTCACTTCAAATTTTAAATGTTCTTGTAAGCAAACATGCCTTGCAAGGAACTCTACCATAAACAAAGCCAGGCGGGTTATCAGGCGCAGGCGCGCATCTGCTCCGTACCCATCAGCCCCAGTCGTCCGGCGTCCCCTCGCCACGTGCGCGGACGCAGCAGGGGTAGTCAACATAACACACCATAGAGTAGTAACATCGAAAAGGCCCAGAAATAAAGTAGAAAAAGAATTTCAAAATACCCAATAGAACCCTAAATGGCTGAAAAAACCTTCCGGACATAATTCACCGAAAAGGGAATTAATAAAATTTTAACATTATAGAACAAAGCCTTGGAACGTATAATGTGTATTCAATTTAACCAATTATTTATAAATACCGGTTTTTTAAACACTCCAAAACGCTGATTGAAATAGTCTGGTGAGGATTTCACAAGCAAAAGGCGTAATCACAGATTAAATATAAGATACATAGATTAACCTAAGGAGTACTTTAAAGGAATCGTGTTTTTATAAATAATGTCGTAAATGTTTGGAAAAGTAGCTGAGAACCCCAAAAATGTTACTTTAGCATTGTAGATATTTCAAGATTTCCAGATTTTTTAGTTTTTCTTAGAAATTAAACCAACATTTAAGAAAATCAATTGTTAGGTATCTGTTTAGATATGCAAAGATATATTATTGCAGTAAGAAGTGTGAGAATATGATAGTCACGCATGTTGCTTAAATAATGCTCATTTTCTTATTTTTCTTTAGAACCCTTCTCCTTAAAGTATAAATCCTTGTTTACAAAAACACGATTCCACTAAAATACGCCTAGAGACGTTTTATTTAATCTTTTCCTTGTTTATCTTCACTCCATACTATTTTAGTGAGCGCTTTTAGAATGTTTTGAGAAATTAAGAGAAATAGAAAGTTTTTATAAATAAGGCTGAAATACTTTGTATCATTAATATCATAATCAAAACTGTTTTTATACGGATTTATGCTCGTTTATTACACATTTTTTACAATTTTCCAACGTTTCGGCACTTTTTCAGGTGCCGTGGTCCCGGATGACATTTTAATTATGTCTACTGCTCGTGTTAACCTTAGAAAATCATTAATATCATTTATATAAAAAATATTACATAATTATGATGGTACACGAGCAGTTCTTCTATTCCATTTATTTGACGCAGCAGGGGTAGCCACTCAAGGCACCCCAAATGCGGGCGTCTATCCGACAAAGGTTGCAACAAAAAACGCAAATTTCCACCTTAAACACAAGGAAAAAGATCTCTTTTGCTGTAGCCAATAGAAGGGTAACTGAAATAGATTTTATTATTTTTAAACTTTCGGAATGTCAAGGCTCCACCACCATGTGGTTTTCGTTCCCAGAGCTACCGCAGGCGCAGGTGATAACAATTTACGCACACCTAGACGACTTGATGGTATGCTTTCCCTACACACCCAGGTAATTGGAGCTGATGAGTTTGTTAACGAAAGTTATAACGTAGGTACTCAAAGCTTTAAAAATATATAAGCTCAGCACCAAATAAACTGACAATTTTTTAAGATAATGGCCAGAACCAATAATTTTATTTATTACAAACTGCGTCGAATTGTGCGCGTTATGATTTTTTAATACGCGTTGTAGCTTTTCTTAATTACCGCAATGCGTTATACCAAATTTCAACAAACCCACGATGCGAAATCTGCGTTGTGGCGTTATTGAATTAGTTAGAACTCGTTCTTGGTGTTTTAGTTTTGCCGAATGGCAAATTTCGTAATGGGTCTATTTTCCAAATTCCAGAACATTGTGGCATTTCTTAATAATAATAATGCGATGTAGCTTAGCCACTTAAACGTCTACGTAACTAGAGCTACTCAAAAAAAAGTAGCGTTGTACGTCTACGTAACTAGAGCTACTCAAAAAAAAGTAGCGTTGTACGTCTACGTAACTATAGTTACTTCGCGGACTGGCGTCAGTAAAATCGATTTTTTTGAATGAAAACTTTCAAATAACTTCTCGAATCGGCTGTTACAATAATCTGTGGTAAATTATTCGTTCAATTGATGCTTGATGTCATAGCCAAGTCTCCGAATAAAAAAAAAGCTTCGGTGTCAAAACAAAATCAGTTCGTATCTATTACGTGAGGTGACTTCAATCTGCTTTTAAAATGTAAGTTTTCATTATTTTTCAATGTATTATATATCAAAATAATTGTAAGGATTTGCACTTTATGATTAAATACAAAAAAAAACTGAATTGTGTTACATACAACGACAGATTGACATTTTCAATTACCGCCGCGTCACGCCATGTTTCCACAATTGATTTCATTTATTCTATTGAATTTAATTATAAAATGTTACTTGGAGCCGTAATTTTTACTTTATCTGTTAGTGCATTTCATAAGCTATTCGGAAGTATACTTTATTTTGTGGTAGCTGCAGCAGTTCTATAGTTATTACAGTTTTTCTAACAATGGTACTGTGCAAAAATGTGCAAAAAAATCGCAAAAAATGTAATTCGCGAGCGCGGGCGGTTAAGGTTTCCGTGGCCGCGCGACCTGGACGTTTAAGTGATGTCATGAAATCCACGACGTGAAATCAGCTTTGTTGCGTCTGTTATTGTAAATATCTTACTGCCTTATCGCAAATTTTGAGTTGTGGCTGTTTTCATAACACCCCAGCGCATTGTGTTGTGACCAGATGTCAATAAATCTACGGCACGAAATAAGCTTTTTAGCGTTTTTTGGGTTGGAACCATGTTCTACGTGTTTTTAGAAGTGCCTGAACGCAAATTTCGTAATAGGTGTTTTCAAATTGTCAGGACACGTTGTGGCATTTCTTAATTACAGGAACGCGTTGTAGCAGAATGTCATGAAATCCACGACGAGAAAGTAGCTTTTTTGAAATTTTGGATTGGACAGAATAGGTACGTTGTTTGACTGTTATTGTACCTAAATGTCATGTTGCCTTATTTTGCTCAATGAGCTATTACGGTCTTTTAGTACCTATAATGTTCCTAATATGTCCAAACCTCGCTAATAACCTTATGTATCGCTTTTACTATCAGCCATTTAGGCGAATAAAAGGACATTCATCGTAGTTCTGCAAGCAGACTATATCCTTTTAAAACCTATAAACAAGTCTGCAAATAGTAACCTATTAACTGATATCAGCTGAAATGAAATCAATCATCATTAGTCGTTTACAAAACATTGCTAAATTTAGTAGCGGATGGGCAGACAGGTGCCTGGCAGCTGGTGTTTTACTTCCTCTCTTTATTTTGCGTTTTTTTTTCGATTCTTTGTTAATGAACCTGTCACTTGACCACCGCACCATCCGATTGCGTTGTTAATTCCAATGGTCTTATCAATATTAATGTTTATTTTAAACCCAATCAGCTTTTTGTACTCTTGAAAGGTGATTGACACTTGGAAAATTAACAACACGCCATAAACAATATTGTTGCGCAGAAAGCAGCGGTACAGACAATTAAACGAAACTGAGAAAAATACCATTCATAGTGACTACGTAGGTAGGTTCACGCTTACAGTATTTTTTACCCATACTTAGGTAGATACGTGACCAGACCAATATTCTACTTGTTGATGCGGAGTGGATTGACCGGCATACCAGATACTCGTGACTCCGCCTCCGGCCAGAAAAATTCTATTGTGGTTAACGTGCCGGATTTCTCATTATCAGACTGTTTGCGGCTCTCCCTTCATCGCCACCTCGTGTGAACTCGCCAGCGGAATCTTGTCCTCTTTAAAAAGTATAATGTCGTGTCCCCTACGTACTTATTCGTGGAATTTGACGACCATTATCACAGATGTTGACCACATCACAAGAGTACAGCCATGGAAAAAGGTACCTGGAAGACCAAAAACTATTATTGCGAAATTGAGATCTCGTCTACTGCGTGATTCAATTCTCTCTGGAATACGCAAAAACAGAGGCATGACTACTCAGGACCTTGGGCTCGCTGGTGATACTAAGTCCATATATATTAATGAACATCTCACACCAGTGAATAAACTCATTTACAAGAACGCCAGAGAAAAGGCCAAGATGTGCAAGTACCAGTATGTATGGGTACGAGACGGAAAGATTTTTTTACGGAAGGACGACACAACCGGATCTATACATATAAAGGAACAATCGGAGCTAAACGCCATTCATTAAAAGTGTATCAGTGTTACTTCTGTGCTATTTACTTTAAGACATTCATGATATTTAAGTTACCTACGTTATCTGCGGGTGAGTCTGAACTTGTGAGTCATACTCGTATTTATGTAGTATATACATCTATCTATGCTTATCATTATGTAGTATATCAATGCAGTAATATAATAATATACATTCTTATCATTAAAGTATTTGAATATATATATTTATTTACACTATTTTACACTAGATATATATTTTCTTCTTCTGTTATCCCTACAGGTAGCAAAAAAACGGTGAGGTACGGTCACACAAAAAACAATCCAAGTTATTTGTGTGTGAGTTTTATTTTAAATATTACAATTCCAATATTCTCAAATTATTTACAAACAGTCACTATACTAATGTCACTTATATTACAACTATTTGATTTTGTTACACCCTACTATGGCTAAAAAACTTTCAATTTATTACCAAAATGTCCGTGGCCTCCGCACTAAATGCTTAAACTTACACACTAATATATTGTCCTACGATTATGATGTACTCCTATTTACAGAAACGTGGTTACAGAGTGATATTTTAGACCAAGAATTGTGTGACAACAGGTATGAGGTATATCGCTGTGACAGAAATCTATCAGCTACAAATAAAAAGACAGGTGGCGGCGTTATGATGTGTGTGCGTCGTAACCTATCACCAATGGTGAGACGTGAGTACTCTTGTACAAATACCGAACTTATTTGTCTTAGCATACCGGCTCGCTCGCTCGGCGCACACAAAGATCTACATATAACCATAGTATACATACCACCCGAGCCACAATCACTCATAAACAGGCTTGCGGACGTATCGCGCAGCATAACTAACTTTGTAAACAACTTTTCAACTGATTCACACATTTTCGTAGGCGATTTTAATTTTCCTTTTCTACAGTGGAATACTGAGGATTACACTGTCTTACATCAGAGCTCATCCAATATAATAGATTGTTCTACGTCATTTTTAAACAATCTTACCTACTTAGGCTTTACGCAGAGTAACTTTATAGCAAATAAAAACAACCGCTACTTGGACTTATGCTTTTGTAATGACGCTTCAGTTGTAACTAGAAATTGTAATCCACTTCTACCTGAAGATCAGCACCATCCTGCGCTATCGATTGTTCTTCCTGATTTATTTATAACGCCCTTCAAGGAGCATAAAGAGAATAGGTATAATTTTCATAAATGTAACTATGAACTTATTAACGAATTTCTTAGTAATATCAATTGGGAAGCTACCTTATGTTTAGATACAATAGACAGCATGACCAATGTATTTTATAAAACTATTAACGACTGCATTTCTCTATTGGTCCCTATATATACACGCTCACAAGGAGATAATAAGTATCCCATCTGGTATAGTTCTTCATTGATTAAAATTATTCGTGAAAAAGATAAAGCACATACTAAGTGGAAAAAGTGGAAGAACCCGCGTGACTACGACGAATTTGTGCTGCTTAGAGCTCGTCTACATCGGGTCAAATTAGACTGTTTTGATTTGTACACTAAAAATATTGAAGATAAAATAAAAAATACACCTAAACTATTCTGGACATACGTGAAAACAAAGCGAGGAGGTTCTAACTATCCTTGTCGATTCAACCTTCTGAATGATGAGTACACCCAGGGGCAAGACATATGTAACGCGTTCAATCGTTTTTTTGGGGGAGTATTTGCGAATAAAACAACTGATGAAGTTAACCTGCAAAACTTTTATGCTCCAAACAATGAATTGCAATCCTGGATCGAAATATCAACCGATAGGGTAGAACAACTGTTAAATCTCCTTGACAAATCTAAGGGTGCTGGATGTGATGGCATTCCCCCTATATTCTGGTCTAACTGCTCCTCAAGTCTTGCTATTCCAGTTACTATCTTATTTAAGCGTTCTTTGCAGGAGGGAACTTTTCCAGATATCTGGAAAAGAGCATTAATTGTACCTGTACATAAAAAGGGAACGAGATCACATATAGACAATTATCGCCCAATTTCAATTTTGAATGTATTAGCAAAGTTATTTGAAAAACTGGTTTATGATCAAACGTATCCAGTACTAATACAGGGATTTCCTCAATCACAGCATGGTTTTCTGAAAGGGCGCTCCACAGTGTCCAACTTGTCTCTTCTTACTGACTTTGTCATTAATAATATGGAGGGCGGTGGTCAGGTCGACGTGATCTACACGGACTTCGAAAAAGCCTTCGACCGCGTGGATCACGCCGTTCTACTCAACAAACTTCAATCTTTGGGGATACATGGAGATCTTCTCAGATGGGTCAAATCATATCTCTCAAACCGATCTCAAGCTGTAGTACTTGGTGGCTATAAGTCTGATTATATTACCATTTCCTCCGGGGTACCACAAGGGTCTCTCCTGGGGCCTTTACTCTACAATGCTTACATATATGATATCACTAGCGCTATTAAAGATACCCAACATCTGTTGTACGCAGACGATAAAAAAATATTTAAGCATATACAAACTGCTGCAGACTGTGTAGCTTTGCAAAATACTCTAGATGCATTAACAGAATACTACGCTGCAAACAAAATTACACTGAGTATAACCAAGTGTCAATGTATAAGTTTCACTCGTAAAAATAATCCAATAATATTTGAATATAAGTTTAATAACATAAATATTGAAAGAGTTCAAGCAGTAAGAGATTTGGGCGTAACACTAGACTGTAAAATGCTTATGAGTAATCACATTGATGAGATTGTCAACAAAGCATACCGCAGTCTAGGTTTTGTAATGCGTACTTGTGAACCATTTAAATTAATTGCGAGCATAAAAGTAGTTTATTACGCATATGTCCGAAGTGTACTAGAATATGCTAGTCCCGTGTGGAACCCTCATTATGCCAAGTATACTAAACAAATAGAGCGCATACAAAAAAAGTTTATAGAGCATCTTAATTACAAATTTAAAAAAACTGCAAACACTTACATAGAAAGCTGTCGTTGTTTCAGATTACTTACCCTGGAGGAAAGACGTGTTATGCTTGATATGGGTTTTCTCTATGACATCGTAAGGGGAGGCTTGGACTGTCCTGCACTACTTAATAAAATTGGTATACAGGTACCAGTCAGAATATCTAGACACAAACCGTCGCTGTTTCACGTACCTTTCCATTCCACAAATTATGGTCAAAACGCAGTTCTCACTCGTTTGCCACGCACATTTAACAATAAGTTTAATGATTCAGACCCATTTGTTCAAACGAAGCATACATTTAAAAATTACATTCGCCTGAAATTATCTGACGCCAATAGCTAACTTCAATGATGACCAAGTCCACTAAACTCAATGACCTACATTGTTTTTTTTTTCTGTCATCGCTAATCACACCTAATATATAACTTATGCTTAGTGGTTCTCCGACCCCAAGACTTAGTAGTCGTAGGGCTAAGACGTTTGTTCTTATGTACCTATATTACTCAGTTACATATATAAATATCCGCAAGTAATATATAAGATCAAAATAAGGTCCCCTTCTGGTATTAATAGTGCTTAGTGGTTTTCCGATCCCAAGATTTATAATCGTAGGGCTAAGCACCCACCTGTTTTGTACAATTATATCCTAAACATATAATAACTGTACTATTTATTTATTTATTTATTTATTTATATATTTGTATGTAGTATATTACATATTTATGTAACGTAATATCATATTAAATATATATAAACTTATATATATGTTTGCCATTTAATTAACAAGTTAAAACTGCATTTTCAGACTCACCTGTTTCATGTTTTTTCATGTTTATTTTTTGTTTCTTTTTTTTCACGTCTCAGCAACTGTGTTAAGTAAAACAGTCGAGGAAAACTATTATTGGCTATACTGTATGTAAAAAACGATTGTATAATAATACTATAAGAAGCTGTTGTTTTCCCTAATAAAAATAAAATAAAATAAATAAAATAAAATTATGCTCATCAAGATTCATCAGTGGGAGTTATTCGTTTGTTCGGGACATTCCTGGCCTCGAAAATGCCCCATAATAATGCCCTCTTATCATATTTTTTCAAAGACTCGTCTGTCTATTTACGACAATAACATACATAATCGCAGTGAATGCAATGCAGAGCAATATCTTTGAATGTGACCGTCACACTCAGTAGGTACGCCGATTTGACTACGCGATTCTCGTTTGTAGAGTCGCAGTTTTGTGGTCAGCGTTATCCAACAATGAGCATTTATTCAGTTACACACTACTGTCCACACCTACTCATCGGTTACTGCTCCGTCATGCACACCAATTAAAGAAGATATTCAAAGCAATTGTTTGATTCCAGAGATAAAATACCATGCCTAATGCCGAGTTCATAATTAGGCAGGAGAAAGATATAAGAGATTAGCTTTAACTACCGAAACCTGATTAGCTTGTAATCTTTGAGATCTAACTAATGAATGAGATAAGTTAATAGAGGTTTCGTTTCATGTTCTCTCTAGGAATTTCGTTATTGCTTTGCGGGTCAAAGGTTTAGATACCATCGATTAAAAAATGGGTCTCGGTGTCCATTGCTTTTTTGTACAGTTCATAATTCATGCATGATTCATACTTAACACAAAAAAAACCTTTTGGGTTTGTCTCGTACATGAAACCTACTTAAAATAAGAATATTTAATATTAATGGTGCATAAGTCTATTTGTATATTTACAGTTAAACAATGAAGGCTCTTCTGGGCAGCAGGTCTAATCAGATAGGTAGCGGAAGCATTTGTGTGAGACTTCTGAACGATAGTGTAGCAAGATTTTTCATACATGCGGAAAGGTAGCAACTAGAGGACAAAAACCGCAAAACGTTCATGGACCCCTGTTAGCACTGGGTTAATACGTCCTACAGTGGACTCTACCTAAATCAAATTAAACACCGGGATTTACTGATGGAGTCAAAGACTGGTGAGTGCGACCTTCTCTGCAAAAGTTTGGCTGAGAACAGCGAAGATTATTTAATTTGCGAGTTGTGAAAATGTTCGGTAGATGGATCAGTATGTCAGGAGCATGTCTTTTCGCTCATAAAGCGGTCCATTGGCCGAGTTCCCGGCGAGGTGAGGTATGCGGTCGACGCGCTATGTTTCACAACTCTTTGTTTGATCCAAACCGGCAGATGGTCTGCCTCTTCATTTACTCGTTACATACTTACGACTGATCGACGCGTCTGTCCACCGTCTAGCCATTTACGTGTCACGTGAATTCCGGCTCTCGGATCCCGTCTGCGACATTCTAGAGACGATGCCAAATATTTTAACGATGGAAATAAAGATTTCGCTAATCTTTCTAAGCTATCCATGTCTCTTGTTCTAGGTAAACAATGGAGAAGGTAGAGTCGCCGTTGGACGTGCTGTCGCGTGCCGCAACAATGGTGCAGCCTTGTCCCGCTTACCCTAATAGTGATTCCGAGGGTTTCGGTAAGTCTTAATTAATTGCATTGCAATTGTGCATTAACTATCTATATAGGTACTTTGCGAAGTCTGCATCGTTTGGTTTCTGTTTTTATGCAAGAATCTGTTCTGGAACACGAAAACTTGTTAGTAGTTAAGTTAGCATTGGTAGAAAGCTTCATTTCCATTGGTTATGTAATTTGTTGACACTCTTGCTCTAAATTCCAACACCTTTATGGCAAGAATGCGGTAAATGAGGAAAATAGTTAAAGACTTCAATCGTCAGTTAGTGCCTGATGTAGCGCTAACAGATAAGCAAACAATTTGCTGCGGCTACTGAATTCCATCGTTCGATGTTGATAGATCAGCGATGTTCCCTGTCCATGTGGGCGGGTCACATTCCAGATTCCAGTATGCATTGTTAAGTAGACACCTACTGTGAAAGATCTCACATTTGTAACGATACAAACAAGCTGTAGATATCAATGAGAAACTCGGACATTATGGTTTGAAACAAGAAAAACACTAAAGGGAAAGGTTGGCACGGCACATTGCAATTTCAACTGTCATTGTTCGCGGCGACGACGGAGATTAGTTAAGGGTCTGATATTAAAAGTCACAACATGACCAAATCGGGCCCGGAAACAATCAGCAACTGTAAAGGTGGCCAAAAGCAAAGCATTGTCGGCCGTTGCCGCGTGACCACGCGGCGAGCTTCCTCGCGAACGCCATCGGAATGTGACCGTCACGCCGCCGATTTTTCCACTTTGTTTTTTTCTTCAGACGTGCACTCGGCTGTGGCAGATCCGGGTTACGCGGGGTTGCAATAAATTCACTGCTATACGATACGAACCAGGAATATAGTTTTAAACGCAGACGTGTCGACGTTTTCTCTAGAGAATAACTGTGACAATGGTGCTAAGTACTCGTGAGAATGAAGAGTCGCTTGTCGCGACTCAAGAGAGCGATGGCAAGGCGATGTGAAATCCCGGGCTTGCATCGCTATCCGGAACCTGCGCAAATTTCGCCGACCTACAAACAATCCGACTGCGACCGCAAACTATGCGACAACGTCCTAACGTCACGATATTGAATCGTAAAATTGGAAAAAAAACACGTCACATGTTTTGCTAAATATTCGGTTAGAAAATATGAAAGTTAACTGACAAGACGTGTAGCTACATTAAAATTAAAGCCAACGTAACGTCTCGTTAAACTAAACAACAGCTCAATCTAATTGTGTTGACAAAAACTAGTAGAAACCGATTGGTTCGATGATGCCAACATCGCACAGGTATGCATATAATCAAAATACAATCACGCAATTTATTCGCTAACGTCTTTAGCTTATTGGCTGTTTGTAAACAATGGTCCGGTGGTAATTATGCAATGCGATGTCAGTGCGGGTGGCGGCGGCGGCAGCGGCGTCGCCGGCGCTCACTTTCGTTGGCTGGTCTGCGTGTGCGGCTAGATATGCGTGCGCGCAACCCGACCGACCGAACGCACG
Organism: Yponomeuta sedellus; assembly: GCA_934045075.1. NCBI lineage: Eukaryota > Metazoa > Arthropoda > Insecta > Lepidoptera > Yponomeutidae > Yponomeuta > Yponomeuta sedellus. Next base: position 10,078,897 of record OW203726.1, on the reverse strand, counting down.
AACCACACCAGTGAAAGCGTTCAGGAATTTCGACCGACCACTGCTCTCTACAATGCGCAAGAACGCCGCTATGACGTGCGTTCAATCCAACTGTTATTGCCGCAGATTTAAAATCAACGATAACGATACAGTATGTGGCACTCAACATTCAGCTGAACAGATTTTCCCTGTCTGTTGAGTGAGTAATTAAAATAAGCAATTCAACCGTCTGAATTATCTATAGCATGCCAATGATTGCTTTTGTTGGTTGGTACTTGGTAGTAATTAATGAGGCCACGGTCAGCCGATACTTCGTCAGTTAGAGAGAAGCTCTTGGTATGCTGAGCACATTGCAGCTCTCTAGAAATGCAGTACGTTTAGTTGGATGTCATAGTATTGATTCAAATTGAGATTTATTGCATTTAATATTAGGGTGAATATGCGGTGTGCATAAGTAGGTATCCGGAACGCAGAGGCGGCTGTTACGGTCAACTCAACCCACATTCTGCATTCGAAAAGAATGCAGAATGTGGGTTGAGTTGCGGACTACGGTCATATAGTCGCTATGTCGAGTATATATAACAAAATATGCTATCTATTTGCGTTGATTGCTATTGTTGTCACTTAATTATTTTCCGATAACATTCCTCCCGTCTCTACAATCTATATGACTTTATAATGTTACTCAATAACTTTGACAGATGACTCTGAGAGAAAATCCGTATTTTTTTCTATTACTATGGCTCACGATTTCAACTGGGCCGGACGATATTTGGTCTTCAACGATATTTTTCTAGTTTTTTTACATATTTTGTATGCAATATAGTACAACATGCATCTAGTCTCAGGGCTACCAGACTTCGCATGTGTTGCAGGAATCCCGATAGCAATGAAGTCATCTTGTAGAATTTCTAATGGCAGTGGATTCCATTTCGTTGGCAGCGAGAGTGTGCCAGCAATTTCAGCTATTCGTGCCGTTGTGTTCGCTGTCGTGAATTGTCTCGGCGAACGATCGTGCTACTAATTAACTTGATACTCAAAGTTTAGTTTGCATTGTTCTTCCTTCAACACCGCTTTACAATCTCTGTATCCAACGAAACATACAACTCGACCACGCCTCCTCAATCCTATAAGTTTCTTCCATACTTAGATTTGATCGAACCGTATAAACAACAATTATATTACAGCTCAGTTGAAGTCTTGGTGCCTGTCTGACATTAAGTTGGTCAGTCAGATGTGGTCAGATGGCCTGACACGAAACCAACGCAACAAGGTGGGAGCCGGATCTGGCAACTGCTTATATAACTTCTAGTAGAAGTAAAAAAATGGGGTACTTTGAACGTTTCACATATTTCAATTGTGAAGTGACTAGATGAAATATAGTGTAAATAGTAATAGTATATGCGCAAGGGATACAGAAATATAATTTACGTGGCAGTTTCGCTAATTAATTAGAGTTATCTCTTCAATCCGAAATTCTTGAAAGAAGTCAATAATAAGATAAGATATTACATAATATTTTTTATTCTACAGCGGAAAATACATAACACGAAACATTAAAGAAAACAATAAAATAAAGTACCTATTAAAGTTGTTTCACAACAACTTGACTTCCTCCGTGATGTCTGGTGCATTGGTAGAGAACCAGTAAAATATTGTAAATATTTGGACAAATATACATTTTAGAATAAAATGTAGAACAAATGTTCTTGTGAAATACTAACTCAATTAACAAATACGATTTCTAATCGTGTAATAGTAATTGCGCTTTAGTTATTAGAGTTACGTAACTTTATTTACCATGTCGAGAACGGTAAAAATAAAATTCACCAATCAAAACAATTTGAATCTTTTGAACAATATGAACCTACTGAATATGAGAATAAAAATGACAAATAAAGAAAGTCACCTCATCAACCTTTTGTACCCACCTATTATAAACGGGAAAGTTTGTATGGATGTTTGTTACACTGTCACACCAATCGGTTTGTAACGGTGCAAACCTCTTCACACCATTTTTATTTCTTTTTCATCCATCCATCCATCTATCATTTTCAAATATTTAAATTATGTATGTCACTCATTCTTCGATTTCCCTCATTTTTCATCCACTACTACTTTACCCTTTGACCAGATCTGACTTTTTACCTGCTTCTCCGTTTTTATCCAGTTTTCTGTTTTAAAGTTACTATAAATCTACAAATAAAATCACACCTGAAGTCGTTCCAGAGTTTATTTATTAATTATAAAAGTTATAAAACGTTACACTGGCGCCCAACGATAATAACGAAACCCAACGTCACCCCCGGCTTGATACGCCGAGGCGACAAAGCCCACCCACTGCGACTACGCTGCGAGTTTGAAGGCAAATACGAGTACGATTACCACGATTATACGTGTGCACAATCGTCGAACTGCTGCTGCTGTTTCATACCCACGACCCACGACCTCATACATCACAGACGCATCCCTTGGAGCTCCCCAGCCTTGCTCAAGGGTTCTGTCGGACTTCTCCGCCGCCCCCAACTTTACCCACCAACCTCTTCCAGTTCTAAAGACCTGCAAGATTTTTTTTTGTTAAGTGTTGTTAAGTGTTTTATAAATAAAATATTAAATTAATTTTAAAGTGCGACTTGACTTCTGGACCACAAGGTAATTCATCATAACTACTCATTGACCATTCTTCACTAACTAGATTCACCCATAGTAACAAATTTTTCGGCCCTAATAAAAGTCCTATTCTATCTATCTGCACCCCACCTAACCGAAACATACCACAGTTAGTATACACCAACAGTATACAATCAATAACTTCTACACGCATTTATCAGACAGTTACACAACCACAGGCTGCTCACTAGCAGTTCCATAGACCTCGGTAACCTGGAATTTATAATTCCAGGTGGGACTGGTTACTAACTTACGTTGCCTCAGGAGAGTATCCTGGGTAATTACACGTAGACAGCCTAGCTTTACCCTCTAGGTCTTCGAGGCCGACTCGAAGGTAAGGCGAAACTGCACTCATACAGTCTATTGCTAACAATATTATATTATTAAAATTTAAATTATAATTATTTACAAAATCCTTGCAAACCAAATTTCTAGACGTCAGTAATTCTGACACCATTCATTGTCATAAAATTTTTCAAAATTCAAAATAAAACCTCCACAGGTTAAACCTACAAGGAACTCTTTGGCAATAAAATAAAACTCTCACCCTCACCCCATCCTTACCTCATTACTAAAATAATTTCTTAACCTCTTTTTTTATAGTATCCGTACTCTTTTTAAATATTTAACTGACAACTGGTACAAAACCTACCAACGCCACCTTTTTATAGTTTTAATTTTCTGTAAATATAATCACCACATTACCTTTTCGGACACATTTGCGTCATAATATTTATCTATTTATTTATTAACTATACACTTACACCACTATCCTCCAGGACATTTGCTAACCAATTTTTTTTTATAACAATCCAAACATTCAAACAGGTGCGGCGACAACACGTTAAATAAGCCTAGGTCAATTAATTTACTTATCGTTACTTACCTAACGCATTACGGTGTTTACCCCACCATAGCTCTTGAGAGCACTTCTACGACGGATTCTACCCCGTCGGGTACTATGTACCCAATATTATAAATATTGTTAAAATGTAAATAACTTTCATAGAGCGGATTGTGACTCAATAAATAAGCCTTACCACTACCGAATACCAGCGGGTGGTAACTGGCTAAATAAGCCTATTACTAATTTAGGCCAGTTTCTGGATAAATCTAATTAATAAAAATAGATTTTGTCTATAATAATGAGTGAACGTCTTCACCTTTACTGTAGTTGAAGACAATGACAGATGATGCATGCTAGGGATGAGTGGTAGATGATGAATAGAAGTGGAACTGCCTAATGTAAATATTCATTGTAGATATCACCCCACACACTCAAAATTTTTTTCATCGCCCATCTTTTATATTTTATTTTAATATTTAAATTTATTTACTTACCATCCCACATCCCCGACCTTCATCGACCTTACTTTGGATTCTCGACTTTAAATTTTAAATTAAATAATTTTACTTGACAATTTTTTTATAAAAAAAAAAAAAATTTTTATAAATATATTTTTTAAATAAATATATTTAAAAATTTTTTTTTTTTTTTACCGGTTGCCCCCGGGTAGTGTAACGGTGCAAACCTCTTCACACCATTTTTATTTCTTTTTCATCCATCCATCCATCCATCTATCATTTTCAAATATTTAAATTATGTATGTCACTCATTCTTCGATTTCCCTCATTTTTCATCCACTACTACTTTACCCTTTGACCAGATCTGACTTTTTACCTGCTTCTCCGTTTTTATCCAGTTTTCTGTTTTAAAGTTACTATAAATCTACAAATAAAATCACACCTGAAGTCGTTCCAGAGTTTATTTATTAATTATAAAAGTTATAAAACGTTACAGGTTATTGGGATTGGGATGAAATTCGGCACAGGGATAGATTATAGTCTGGAGTAGCACATATGATACTTACTACCCTGGAAATATATTTAAATCGAAATCTCTTCGGGAACGAAATCGTGGGCAGCAGCTAAAGGTTCTATATACAGAACTGGTGAGAAAGATTAGGCATATATTTAGATTACCACAAAAATACACACATAAAAAACTAAAAACTGTTGTAAGTAGAATATAAAGAAATTAAGTAGCGTTTTGCAGTAAATAAGATTAATCAAAAAAATGATATAGTGATTTGCGTCGTATCTATCGGTAACCGAAACAAAAACAAAGTGAACACAGCGCGTTTCTAGTTATGAAGCTCAAGAGAGGGGATGCCAACAGCATCCATTTTCACAGGTGTTGCCTAGACAAACTTGTTAGATACTTTGCATAGTTTGTTAGCATTTTAATACTACGATTGGTTTTCTGAGGACGCTGCGCTGGGTTCTAGATAGGCCTTCAGTCTCACAATGAACGGAGCGAGGTCCATCCGTCATACGATCGCATTCCGCCCCCAATCTGACCGCTCCATCGACGTCGATGAGGAAACATGTACTGAATGTATGTCTGTCTGTATAAAATATATACTTGAAAATAGCATTACCTTTTTTTGTTTTACGTTACTTATTGATGTCTAACTTTTTTTTTGGAAATGTAGTTTTTTTTCTCACCACATTAAAGTTATGTAACAATGTACATCTAGCGTCAACAATGATTGTCATGGTTGTGCAAGATTTCACTCTATCTCCTAAATTAGGTATAGATCTATTCAGGTCAGTATTTCAGGAAACAGTGTTCCACCATGATTTTATTTTACATTTATCCCACTTTTACTTTGATTTTATTTTATTGTGCCAATTACCAATTATTTATTTTATCTATATATTTAATTTTATACTTTTGTTCATGTTTTATATTTACTTACGCTTTAAGTATGCTATGCTTTGTCAGTGTTTCATGAAAGGAGCTGCGGACCACAGCTAGTCGACGATAGAATGTAGAGAACGCGCTTATCGTGAAAACATAACGCACTGCGCGCGCGCCACATGCCTACTTTGTAATCACTACAATTTACTCTTAGGAATTTCAGAACCGTTAACAGCTGATTAGAGTCCCAGCTGGCTGGTTTTGAGGTTAGATTTCTAAAATACACAAACATTTTCTTTTCTACTATTGCATGGTAATAAATAGCACAGGCCTCGTTTATTATTAAGAAGAGTATTTAAATTTAAATCGACTAATAATATTTAATCAATGTAATGAGCCCATAAACAGAACCTACTGTTAGGTATAGGCCTCTTTTCACGCCAATCAACCCTGTCCTTTGCTAGTCTCCTCAATGTTTCCCATCCAGTTGGTTTATAATAAATTAAAATAACAAATTTAAGAAAAACAGCGAGAGTGAAGGAGTATAGTTTTCCTTTGAAAATGGCGTTATAGTTACTTCAAAGAATGAGAGATCTTACTATATAGGGCTACAATAAAGAATATAAGATCTGCAAGCTTATAAAATAACTTTGCTCACTGCCCACGTATAAATAGATTCCTTTCTGATGTGCTGAAGGGGATCTATATACCTACTTACTCTTACATTAAAAACTTTGTTCTCTACCTGGCCTTAACCATTGAATACCTAAAATTCAATGTCTTAACATAAGAATTTGTAGGTAATTGAATAGTTAGGCACAACTAATATAATTTCAACTAAAACATGATAGAGATCGCCCTTGAATTCTGTCGCGACGACTTTGTCCGATGGAATGTGGTAAAGAGAGATATTTCAACACGATTCTCGATTGAGGGTAAAATTATAAACGGAGTGCTCTTGAGATTCCGTGAATCTTGCACGATGTCTATGAGTACCTATCTTCGAGATTGGTGCATAACCGTGAAAGGTATTTTAATTTCTTCCATTCCATGTATCGGTCAGATAATGCGTTTCTTACCATGCCTTTTAACACATGTAGGTATGTTCATTGAATGTTTGACCGTGATGAACTTTATGGTTTAATCTTAAGGCCCAATAAAAATTCCTTCCTAAAGTATGAACGGATTTACTCGTACGTAAGTATGTATTGCAATGCGAGGTATGCATGCTCTTTCCGGGAGGTGATGTAAGATATAGAATAATAGTGAAACAACGAAACTTCATCATTTGGTATTCAATCAGTTAACAGCAGCCTCGGCTATTTCAGAAAAGGAATCTGGAAAATTTCAATTCATAAGTAGGTATATCTCGGATTCCCTTCGCTACAATTCATCACATCACTGACAACAATAGCATTCATGCCATCCGAACATCACTGCCCATACATTCTGTCACCGAACGGCTTTAAATATTTTATTATCATGTGAGTATCATTAAATATGGCGCTCGTTTTTCATTCCGGCATTCCATTGATTGTGTAGGTACGTACATACAACACGTTTGGAGTGATTTCATAATTAATAGGGAGGCTGTCATTTTTATGTTGGCTCTGGGGTATATCCAATGGCTATAGAACAGTTCTAATAAGTAATGCGAGAGAGTTTCACTGCATGATGTAGACAAGCACAGCTCGTAGGTCTTGTTTGGTTTACAGTAGTTATTTGCGAGCAAGACTCCTTTCAGTATCACCCATCTATCCATTCCGTAAGTCACTGTGCTAACAAACTCTTGGTATACCGTAATTGACCGTGACAGAGAATCTTTGATGTATGATGGAATGCGATGCTATGGCATCGTGGAGTGTATAGCCTCTCCTAAACGAGAAACTCTCTTTATGTAACTGACCCAACTGAGCCTGGCTGTTTAGTAAAGTCGTACCTATCTAAGTATGAAGCATGTCATGGCTATCGCCTCGATACGCGTGCGTTTTATTATCGCGAGTGTAGTCGAGGTTTGGTCACCTAGCCTCATTGTTTATGCCTGATTGTCCTTTGCTCGGCCTCGCTTAGGATTATCCTTAACGGCCTACGGTCATCCTGCTTATCATAGAAATTATAAATTAAGTAGCTATTCTTAAAGAAGATGTTAAGATTTGATACCAACGATGCTTCGGGGACGCCCAAAATTTGTGGGGACGTTTAGGCGATAACTGTTATAAGTATTGACATTGTCGACGACCGGTACGATAGTGAATGCATATACTTACACCCTCCTTGTACAAGTTAAAAAGTAAAAAAAAAAAACCTATTTAGAGGCTAAAAATACCACCCATGCCGGGACTCGAACCCGCGACCTCTGGCTAACCGTCTGGCACGGTTAGCCAGAGGTCGTGGGTTCGAGACCCGGCATGGGTGGAATTTTTAGCCTCTAAATAGGTTTTTAAAATTGTCCTTAGCACGGGTTAGTGCATTAAACAGAATATAATAAGTTAAAGTGTCAAAAACCCTGACAGTATGTAAACACTTATAACACGTGAGTAGTTAAGTAAAATTATTAGTGTTATCAGAGTATTCGATGATAATTTCATACAATTAGCGAGGCTCTTGACACGGTGTTATCGCACCGTGAATTGCGCCTCCTCTCCATTTCAATCTCTATTTTCTTCACCATAAGACTCAATAGCCGTATTTTCTTTATCCCGTTGTTTAGTGCACATGCAAGCAACGAAGCGCACCGGTATGGATCCGCCGTCATGGTCTGTCTGAAAAGACAAGCCACCTTAACATGGATGGAGGGCAAACTATTTGCTGTGCTGTAACTAGAGACGAACAACAGAACAATACACCTAGCTACGTAAATTGGTACCTACCTACTGGGGCACACTTCCAAACTAAAAAATCGGATTTCATTATTAGGCTTACCTCTTTATTTATCTACCCTTTTCGTATGAAAACATAATTAACCAGTTTACTTCGTACATCTACCGAACCTTCCCAATTCTCTCTTAAAACATCATGAACGAAATATCAGAGCACCCAAATCCATGTCAAAGTTTATTCTTAACATATTGAACACGACCCGTGCCTAACAAGCTTCATGTTGTTGAAATCTTCAGACATCTGCTGAAACGCCCCCTTTACCGTGTCAAGGACGGTAGAGTTCACAATGCTTTGTTTTTGATACGCAACCGTAGCTCCATCTTTTTAGCCTTCCCTGAAATTGACGAACCGGGATGTAGAGTCGGTACTTTCTTCCCTCAGCTATAGATGGCGCTGTATATTTTAGTTTGTTTTTTTGTTAGTAGAGGGCATCAGTAGGTTGTCTTGTATACCGTCTTGTAGAAGGAAACTGATACATTTTTTACTGTGAAACTGAATGTCACAATGTTTTATTCGTTATTAAATGTTTAACTACCCATAGTAAGATCTATGTTAGGTTGGTACAATAATGGTTGTTTTCAGTAATAATACTTCTTTGTTTTCAGTAATAATCCACACAACACAATCACTAACCTGTCCTGGTCCCAAACTTGGTTAAGCAGGCAAAGACGGCTATAATTTTCTATCATATATACGGCGACCGTAACGAACATGGCATCTGCAGCCACGACTCTGCAATTCTTTCCGTGTTCACGGCCTATTCGTGGTTTACAATAATAACAGCAATTTATATCGAATTACCCTACGTATTCAGACGATGCGATAGCTAACAGTAACGACTTCCAGCGTTGGAATGCGGAATGTATGCGCTTCCTGCACTTTCTCTGTTCCGCCTTCCGTCGGTGTCGCCTGTTTACCAACCTCTTTATTTGGTAAATCGATAGCAGCAAGTAGGGAGGAGACGCATGAAGGTAAAACTAAAAACCAGCCAAGTGCGTGTCGGACCATGCGCAGTGGTTCCATAGAAGGAGGGTTTAATACCTGCTTTACAGAATCAAAACCTTCAGCAAAGTTATTTTCAACGGAATGGGTAGCGTTTTTTTATATAAAAGTACCTAGACATATATCAATCAATCTTTTATTGCAGACTAAGTGTAAATAGGTGGTATACATTTCGTGGTACTTATTACTTAGTCACCCTTTATAGATATTGCAAAATGGGTGAGACTTTATCTCACATCGAAGCATTTAGATTATATGTACATCTAGGTTCAAATCTTAGCATTTAGGAATTCATCCAGTGAATAAAAGCATTTTTCTGTTAGGAATGTTTTTAACCTAGTTATAAATGTAAGTATTACATTTTTGTTCATTTTTTATTTCAAAGGGGAGTTTATTTTAATGACATGTGTTATGCGCTGTAGTTTAACATTTTGAGTCTCGAAAGAGGAGGTAGGAGTCTATTTTTATGTCGGGTATTAATATTGTAAAATATCTTTAACTTGTTTAAATATTTCAGCATTTTTTTTATACAAAAGTACATATATGAAGTATATAGATGGGAGGGAAGTGTAAAAAATTTATATTTTACAAAGTATGGTTTGTACTTTGCAGCTTTGTTTATTGGTTATTTGGGCTAGAACTCTAATGCATTTCTTTATAATAAACACCTCAATTGCAGTCGTACTATTTCTCCATAACATTACACCATATTTTAACTAGGAGTAGGCGTACCTATAGTACGCTACTATATTAGCGTTTCTATACTGGTACTATATTTTAATTCGAAAAGAGCATGGGTAAATTTGGATAATTTTCTTTTTATATGTTCAATATGGGTTTTCCAATTAAGATTTTTATCAATCACTCACTAGGCCTAGTAAATAAATGTATCTACCTGTTCTATTTCAATATTATTAAAAGATAAGTTAATGTCCAAGGGCAGTTTGTTGTAAGGACGAAATTGTAGAGTTTTCGTTTTTTTATAGTTAATTTATGTATATTTAGTGGCCAACAGCAACAACATTACAGTTAGAGTGATATTCAAAATCAGATGACACAGTAGGCAAACTTATTGGTTTTCTATTTATTATTTATTGTCTTATTGGATTTCTATTTGTCGTCTGTCTTGCCTAGGAAAAAGGCCTGGTAGGTAGCTAATTATTTGAATTTGTAATGGTACGGCCACACTATCGCGATAACGCGAAGATTTGCGTTGTCGCGACATGTCTGGCCAAAAAATTCGTCCTATCGCGAATCATCATCGCGAATACAAACACCCTTCGCGCCGCTGTCGGTAAAATGCCGCACATCAAAGGGTTTTATGGCCCAAAGGCCAAAATCTTCTTATGATGTGGTCAAGCTCTTCACCGTAGAGCGAACACGAAATGTTGTCGCGACAACGCGAACACGAATCTTCGCCTTCAAGTGTGGCCGCAGCATAATAGATGCGTCTAAAGAATCGCGATCTTCACTTCGTATTCGAATTTCGAAGCAAGCCTACAGAAAATCAATCGTCATTTGTTTCTGGTGATCATAATCTTTATCTGAATTAAGAATAAGACCATAATAAAAAGATACAAACAAAGTAGGCGACCTTCATTTGTCTTTGCAATTCGTTTTCGAATTTCGAATCGAGCCTACAGAGAATCAGTCTTCATTTGTTCCTTGAGTTCATGTTCGAATTTAGAGTAGCTTCATTTGTTTTCTTTCCGTGCCGGTTTTAAAAGGAACACAAGGAGCCAGCTCAGCCACACGCCATGGGAGCTGGGAGCGATCTTCCATTCATCCATTATTACAGAGGCAGAATAAAACATTAAACAAGCGTTCTGTCGGAAACGGCTACTGATGTTCGTGCAGCTAAACGCACCCTAAGGGTCCTCTGGCTGGTTTGAAATTCTGCTAAGTAATGACTGTTGGAAGAGATGCAAAAACATAATTTCGTATCACATCTATTCAAAAGGAGCTAGTTTTTGGATTTTAAATGTGGGTATTTCTAGTACAAGTTCTAATCACCAAAGAGATCATTCGCGAACGTTGTATGAACAAGTAACTGGCTGTATGATAAAAAACGCGCGCAAGCCTAATTAAAAAAAGTTTGTGGAAAAATAAAATACGCGGGAAATTGATTCCTCCACCTTTGTTCGTAATTGTTTATATACTCAAATTCAGATTTTACAAAAGCTTTATTTAACGAAAAGTCTGGCGTCAAGTATTCTTTTAACTACAGGGAACATAATATCGTATTATAAAATGTGGTAAATAAACGTTCTATTCTATCCATATCCATAAGATGCACTTACTTATTTTTTCACTGTGGGTGATAAAAAGGAGGGTGTCCACCTTGAAAGCAACACTACTTTAAGTGGTGTACTGCGCCTAGAATCGCTACGCTGAGGATTCTACGCTAGAACCCTTCTCTCGGCTCTGGATTCAAAGAAACACTCTCGCCTTTAAAATATAAATAATAATATTGTATGCTTCCTAGGTAAACTATCTATCTACTATTATCTAGCCATTGTAAACAATTTCGTTTCCTCTGTTAACGTCGATTAATTTAGTAGATAATAGTGCGGCACCGCAGTGTCTTTTTCTAAAAGTTTGTTGGCACCAAACGATGTCAAATATCAAAGCTCACGCATCACTCGCTCAGCTAGCACTATGTTGCCCTTAACGCGTACCTGATTTTAGCTGTCAATCAACCGATTGGTCGATCGATCGACCGACCGACCGACTAACCAATCAATCTACCCGTAGGTACTCTCACTACTGGACATAGGCCTCCGCCGACTTAATTTGGTTTAAAGTCGTTGCTAAGCTAACAGAATAATCTCTCGACTGCCGCCCGTGTTACGTTTAACGTTTTTAAAGGTTGGTGCAGCTCAAAGCTCCAGGTCACGGACGTTTCAGACGCTACTGAATACACCTGAGTTCTCTGAGTATTCCTATAGTAACTTGCATATCGATTTTCCATTGACTTGTGCAAGTGGGACACGGCAATGCTGTATTCTATGACTGGCTTTGAAATAAGGGAAATTGAAATTATTAAATTAATATAATACAGGCTGTAGTCGGCCTGTCGAATCACGTTATAGGCTATGAAATGAAAAGGATTTATTCAAAGTAGCGCCGAAACTGCGGCTTAATGAACCTTACAATTCAAACAAGGTGTACATTTAAAAATGTAGATCATTATTGAAAAAAATGGATAAAAAAGCTCCAAACTTAGTCTTTTCAAAGTCCTTAATTAACAGAGTTTACATAATTATTATGAAACAGAACTCATGCATTGTACTGGCTTTAAAGGTTAAAAACTGAAACCTTATTGTAGTTGGCAGCACTGTTGAGTGTTCCTAATAACCACCACGTTGTATTTTTCTTTGGTCTCGAGTGTACAGCTTTGTGTAGAAATTCATCATCTGTATATGAATTGCGTCCATTTCTTTCTATGATCTGAGGTCCATAGTAATTGAAAATAGGCATCACAAGTCTTGACGAAGTACTAGCCTTCCATTTTTTTCTACGAAGAGCTTTCTCCAACAGTTTTTTTCTCTTAGGTTCCTTGGAAAATAAATTATTTTCATTAATTAATTAATTAATTAATTAATTAATTAATTATTATATACTATTTTACTATATACTATTTTTGTAAACAAATTAATTGTTTTGTGAATAATATCATTATCTTTGTGCACCCGTTGATTGCAAAAATACGATTAATTAATATTAATTAATGCATTAACGGATGCACAAAGATAATGATATTATTCACAAAACAATTAATTTGTTTACAAAAATAGTATGGAGAACTGTCAAATTAATGGTACACACAACAGTGGTGACATCTGTAGTGAGCATTAGGTAGTTTTAAGCCCATTCCAGACATCATTGTCATCTAAATAATCCTTTTCATCCCACCATCTCGGAAAGAGTATTTTTAATCTTCAATATCTGAGTGGAAAAGCCGTTTTTATTCTCTAGAGGATAAAGTAAATTGAATTTCGAACATCGTGTGCACTAAGTTTGTGAATTAAAAAAATATTACACTCAATTTAAATAACTGTAGTAACGTTACTTTAAATTTTCTTAATTATACCTTAGTATTATTTTGTTATAATTTAAAGATTATTCTGTAATACTTACCTGTCATAATGTAGTAATTAATACCTAAACTGAAATAAAAGTGTACCTATCTTGTGATTGTAAACGGTTTTTTTTTGCATTTAGTCATTTCCTCGCTGAGGTGGGGTGAAAAGTTACGTATTGCACTCGAGTGCAAAGATTTTTCACCTCGTGCTCTTTTGATTCCCTCGCTAACGCTCAGGATTCTAATTTTGAATCACTCGCTGCGCTCGTGATTCAATTTTAGAATCCTTCGCTTGCTCGGTCATCAAAATTGAACACGCGGTTAAAAAGCAACTTTGCACTCTTGTATAACAAATAACTATTATGTTATAGTAGCCCTTTTGGCACAGTGTAGGTAGGTACCTACTCAACACATTTTTTGAACCGCGTTTCAGGCAAGCTAAATATATCTTCAGGGATTTTATTATAGAAGCGTATACAATGCCCCATGAAGGATGTATTGACCTTTGCCAGCCTAAATAGTGCGAACGATAAATCTTACAAATGCGACTACTTAGTGGTTTCGATGCCCCTGAAAACGTGCCAGAAGATTTTAGTTTGGTCTTACAGTTTTCTGATAAGTACTTGCTTGTTTATATGAAACTTCAATATATAAATGTGTCTTGTCAATAGCACCTACGTAATGTTAAACATGGATTATTCGTATGTAGATTTTAACAATTTGCTTAAGCAATTTACATTTTCGGACGGAAATGGATATTCATCAAAAGAACCCATTGCATGCGAATTCTACCATTGCTGAACCTATCTATTTAGCTACATTTCTAATTCCCCTAAGAGGCGCATCAGGCAAGTACAATAATTTGAGAGAAAAAAATCCCCCACATCCTATTTTAATATAATCGATTCGAATGCGTGCTTTTAACCATCCCTTTTAGCTCCGTGTTGTGCACAAAAATCGAAACGGCATGCTACAGATAGTCAGCCTCTGTTTCACAACGTTAGAGTTATAGGTATTATTGCAATTCTTCCCTCAGGTGATGAGCCTTTGCTTTGCAGAAGCTTTGAATTGATTTAGCCAGGAAAGTAATCGTTACGGAAAATAAATATAATTATGTAAATAATACGAAAAACGGCAAAGCGTACTAATCCTGATAATTCTGAGGTTTAATTTTAATTTGAAACTCTTGGAAGTATGTCAATGTTCTGGTCTAATGCTAAGCGAACGTTCTGTGTTCATAGTTTGCATCATCAGCTCTAAGGCTGAGATGCAACGGATATGCGGCCTCGGGCTAGTCTATTGTTATTTTAGTATTCGGCCCACTGGGTTACACCCGCCTCAAACAATAATTTGGCAATAAAAGCCCGTTAGCGACAGGCTCCTTCTGTTTTAATAATAAATTATGCTACATTTCGCAAAGTTGTACACAGAAGTTGTCCGAGTTGTTTAGTCCACAGAATCTCACAGCGTTAACTTTCTTCGCTACTATTACCTACTATGAAAAGTAGCTAACTGTGAATATTAAAGAACTTACACGAAGAGTACTGGCCGATGCATCAGGCGTCCCCTAATCAAAACTGCCGATACTATCAAGCGCTCCGCTTGAGCGGCGACGCGTCGGTCGAACGTAAAGAAGAAAAAAAATAAAATAAGAAAAAAGGCTCGTAACGAAGCTCCGCTTAATTACACTCGGTTGAGTGAAGTGAAGACCCTCGCGCAGAGACTCCAGTATTTACCGTCGACTTAGTTGGGAGCTTTGTCTAGCCTCTCTTCCGATGAATATTAAAATTGCCTCGGAACTTCAATCACCATTTGGGCTTACTCCTCGCGAAATCCCCCATTTCACATGCTTTCAAACAGTGTCGTTAGTTCCACTTGGTGTGAAGTTGAGACAAGACAATAACATCAACAGTTACAATTTACACACAATCTTTCTCATGCATTTCATAATAGATTTTCCCGCGGAGACAACTTATACGAGATAAGGTAGGTAGACGCCTTGAAAGTTTTCCGACAAGCGCGCACTGCAAAGTAACAAGATAGCGCAAGAACCTACCACGCAAGAACTTATAATGAAATGCAACACATCAGCGACGAAGGTTTATTAATCAATTCGTAGTTCTCTTCTCATTTATACTCGGCGAAACATTGGGATAATTAAACCACGGCGCCAAACTCTACCTGATGCCGGTGACCCTTTGCCGGTCTATTAGACAATAAAAACTAATGCCTACACGGCATACGCCTACAAAGATGCGGCTTCTCACAGGTCCAACCCCCCTCCCGACGCTCCTCGCCCGGCGTTTCTACCTAACAAAAAAAACAACCTTCCAAGGATACAACCACCGTAATTTTAAATTCAATGCATCGTGTTTCTTCCAAACGAAACATAACTCTACGTCCAAAGCAGAAGACTTGTTTTGGAATATCTCTTTTGTATTTCAAGATGTTGGACAGGTTTTGTGGGATTCCATGTCTTATAAAGCTCGGGACTTAACTCAATTTTCCGTGGCGATAGGTAATGGGATCAGAGCCTGCATGGGGAATGCAGGGGGAAGGGTGAAGGGAGTCCATTAATCCCCGCGCCCTGCGCTCGCGCACTTTCATGAATGGACCAACAGGTTGATGTATTCTGTCTACAGGCTGCTCTATTTCTGCTTTTGTCTGTCAAGTTGCTAATACGATTTCGAGATATGATGAGAAATTGATATAGAGAGGGAATAGAGTTGTTAGGTTTACATTAAACACAAACGAATAAAGAGTTATTAATTAGCTGAAATTATTAATTAAAAACTAATTTACCTTATTTTCACTGATAGTTAAGATGCAATCCTGCAATATATGAATAGATGATACTTCCACCAATGACATATTTCAACTTACATTGGGATCGTCGGTTCTGAGTCACAAACTGGATCTTTTTGTTTCGCATATGCGACGTTTCACTGAATATGAAATGTCATGTCGTCAGCGCATCCATTGTTACGCAGAGGTCAAAGATGAGTGCGACCGTATCTGTCACAAGGAGTTTGTCACATCTTTGTGATCGCCATTGACCGCTCGTTGAAAGTGGTCTATTGTATTGGGTGTCGCGTTACTTCCTCGGTGGCGATACTGTGTGCCTTATCTCTTATTTTAATTCCAAGGCTTCTTTTGTCTCAGCCTGTATCGGAAGGGTTCGAAGGAAGCGCCGCAACGTCCGGCCGCGTGGATGTTAGCGTGATGATTTTTTTTCTCTTCTTTCGGTTTGTTTTTTGTTCATCTCATTTATTTATTCCGATGTAATCTCTTCCACTTCGGTTTTTTATTCAGTCTTCAGTGCAACCTGTAGCAGGTCGCCATCATCAGCTAGCACTCTTGATTTTCTTAACGGTTTTGTTTTGTGCAATGTTCTAATGGCGTTAGTGTTTTGTTTTGTGAGAATATACTAGAGCTTTTTGGATTCAATCTTCAGAAGTTCCTAGTGTAGTAACGTGTGTTTACTTGACATAGTGAGTGTATTTATTTGTGCCTCTGGGCAGAGATGATGGAACTGCCCCACTATTTGTTCCTGCTAACGGCTCGGACGACTCTCCAGAACCTTCAGCTGACGATGGAGCCACCCCAGTCTCCTAAATTCAATTTGCCTTTATGGCAGCCATGGCTATGCTCGCCCGAGAAAGGTAAAATAAACTCTAAAATGCAAATGAGAGGTTTTAGCTTTTATTTATAGAGGCTTGAATCTCCCCGGCTCGTGATGGGAAAACTAATCTAATTTCCCCACCACAATATAAACTTTTCGTGCCTTCGAGTTTCGTCGGAGCGATCGTCGGGCTGTGATAATAATAATATCTAGATTCCAAGTTTTAATTAGATGCTTAACAAATCTTCCCGTCTGTTTGATTAGGTAATAACCAATGCTTGCAAAGTTATGTAGACAAACAACTGCTTCGGCTGTAACTTTGGAATTAACTGCACGGCAAAATGGCTTTAGTTCTTTTAAAAGCGTGTGAATAAGTGTACCCAAAAAAGTTGGCAGTGATGGTCGTGTGACCTGCCAAGATATCTAAAGTGAAATACAAGAATGTAGCTTTTAGATGCCAGGATGAAATTACCTAATTCTTTTAGTCTTTCTTTCGTCTCAAATATGTTCTGTCTTTTTGTATCGGAGATACTTAAGACACGAATCGTAAGAGGACGTTGTCATCACACCTTGCGAGCATATGGGCACATATTCACCTGCGCAAATTCTGCCTGAAACGGGATTCGAATACAACCGCCACTTCTACGTATTTTATCTATAACTAGCGAAAGGTATTTTGCCTGATGCCATAATTTTCCAACGTCTTGACTGGCGTATTATTAAAGCTCCAAACGTCTTATTTGTTCCTCACGAGATAAAACCACTGAGCAGGCGTGAATAGTTAGGGAAACTATAAAACGATTAAGTACACTTGTACCACTTTTTTATAACACATCTTTATTCCTACTGTACTGTAATTGTGACATAACATAATATTGTGTGATTACCAAAATTAACGACTAAATTATATTGATTGGTTTTTCCTAAACGTAGAATGTCACTTGTTACAGAAACTCCCAGCACAGCTTCAAGCGGAGAATCTGAGGGGGATCGCACTCTGTCGCCCGAAGCACCCCGGACGCCGCAGCCTAAAGAGGGCGCGGGCAAATGGCGGCGCGAGCGCAGGGCTGCGCGCGTCCCAGACTATAGGCCGAGGTTTGTGACGTCACCGTTTTTTTTACTAGTATAAGATGTATCTTCATACATCCCAAAATAGGGAGTGTTATTTGTCAACACGAAAAACTTTTACTAAGGGAAAACTCCGAAACTCCGTCTTAGGTTAGTTGCCAATTAGTAGCCTTCCTTTCAGTGAGGCTACTAATTGGCAACTAGGGAATAAAGAAACACAGAGCCCGCTGTGGTAGCACATCAATTCGATGAACCAGGCAAATTTAGTGAAGTGAAGAGGCGGCTGCCTAAAAAGTACCAAAACATTACGAGAAAGCTTGAGGTTAATATCTTCGACAGTTGAACGTCTTCATGAGCACCACAACAGTTCTGTTAAAAGAATTAACTAGTTTCAGAGCTCCTATTGCCCGTCGGTAGTCGATCATACTAAAAAAAGCTATCTGACAGCCAAAACTCTTTCCTGAATGTTACAGAGAAAATGGCAAGATGGCGCTCCGCTCCCAGTCGTTCAACGAGCGCCGTGTCGTCACTGGATCCTTGTCAAGGGCTCAGCCTCACAGCGATGGGGAACTGTCCGACGAAGTTGAAGACGCGCCTGCCAACCTCAGCATCAATGGAAAAGGTACGAATCATATACCTAATGCGAGGTGTTGCCAATGTCCGGCCGAGCAATTTATATACCGTAAAGTCCGTCTTTTAGTCGAAGTACGAACGCGTGAGCACGCTCACGTCACTCGCGATTTCGAGGGCGCTTGCAAACAAAATTCGGCATAAGCAATGTGTCTGCATCAACAGCTTCAATGCGTCAAAAACGTGGCACAATGTGTCTGGCTTCAGCTAAATATGGACTAAAATCCCTCTTTTCTATTTAAGTCTGGCAACCCAAGGTGTACAAGACCAGGGCACGTAAGAATCAAGTGTTACAATACAAATTATTATGTAGGAAATATCTGATTAGGTTAGTAAATTATCTTTACTTCTAAACTTATACCTGCAATAAGTTAAAATTCCAAATCGATACGTAGATGTTTGCGCCAGAGTCTAGCATCCAAATAAAAGCGTATAGCTATTCGTACAATCAAAGTGACATAAATACCATCAGTCTTAACTTAATTCTTACAGTCAGGACAATTGAAACGAAATGTCCAGCTAAATTAAAAAATATATAAATAATAAACTAAAATTAAAAAGTTTAATAATGTAGTCCAGTGACGTACATAGCAAGCATAGCAGCATAGGAAGGGTTGTAGGAATGAGTATGTGGTACATATTCAGGCACCACCCCACCTCCAATGTGTATGCACATACTACAAACAACACCAATTCATCAATCTAATCGGAAAGAAAAAGAAACTTTGCACTTACATTTAAAAATTCACAACACTAAACAAATACGTAACCATCTTAATGGAAAACAAACAATTAACGTAAAAAGGTACCTGCACCTAAGTATATATACAATTTAAGTACCCATGCAGTTTTACGTGGTTAGTTTCTGTCGCTGGAAAAGGCAGCTGACTCAGCATTTTGCTGATGGTGTGAGGCCTCTGTATTGGTTTTCAGCCTGTACCGATAAAACATCGTATAAGTTTAGTGCAGCGCTGACGCGGTACGTCACAATATAAAACGTAACATAAACTCACGCCTGTATCCCGTAAGGGTAGTCAGAGACCAGACCTTTAATAATAATACGTATGTATATAATTATGTATCCAGTAAAAACAAAATACCATATGTATCGCCAGTACTTCATTAACATATTGCATGAAAATAAAAATAAGATCAAAATCAGATCAAAGCAGCTCATTAAATGAGATAGACAAATCAGCTGCGACCACAACTCACTGGAAGCTTTTTAGTATTGTGTAGAAACGTGTACCTATCTGCTTAAAAGTTACACCGAATTCTGGAACTCTCAAATACGGAATTGAAAGGGCACGTCTGTTTGAGAGCAGCGGTCGGCAATTGGAAGCGGACGCAATGGAATTACTACTGGTACCGTTCGTGTAATGCGATTTACAGTTTCATGAGAGTCAATTGAAATCTAACTTTGTTGTCAGTTTTCTAGAGTATTGAAGTTTAGGCCTCAATTGCAATCACAGTTTGAAATAGTGACTCGATTTTATCACTAGTATAATATTGTCTAAGCGCCGCCTAAATCAAAATATAACGACTGTAGGACTGGTTCATTTTATATCGGCGAAGTAGACAAATTTATTGTCCGAGGATGGGACAATAGACGGACCTATCGGCGCCCCTGTTTACCATCCACGGCGATGCGTGCTTTGGAAGTCCCTGAGCTATGCCTGAGAACTAAAAAACAATGTAGTAGGTACGTTATTTTTCCATGTACAAAAAATTGTGTTTTCTAATTCTACCTTTTCTTCTGTAACTGTTAGCTCTGCGATTGTTTTCTGATGTGTACAATACAGAATAAAATCTATTGTGTAAACGAATAACGTTTTAGGCGTTTTTTATTATTCAAAAATAGGATAATTTTGAAATTGTTTCATTCTTCCATTTTCGTGAACTTCTTCCTATATTAGTTTATATTTTAAAAGCCTATTTAGAGGCTAAGGCTCATTGGTAGAGCGCTGGCACGGATAGCCAGAGGTTGCGGGTTCGAATCCCGGCATGTGTGAAATTTTTAGCCTCTAAATAGGTTTTTAAATTTTACACGGGTTAGTGCATTAAAAATAAAAATAGTATAGTTTATATTTTATCTGTAATTAAATGCTTGCGGTATGACCTGCGGTATCAGGTGCAGCAGAAAGTCATAACCTGACTCGGCTACAGCTTTTTTCTTCTGTATCGCTCAAGTTTGTACTACTGAACTAGTATTATTTGTTTTTATTTTTCTTCGTGAGTTGGTTTAATTTTTTTCTAATGTTTATTAGTGTTACAAAAGAATTTATGCTTTTACCTTTCACATTTAAGTGTGAAAGTGTGGCAGAAGTAACACCACCTTAATTTCCTGGATTATTTTGGCACCTATTGCCATCACTAACAAGAAACATTCCGTTGTTTCAGGCGCTCCCCCAGAGTATCCTGGCATCAAGAACGAAGCACCTATTGACATGAGGCTACGGTCCAGGCCTGCTCCACCACCGTACAGCAGACCCTCAGTCATTACGAGGAGCAGCGACACACCACCTGGTTAGTCGACTTCTTTACCACCAACGTACCTAGATTTTAATACCTACGCAAGGGGTCACGGGAATCCGTACCTACTTATTCGAATGTTCTTTTAGTAAACGGCATGTGATCGATGACAGGGCGCTATGGCGCTCATTAGGGAAGGGTTATGCCCAGCAGTGGACTAATATAGCCTTAAGAAGTTGATGGTGATGATGTGATCGATTTAGATATTACATAGAAATTACGAAAGAATTGGTGAATCCCAGCAGTGGACGCGTTGATTAATTGTTTACGGCAGAAAAAAAATTAAACACAATTTTTTTCATTTCTAACAACACGATTCTTTAAAACGATTTCCATAGGAAGTTTAAATATTCTGTGGCCAAGGAAAAAACACAAGCACAGATTATGTAAACTGCCTCTGGGGAGTGTTTTAGAGGAATCCTGATTTTAGAAATAAGATCGTGAGTATTTATCCTAGGCACTCGCCTATTGAATATAATTCAATGTAGATAAGATAAGAATATTCTTTATTGTACACTGGAAAAACAACGAATACAAAACAATGTAGTTTAGTTTATTGCTTAAATTTACGACAAAATGCTAAAATGTTCCGTACAATAAGTTTGGTTCTGTTAGGACATAAATATCTCTATTTTAAAGTAGGTATCCCCTAACATGTGAATTCACAAATTTGCTACCAGCTTGCGGAAACAAAGGAAGGTTATTTAAATTTACACTCCCAAAAACATGTCCAAACCAGATTCCAGCTTCAGCGGAACTAAGTACGTGTTACAACTTCTAATGAATCCGACCCATATACTTAAAGTTATTTCGTTAAAACCGTACCTTTCTCTATTACATTTGCCATCTGTTATTCAACCCGACCTTCTAGTTAAACTTTGAATGAATGACAAACTTCCCCAAGTTACATGGACGCAATTAAGGGCTGACTTAATTGGGACGAACCGACAAGCTGACATACTGAGGGTTTTAATTACCTACCTAGCCACGTTCATCGCTGGCTGTTAATATTTTATTGATATCATAAAACTTTTGGTATTCGCTCGATGTTAGATGATACGCATTTAATTAATGTCTATGACATCAAAGCTATCCAACACTTATGTGTCCACTACGTAAGTCCAATCCGAAAGTGACCATAAATTTCTTGTACCAGGTTCTTTATCGATGTGCGACCCCGTAATCGACGAGCATTTCCGGAGGTCCCTCGGAGATGACTACATGACCCTGTTTAACAAGAAGTCTGTCCCGGAACCAGTGCAGCCGGGCCCTAAGCCTGGTACTAAGGACCGAGCCAGCAGCCCCATTCAATTCAACAAGGTAGAGTCCCCAAAACCAGCGAAGATCATAGCCATGGAGGTGGACGACGCCAGTCTCTCTGTCGACGATCACTTTGCCAAAGCTCTGGGTGACACTTGGAAACAGATCCAAAGCTCAAGGTTAAAGGGTGACGAAAAGAAGGCAGCGCAAACGTCAAGTAAAGGTGTCGTTGATGATCACTTCAGCAAAGCACTTGGAGACACCTGGAAAAAAATCCAGTCGTCGACCCTCAGCTTAGACTCGAAAGCCGCCGAAGATAAAGTCAAAGAACAATCGGCGAAAATCATATCGAGGAGCGGCGTTGTTATATAATGAGGAACGGGACTCCTTTTACTGGAAAAGTTTTTTTACGGTCTTGTAAATTTTACGAGCTACTTTCGCGTCACTGGAGTATCAGTAAATTCCCAATTGTTTTAAACGCAATCTCGTCTGTATAAGGGTTCTTTGTAAGGGAATGTCCAGATGTGCTGATTCCATGACAGTTGTCAGTTGTGGGGGGTTGGAAATATAATATAGGCATGTACTGTTATGTAGCTATTAATGAACGTAGTCAATTAGTAGTCACCAATTACACATTGTAAGTTATTACCTCAATATAAGCGCTTTTGCACAATATACACTCTTATAAGTAATACAATGTCATACATAAATAAAATAATAATTTCGGAGTCGTCCTAACATTTTCATGACAATAATCATTTCTGTCATTTTTGTTATTGGTACCTAATGATGATTCTTTATAATTAGGTACCAACGCACTGAATTTTATTTTATTTATTTGCTTGAGTTGTAAACATTATTTGTTGAACGTTCCTTTTGTATTGTATAGGCACATTTTGACGTTGATAATTTGTATTTATTTGGATATCAAATAAAACATGTTGTAAATAACGCTTTACAATGTCTAAATGTTTAGCTCCTAGAAAGTTTGAGACATTGACAGCTGGCTGTTAACATTTTCTGTTAGTGTTAAGTATGTACATAATGTTTTCCTATTTATGCACCGTAATTGTTAAGATATATCTATAAGTAGTAAAGCTTAAGAGAATACACACAGCCTTTGGAAGTAATCTTGTTTCATTTTTATTTATAGCGCATTAGGTAAGTGAAATAAAACTAAGAAATAAGAACATAAAAATCAAAAACAAAAATGAAACTTTCGTACAGGTTATTAAATCTTTACCATGATATTTTTTTTGTCTTTTAGCATAGTCTCTTGACTTACTGACTTAAGTTCCTATGTCCCCTGGATGGGGCAAAGGGCATCCACAATGATTCGCCATCCCTCACGGTCTTGAGCTTCGCGTTTCGTTTCGCTCCACGTCTTGCCGATAGTCGCCGCCTCTGCGATGATCGTCCGTCGCCAGGATTACTTAGGGCGGCCACGTTTACGTTTTCCTTAGGGATTCTAGTCGAAGGCTTGCCTCGGGATGTGGTCGGGGTCCCTTCGGAGTGTGTGGCCGATCCAATTCCACTTGCGACGTTTGATCTGCTAGTCGATTGGGGCCTCACCGCAGCGATCCATAGCATAGCATAGTCTCTTAAAGAGATGTAAATATTTTTGCAAGTTTCCAATTCAGTTATTTAAATTATTGCCAAGCGGTGAAGATAATATCTTCCTCTGTCTTAATAATATTGATTTTAATTCGTAGGGTACTAATCTCGAGAATAAAACTCCTCTGTAAATAAAGTTATATCATAATGGGCATTGGTCTAAGTATTTATTAAATTTTTACGAGAAAATAGGCATTTTAAGAGTTTTGGGGCTCATTATTTCGATTTAGTTAATTTTTAAAACCACAAGAGTTACGAAATTGTTAGTACCTCATCACCTGTGAGTCTGCGAGCTACTGTCAGTTTCTAATGATATCATGATCAGTTTCTAATGAAAACCTCTTTGAGAACGAAAATAAAAAGACTTCTCATGTGCGCAAAAGTAAAAGACGTGGCATTATGTTTTTTTTACAAATTACTGAGATGCTAACATCTTGGTGATTTTTGTTGAAAAATATGATTCCTAAATACATTAAGTATATCTTGCACTAAACAAACGTTAATGTCACTATAGACTTAGTCACAAAAATAAAAGTCCGTGAATATTATTAACTAATAATTGAAGCATTATGTTTACCTTATTAGAATATAAAATTAAGTATCATTTAAAAAGTACCTGAAACCGGAGTGCGTGCATGCAACGAATAATTGATGAAGCGAAAGAGATCTGTTAGGATCGTAGCAAGTGGCAGACCCTAGTCTCTAATCGCCCCTCCGGGATACAGATGACATTTCTTGTGTGGGTATGTGTGTATATCTACCTATATATATATATGTGTGTGTGTGTGCGTGAGTGCCATTTAGGTAGACTTACTGCCAATACTTAGAACAATTCACATTATACGAAGTGCTTCGTTCGAAGAGATCCCTCCTGTCCTACCCGTATCGATATAAAAAATATGAAAAGACCCTATTGTTAATTAATTAAGTTCGTAAGTCGTGAATCCGGATTATAGAAGTCTAAGTAGATTTTTTTTCCTATAATTATTCGAGGGAGGCCTTTGTCCAGCAGTGGGACACAAACATAGAGGCTACGTAAAAAAAAAAAGTATTCATAATTTGTTTAGACTGTGGGGTAGAAAAGTTTGATATTAAGTAAAAGATATTTTTTTTAACTTCCATAGATCACAATCCCTCCTGGTCCCGAATTAGTATCAGCGCAGGTAACACATACGACATATCATATCTATAGGTAGTACAAAATAGTTGCCCAATAATGGTGGTCAACACGAGACTAATAAATTGTGATTATATTCTTTTTAATGCACTAACCCGTGCTAAGGACAATTTTAAAAACCTATTTAGAGGCTAAAAATTCCACCCATGCCGAGATTCGAACCCGCGACCTCTGGCTATCCGAGCCAGAGACCCGTGGCACGGATAGCCAGAGGTCGCGGGTTCGAATGCCGACATGGGTGGAATTCTTAGCCTCTAAATATTTTTTTTAAATAAATTGTGATTTAGTTTCTTCAAGGGGAAGTTGCACCAAAACTATTGGAGTGACATTATTTTATACCATACAAAAAAATAAAACGATAAGGTTTTTTTTTTCGGGTTTTTAAGAGTCTCAAATAATGCGAAATATCAAGTTACCCGAACTTAACTTATTAGATTTATTTTTTCCTCTGAATTCTAAAAGTTTTCTAATAAGGGCGTAGACAACGACTGCGTAAAAAAATATTTTACGAGACAATTCAAATAACCAAAACCTTAAAATTGTAATTTGTACTATTTGTATGACGCGTTTTGGCGTTACGGAATGACTTCGACAGGTCATTCCGTGACACAATAATGAAAAGTATTAAATAGATAGATAATTCTTTATTGTGCACAAAAATCACAGTAACAGAAATTATATAAAAATATAGTACAATTGGAGGCTTTAGTAGGTACTAAGCGTAATTACTTTCACGCAACCACAACAGACAACCATTTTAGGTAGTAGTAGTGAAAAAAATTAACACGGATATTTATTATACTATTTTTATTTTTAATGCACTAACCCGTGCTAAGGACAATTTTAAAAACCTATTTTGAACCTATAAAACCTATATTCTAAACGGATATTTATCTTTTCACATAGAGGAAATGTGATTAAAACATTTTTTTGTGCATGTGCTCTATTAAACGAGAAGGGTTATAAGAATTATTATTAATTTATTTCAAGCAACTAAGTCCACTTAATCTAATTTATAAACGACGATCTGTCAGGGTTGTGGCAAGTCGCAGCCCCTGCCTACCTTTTTGGGACACAGGCGTGAGGCTATTTTATGTTATGTTAATTCATAAATACAAGATACAGTGTTTATTTATTATTATATTCAAACAGACATTTAGATAGGAAGTATGTAGATATATTTTAAATGCCCTTTGTTACAAGAATGCTGCAGCTCGTAGGAAACCCACATTCGAGCACTGAATTCGAATGGTGCTAGAGGAATTGGAACTCTTTCACACACTCGAATGCAGTTGTCAAATTATGGCGCTTGTAGAGACGACTTCCTCCATCTTCGTGTACGATGAATTTCCTTATTTCTTCGTTTCTTTCCTGGCGTTTTTAAAGGAACTTGAGATCAGGCCCTAGAGTCTAATACATAGTTCTTCAATAGAATCATATAAGCACGACAATGTTTGTTTTTTGCCTCAATCTGGTATTACAATGTCATTCCAGTGGTATAACCCGCGCAAATTAAATAGCCATCTCACGCGAAGAAGATCGAATCGCGCGAAGCGCCGAGTTAAGTAGCACGGGTTATACCTTTGCAATGCGATTGGTTACCAGACTACCGACAGTGTGAATGAAACGACCATTACCGGACTAATATGACTGTATTGAACAAGTATGCATTTTAGAGACTTACCCATCTGTG
The DNA here is from genome assembly GCA_934045075.1 of Yponomeuta sedellus. Lineage (NCBI taxonomy): Eukaryota > Metazoa > Arthropoda > Insecta > Lepidoptera > Yponomeutidae > Yponomeuta > Yponomeuta sedellus. Next base: position 10,051,982 of record OW203726.1, on the reverse strand, counting down.
GGACAATGCAGTTCGTAGCTTAAATTTAAATGGAATTTAGTACTGTTGCTTCATTTTCCTTTTTTGTCACTTGTTTCTTGATTTGATAGCGCGGAGTTCCGTCTTTTTTCTTCTCTTCAAAGCTGAGCCTGCAAAAAAAAGGATTCCAATTAAACCCCTATGCATGGAATAGACATTCAATTAGAAAGGTTGAGGTACATTGCCAACTAGGTAGATACTAGTCACATTGATTAAATAACCAGAGAGACGGAACGCAGAGTTAAATTGGCCCTCCTACAACAGTGATTTCATGTGACTGGACCGCCTCTTGTGAATTCAACGTATACGTATCTATCTACATTGCGTTACGTAGGCGTAGGTTGGGAATGGAGCAGATAGAGTCGAGCCGTAGCCGTAGCGAACTTAAGGCTGCTTTTACTCCTTGCATCTTTTTCGTCGCACCTTTTAATGATTGTAAAATTATTAATTGATATACTTCCAACAGATGTTGTCAAAGTCGGTACTAGAAGGCAAAACCAGGGATATTTTAGGGAGTCTTTGGTATCCCATACCTACTGGTTTTTTATAAAGATAATTAGCCACTTAGAAATTTCTTACGCTAAGTTGGTCTATAAAAAAACTAAGTTTATAAAAATTACTTGTTTAAATTTCTGTAATTTTCTTTTCTAGATCCGCGATCGAAGACATTGTCATAAGTATAGCATCATTTTATATTCATTAGTTATGCCTCGTACCTTTATTTATCTCAGGGCTCCATTTAGGGCACGGCAACTGAGCCTCGCCCGCATAAATATTTTAAGGCATAGAAAGTCATATTTTTTTCTAGCTTATGCTGCAAATGGTAAAAGTAATCATGGGCCTCTACTCCTTTGCTGCCCCAGAGCATCCACACCTCTTAATCCGGCCCTGGTGTATCTTGACATTTTAGCTATTATAGCTCCCTTCATAAAGATGCAGAACAACTGTAGTATTGGGGTCAACGTGTTAAATTGTTTTTTAGATGATGTGTAGGTTATGTCAAATTCTACACGGGACCTCATGGCAAGAAAATCTCTTCAGTAATTTGTATGAAAAGTTAGTCGCCTCAAACTGAAAGCCGTGCGCACTGTATCATCAGGTATAAACCGACGAGATGTACCTACTTATACACTCGTGTAATATATCGTCGGTAAAGGAACTGTAGTTAGTTAGATGATGAATTAATTAATGGTGCGCTGTACGCAAATAGTTGAAACCAGGAAACGGCGACAGACCTACTTGCAGAAATTGGATTCCAACACAAAACGAGCCAAGAGCGTGTCGATGTCGCCTCCCAAGGTTCATACCGAGATTCTTAGTCTTTCAAGACTCAATTTCAAGACTTAATACCCAGCATTCGTAGTCTTTCAACATTCACATTGCTTGCACTCCGTTCTCTGTTTGTTCAAACGACAGTTACCTTTAATAATAAACCTAAATTTATTGACAGTCATTTTCGTCTAAACCACCAGGTGGTTCTTTAACCCTTAATTGGGCATGGTTTTCATTTCATTGGTTTTTGCCTTAATTTAAAGACGATAAGTTTGCCAACTGGATCTTTGTAATTATTTTTTGTTTGATTTTCCTGGTGTACAATAAAGAATATTCTTATCTTATAAGGTTATATTTAATGAAGTAACTATTAAACAAATAAGTCTGCATTTATTCGTCACTCGAGATCAAAATACAGAAGTTTCAGAAAATAGATGCGTGATGAAAAGGACAGAGGCCCGGCATAATTTCTGTTTTACAGACTCTGCCTGTTAAACCATGAAGGGTTTTTAAACCTATTAAGGGTTAAAGTTAATAGGCTGAAAATTCTGAAAAGCAGCTTTAGGAAGAAGAGGGCCAGTAATGGAAAGCTTTTATAAATAGAACTGTAGCGTACTATAACTAGAACGTAGCTACAGAGCTGCAGCAGATTTTTACAGCCTTTTTTAAAAAAATAATACTCCCCTAAAACACTCTAATGGCGTTTTATTTAATCTGCTGTTATGACTTTTTCTTGTAAAATCACCACCACAGACTATTTTAGTAGCGTTTTTGGAGCGATTTCAGCCCGACGCGAGTGGCGCCTTTAAACGTCAAAAGTCGCGACTTTCCAGTGCATTAATTGTCAACTTCTGTTATTTTTAATCGCCACAAGACGTGCGACTAGCCTCATCATACTACCCAGGCTGGAATTATGTTTATAAAAATAGGGTCAGTAGTATGTGAAATAAATTTACAAAAGCGTAGGTATATATCCCATAAAAATGCGCCACTTGTTATTATAAACATTTAAAAAGCCACCACAACACTATTGGCTAGCGTGGTGACCGCAGTGAACTATTATCTGCTAGTATTTATACTCGTATTTAGGTACAACAATATTAAAAATTATCTTACAATATCTACAGAACCAAATACCTATAAGCTCATAATGTAGATATAGATAGATAGAGATAGAGAACACTTTAGTGCACAACCAGAAAAAGAATACAACCATGATTTCATCTAGGTTATGTTATACAATTGGCGGTCTTATCGCTAAGAGCGATCTCTAGTTAACAATAACTCTAATTTAATACGTAGTTTTAGTCTTACGAACGCACTACCACTACCGATTACTCTATAATAGTGAACATGGTAACGTAATCTAAGCTCAATCAACCCTTTAGCCATCATACTCGTATTAGGTACATCAGACCATCATATTTTGCCTTTGAATAAAATACCTACTACGCTAAAACCCACTGCGTCCTCGACCGTATCGACACTGCAGGCGTCCGAGTGGTCCCTTACCCATCTAATCTGAGTGAAGATGAGACTAGACGCTGTATAAATCATCTCATTCGCAGATGCGAAGGTCAAAGTTTATCGTACCTAAGTACAGTCTATCGCAGATCAACATTTACATTTTCGACGCTAAGCCAACCGCAACGTAGCTGATTATAGTGTCATTATTCATCTATTAACATGCATGAACTATCCAACGATATCCAATTATGTTCTGCAAGTTCTCTATTAGTATTTCAGTCATTTGGCTGCATACCACACACGTACAGTCCACTGAGCTATTGACGCTTGATATCGTGTCAGGTGTGTCGCTCTCTCGTTATATTATTTAGGCTCCATCCACTAAACAAGTGAGATAGAAGAACCTATTCGGTTTCATAAGGAGTTGACTGTGTGACGGTGCAAACCTCTTCCCACCATTTTTATTTCTTTTTCTATCTATCATTTTCAAATATTTAAATTACGTCACACATTCTTCGATTTCCCTCATTTTTCATCACTACTACCCTTCGAACAGACCTGACTATTTTACCTGCTTATCCGTTTTTATCCAGTTTTTCTGTTTTAATATTACTACAAATATCTAAAAATAAAACAACACCTGAAGTCGTTCCAGTTCTTATTATTTATAAATGATATACATCGTTCCACTGGCGCCCAACGTGGGGCTGCTTAGGTTTGATTACTTTTCGACATTCCAACGAAGCATATTAGTAGGTAAATTATAGAACGAGCGTTTCTCATTCGGGTGGTCGTGGGTTCGAATCCCGGCATGTATCGATTTACATTTGTGAGGTTATACATAGTAGCAATAGCGCTAGCTAACGTGAAGGAAAACATCGTAAGGAAACGCTAGTGTCTGAATTGTTAAGATACTCGTACCTCAGCGATTGCTACGGAGTAGCTCAACTATGAGGCTAAATGCAAGAATTGCAGGTCTAACTAACTAGTCCCTATGTAAATACATACTGAGCGAATTAATAACATTGTGAACGTAATGTGGTCTTGTAAGTATTAAGTTTTTTTGTTGTTTTTTTTCTTTCAACCAATTGGTTTAACTATAGTACCTAAGAAGCATCCTGGCTACCCATAGCACAGGGAATCCTAGTTTGGGAGCCAAAATACAACTTGTACTCGTAACACTTAATTTGTAAAAAAACTTCTTAGTGTTCTTCTTAATTATTACCTTAAAGTAACTGTTTGTTTCATTCGACGGTTTTATCAATCAACCTGTATTCGTCTATTAGCCATAGACCCCAAGGACCCCCATCCCTTCCACCATCCTTCTAAAGCAGCTGCCAGCAATCGGCATTAGATTGTCGATCCAGCAAGTTCGTGGTCTCCCGTCGATAGCCTTTACATCCGATCGATCATCGATACTTCGGCATATGTGATCAGCCCACTCGACGTGGACGAATACGGACTGATTGATTAATTTCGAACATTGAGACATTGCTAGTTCAACGTAAAATTATTTTTTTACCAGATCCTGATGCTATACATCGGATATTTAACGTGGCCATTTTATATCGGGCCATTATCTCTACTTCGAAATATAAATTTAAACCACTAGTACAGTTCACCAGTTAGACTAACACAAGTCACAGCTCAAGGTGTAATGACCTTTTTTTTACGATATTGTAGGTCTTGAGGAAAAAGCTGACCAGTTTGGATAATGCCAGGCTACAGACTTATCTCGAACCTCCTTGTCTAATAACTTCCATACAACACAATCAATCGCAGTCATCGGATTACGATAAGGAGGTCATCATCATCTTGTCCTGGTCCCAAACTAAAATACCCTGTGGTAGGGTAACCAGCCAAGGATATCGCAAACATGGAAATACATCCGGACTGAGGCCATTGCACAAATGTATGGTGGCCCCCAATGGGAAACCCTGGTCAAGGTAATCAGACGTGATATCGCAAAATCAATGAGGCAATTGTTTCCTACCTTTCGAGCTGCACTTCGGGTGTAGTCACGTCGTTGCCGTTGTATCTGTCCGTATCGATCTGGCCGGCACGCGGCACGCGCTCGTCTCACCTGTAACGGCCCAAGCCGAGTCAGGTAAATAAAATGAAAATTACACCTCCTCCATTAAGCAGAAAAATACGTACGTAATACCAGAGAGTATTGTAAAGAGGTTCGAAATTTCACTGATGAGTCGCCCATTAGCTCAGTTTGAAAGAGCGCTTGCACGGATAGCCAGAGGTCGCGGGTTCGACTCCCGGCATGGGTGGAATTTTTAGCCTCTAAATAGGTTTTTAAAGAAGCATAAAAATACAAACAAAAACCGTTTATTCACAACAACGCGGCTGTCTGTTCAAGTATCTAACCTACTATGTTACTCGGGATGATAAGAATTGGAGCACCATCCAATTCTACATTGATTGAAGCGCCTATAAGTATAAAAGAACAAATAAACGGAGAAGCAGCCGTATACGTGTTTGGGCAGTCGTGTAAAAACGGATCTTGAACCGAAAATAATGTGTCTATTCTGGAAACTAAAACCACGATATTTAACTGGCTTGTAAAATAAATGAAAATTATACCTCCTTCATTAAGCGGAAAAATACCAATAAAAATCGATTATTCACAACAACGCGGCTGTCTGTTTAAGTATCCGACCTAACATTTTACTCGGTATGACAAGGATTATAGCACCGCCCAATTCTACATCGATTTAAACGCCTAGAAGGTAAAAAATAACAATACACGGAAAATAATAATAATTACTAAAATTATAACTTTCACAAAACACAATCACTTGAACAGGTCTCAAACTAGGATACCCTGTAATATGGTACCAGCCAAGGACGTAACAAACATGAACGCACCCAGACTGAGGCCACTTGCACAATTCTACGGTGGCTCCCAGTGGGAATCAACCCACAACCTCTGTCTTGGTAACCAAGCGCCTTAACGCCTAGACCAACGAGGCAGTCAGCAAAGCAGCCGTTAAGCAGACGTATAAGTGTTTGGGCAGTCGTGTAAAAACAGAGCTTGTCCGAAAATAATGTAAGTGTCTATTCTACAAGCTAAAACGCTTTTTGAGCTGGGTTTGAAAGAGGCACGGACAGCGGTGGAATAGAATATGAGCGCGTATCCTAAAATTGCAAAGAGAACAATGATGGAAAGGGTTTAATTTACTAAAATAAGCAACGGAGCCTGAATTAATGCGAGTCCAGAAGGCAACTAACATCAATCAATTAGCATAAAAGAGGTAGAAGGATTGTTATTTGGGCACAGAAGTTAATTTCGGTTTTAGCTCCAGTGAAAGTCTGACGCATTGCATGACACGTAACATTAGCTTAACGTTTATTTTGTACACGTTTTTAGCTTCAATACCCCCAAAGCGTTTTGTAAGTAACTAAGCTAAGCTTTAATTCTATAAGTATTTATTTTTTAAGGTATCTATGTATATTATTTTAATATACACTTTATATCGTAAGTAATTATATTTTTATTAATAAGCAATTATATTCTCGCACGCTCTTGCTATTTGGTATCAATATATTTTCGATTTAATTATTTATGTATATGCTTGTACCGACTATATTCTTCATGCTATCCACTCCATCCAAAGGTGGTTTAGAAGAGATCGCTCTTAGCGATAAGACCGCCAATTGCATAACTTTACTTAGATTTAAGAAATCATGGTTGTATTCTTTTTCTGGTTGTGCAATAAAGTGTTCTCCATGTATCTAAGCCAGCCAACCAGTATTTACTAACAAGTTTTGCTGGTCAATACATTTACGAATATATGAATGTATTGATCATCATCAACCCATTATGTCCCCACCGAGGGGCACGGGTCTCTTGCCTGAGGAAGGTATAGGCCATACTCCACCACGGGGGCCAAGTCCGGATTGGTGGATATGAAGAAAAATTTCAGCAATTTCTAAAATATTGGTAGCTATCATAATATTGATACTATGAATAAAAATATATATTCATTTCCACGATTTAGACTTGCAGACGTTAATACATTCCTTACACACCGTATACGGTTCTACAATAAGATTCTTCAAGATATATTAGACTTACCACCGACGCGGTTTAAAAAATGTGTGAGAGCATACTCTGTTCAAAAAGGGCTATTATAACATAAGGGTTATTTGAAAGACAAAGATGTCTGGTATTAAAATAGTGTTAACGGAGACGATCTAGTCTAGTGTAATAGAAGTTTAAGTTGAAAATGTTGTGATGCAATCTACTTCAGCCAGATGTCATCGTAATACAGAGAATAGTGTAGAGGTTCGAAATTTCACTGATGCCGGTGATGATGCGAAATTTCACTGATGCAGGTCGCGGGTTCGAATCCCGGCATGGGTGGAACTTTTTAACCTCTAAATAGGTTTTTAAAAATGTTGTTAATTAAGTTAAAATCTGTTTTGAAAATAATAAATGCGTTGTATTTTTTCTCTGGGTGTGCAATAAAGTGTTATCTCTATCTAAATGAGGAGTTTGTTTGTTTCTATTCCACATAATCTATTCATTGTGAAACTAACAGCTTTGACGTTCATTAAGTTAACGTTTTGTTTTTGTAGTGAATAAAAAAATATTTAAAAACCTATTTAGAGGCTAAAAATTCCACCCACGCCACGTAATACAGAGAATATTGTAAAGAGGTTCGAAATTTCACTGATGCCGGCCGGTGAGTCGCCCATTAGCTCAGTTGGAAAGAGCGCTGGCATGGATAGCCAGAGGGCGCGGGTTCGAATCCCGGCATGGGTGGAATTTTTAGCCTCTTAATAGGTTTTTAAATTGTCCTTAGCACGGGTTAGTGCATTAAAAAAATATATATATATAAATATTTTCACTGACTTTAGTTTCCATTTTTCCTTTGTGGTATCAGTAGTTAGAAAATTAGACAAAACTCTACAGAATCGGTAAACTTTTCACATAGGTCTGTTCTAGGTTTTCTTTTATATAAATAGGCATCCAGTATTCGTATGGGACAGGTATTTTAACTGGATTTAATTTACAAAATAGAAATAAATCATTTCTTCAATGAATTCATTCAATGGCAAAAACAAACGCACAGAATTTGGGATCCTAATATGACATGGATATTCCATTTTTCTGAGTTTATTATATTATATTTAATAAAATTCGTTGTTATAAACCAATAAGTACTGATCCAGTAAAGCATTGCTCTATTTAGAATATTATAAATTCTAGCGGTTGCCTAAAGGTAGAGAAACATTGGAATATTTCCAATTCGAGGTAGGTACCGGAAATATCTTGGATAAGGCTTTTTTTCACTAGCAATAGGTTAAACGTAGACTTTCAAACGCTAGGGTTCAGAAGCACCATACACCTTGTTGACAATCTCTTTGTGGCATTCATTAGGGAATTGAGAATGCTCAGACTTGCCAACAATTTCTAACGTGGAGCATTTGTACATTCCGTGCGTAAACATACACAGAGAAAATGTAATAAAAATATCACAAATATCGTGCCAAATAAATTAAATATTCGTCGCTATAAAACTAAATGCCGATGTCAACAATTTCTAGATTCACACCGGACACCTCATATCTTGGAACTCTATCGATATCAACACTTGTATGCCTCCACTGCTGTGGCACGGGTCTCTTCCTGCCTCGCAGGAAGGTTAGGCCATAATCCACCACGGGGGTCAAGTCCGGGTTGGTGGAGGGTTGTAGACAGTGGTGGGCTTTACTGTCAGTAGTTATCAAGCCACCCAAAAGTAGATACAAAATTTTCAATTGTAAGAGATTTTTCTATAAATAATCAATTGCGTCCATTTCGTTTATTCTAATTAACTGTCGCGCTAACGCTGCGCTTAGCGATCATATATTATTATCTGTTAGCTAATGTCTGCATTTCACCAAGCCTGCCGTAAGTTCGGCCTGAAGATCAGTGTCAATAAGACGGAGGTGATGTCCCTGGACATACACGGTCACGAGATACTGGCCATAAAACTTGGTGAGGATGTGTTGAAGCAGGTGGATAAATTTCGCTACCTGGGGAACACTGTAACATCCAAGTGTGACCTTGATGCTGAGATCAATAGCAGGGTGGGTGCCGCAGCTGCAGCATTCGGCAAGCTATGTTCCAAGGTTTTCTGCTCTCATGACCTTAAGTTGGCTACTAAGATATCGACATACATGGCAATCGTGCTGCCAAACCTTTTATACTCCTCTGAGACGTGGTGCGTATACCGCCGCCACATTCGCACTCTGGATCGCTTCCACCTTAAATGTCTCCGTACCATCATGAAGATCAGATGGTCTGATAGAGTGCGAAACACCGAAGTTCTGCGATGAGCCAATGTTGGTGGCATTGAGGCCTATTTGATGCGTCGACAGCTTCGGTGGTGCGGTCACGTATCTCGTATGGCGGAGGATAGAGTGGCGAAGCGCATCTTCTATTCTGAACTAGAGGAGGGCAAGCGGAATCATGGCGGTCCCCTCCTCCGGTACAAGGATGTCCAAAAGCGACACATGAAGAACGTTTGGCAGCACAGCGGCCAGAATGGCGCAGGATCGTAAACAGCCAAGTACGTGAGTTGGAGGTTCAGCGCAAAGCTGACCTTGACACCAAACGCGACCAGCTAAAGGCTCGCCCACCTGCTGCCATAACATACAACTATGACAACGGCATTCTCACGTGCCCTCAGTGTGCACGGAGTTTCGCCGCGAAGATAGGCTACATAAGCCATCTTCGAGCGCACCAGCGCCACATATGTGATTAGGGGTCAAAGTGGTCGCCATGGCCGAAATCGGTCGGATCAATCATCATCATCATCATCTGTTAGCATTATTTTATGTTTTCAGTAGTTCTGTTGCTGATATGGCGTCGGTAAACCTGATTTTTTGTAAAAGTAGCACGTTTTTTTGTCATTTATTCAAAAGAAGTCATGAAAAAAACACAATTACATCACTTGCCAAACTGCTAATGTAGTGTAACGGGTAGCTCGAAGTTTTCTGCATGTATACTTTTGAAAAATATAGAAAACGCATGCACTGCAAAATACGATTATCAACACCTAACACGAATATTAATTTTCGTATATATACTTCGGGTCGTATACATACATAGAGAAAAATGGTTTCAAATGTTCAGAACATTTAAAACAATTTTCTATATTAAAAACTCAGCACTCATAAAACAATTCAAGGATATCTAAACAGTTCGTAATTTTGTTTCCTAGTTTTTATGTAGGAAACAGTTCAAAGATATTTCTGAAGTAAGTATACACATTACTTTACATACGAGCAAGATGGGACACGGTATGACGTCGGCGCACGCTTTGAAATTGAAAACCAAAAAAAAAGTTTTAAAGAGTCTTAATATTTTCAGCCCGCAGAGTGCCGCCATTAAGTCGCCTCAGTATTCTACTCCACTTTACCTACGCCGTGTGAATCTTCCCGTCGCAAATCCGCGGCCGTCGTCAAGTGGGAGGTACAACGAACAATAGATGTTGTGACGTAATCACCGCCGAAGTGTCAGCCGGCAGACGCGAAGTGCTTTTACTTGAAACAACGCGTCTCTATTAACTCAGTTTACTTGTACCCTACACACGCATTATCTCCCTTCGAGGAGCCATCGTCGGGGAATCGGATTTAACCGCGCGAGGTGAGTGTTTCCCTAGATTGTTCCGATAACGCTGTTCGTTTTGTGTTGATACTGTTCGATTTGATTTACTCTCTCTCGTACTGTTCTAATAGATAATTTTATGGTGAAACACGATGAAATCATATTGCTACATCACTTCAATTGTAACCAAACTACGTGTTAAACTGATGTCACTAATGAACTTAAAGAAAAACTTTTTAAACACTTTTAAGTACTGCTGCAAGTCACAGCTAATTCACTAGACAACTGAGAAGATACTACTCCCGTCAGCTCCTGGGTTAGATATTTAAACCTGACGCGGTTCCACACCAAGACACCGGGACAATCATCTGGCTAACGCATCCTGTTCCACGCGGGTACACGGGTTCCAGAGTAGAGTACATAGACAAAGGGGAGTAAGGTGATACTCGGTAGAACAAAGGTGCTAATCTAGTTCTAAGCCCTAATGGTGCCATATGAGATGGGTGTGTCGGTGCACTTTAGATTATGTGGTGCAGATGGTTCTTGACTATCTGATTTATTTGCTACAACTTTGCCAACTCTTTAAAATACAAGACTTCTTAAGCAAAAACTCATATTCAAGCAACGAGCAAAGAATACTTCATAGCTGATCCTGCAAACATTGTTTTGACATATTAATTCACCTACGGCCTTTTCTCAGACCTACCAAATAAACATAAAAAGTTTCTTAAAAATCGGTGAAGCCGTTTCGGAGGAGGCCAAACCGTTGACATGAGATTTTTATGTTATGATAAATTTACTTAACCATAATCACTCTGTCGCTAAGAAATACTGCATGGTAGGTATCCTATATAAAATAATAGGAACTCATTTAATGACACTTTAAAAATTTTAGCTGTAATATAAATCTTCGCACTGTAAAAAATACAAATACGAGTATGTTCGGTCCTACCTATTAATTTTAGGAAAAGAACAGTCGTTTGAAATTCTTGACAGGAATATTTTTGGGAAACATTTTTTTAAAGGTTACTTAGGTTACAGTTTCAACACCTCTATTTTAAAGTAAGTTTAAGTATTCTCCAAAATAATATAAAGCTAAGGGTCCAATGTCGTTGAGCCCAAACGCGCTGAATCGCATCGAATTTATTCAGCTCAGCGCGCTGCAAAAGGACACAGTTTCATAATAGTCAACAGCAGGTTTTTTTTTGCGAATTGACTCAGCGAAGCTAGTAGATGCCATTGACAATATAAATTGTTGTCATGATAGACTTTTTAGGACTATTCGCGTAGATAGCGGGTAATGTTCACCCCAAGATGTGATGCCAAAGTTGTACCAAATAATATCAGACAGTCAAGAACCCATATCACTTGCACCACAAAATCTAAACTGAACCGACAGACCTATCGCTAAGAGATCGCTCTTAGCGATAAGACCGCCAATTGTATAACATTACTTAGATTTAAGAATCATGGTTGTAATATTTTTCTGGTTGTGCAATAAAGTGTTCTCTATCTGTCTATCCGTCTGTCCGTCTGTCCGTCTGTCCGTCTGTCCGTCTGTCCGTCTGTCCGTCTGTCCGTCTGTCCGTCTGTCCGTCTGTCCGTCTGTCCGTCTGTCCGTCCGTCCGTCCGTCCGTCCGTCCGTCCGTCCGTCCGTCCGTCCGTCCGTCCGTCCGTCCGTCCGTCCGTCCATCTGTCTGTCTGTTTATCTCATATACGAGTATGGCACCATTAGGGTACCAAGAGAGAGGTCTTGAGTTCGATTTCCACAGGGGGTCGCCGTACATTTGTACAAGTGGCCTCAGTCTAGGTGTATTGCCATGTTTGTGACGTCCTTGCCTGGTTACCACAGTGCAGGTTATCCTAGTTTGAGACCAGGTCAAGTGATTATGTTGTGTGGAAGTTATTATTAATTAATATTATGCTTTGGGATTCGGTATGCTAGATTACGTCCTTTTACGCGAACACTCTTGTTCACTCACGATACGACAATTATTAGTATGCGATTATAACGACTACGATTGAGTGCCTCGGATAACGATTTTAAAGAAACAGAAGTTAAATTATAGGATAGTATTCCATGTGAATGAGAAGAACCTAAATAACGAAGTAGATTTTTGCTTTTGGTCGCACGAAAACTAAAAACTTTCTCCAAGTAATACAAACGTCAACAGGTAGGTAAAATCGATCAGGCAGGAGACCTGAATAACAATAATTGATAATGATCTTTGAGTCGTCACGTCGTGATAAGAGTTTTCGTAAGACAAAATTATGTTCTAAGGATGTAGGTGACAATAGGCTTTCAAGTGAACAATAAAGGCTGTGAGCGCTGTAGGAAAGGCGTCCGAGATATTTTAGGCTTGTATTTTGTCATTCGAAGCGAGTACAGTGCTCTGTCGAGTCTGTCGTCCTATTGTACGGAATTGAACGAAAACATGTACTGTGGAAAATGAAACTTAACTTCTTTAAGGTATCGTCATACCCCCTTACAACAGCCAGTATACGAAGTTACTTACGAAAAAGTTTCAATGACTAATTAATTGATGTTATACTGTCACTTAACACGGATGACTCAACAGAAGAGAAGGTACCTACACAATTATACAGTTGACAGCAAGTAAACCTCTTCCCTTTTGTTGCAACGTCGTCCATAACGTAACTAAATGCCGTTGACTGCACTCGTAAGTTTAAATTGACTGCATGTTTAATAAATGTGTAATACTCCATGGTCTACAAAGGCACACCTTTATAGAAGACAAACAAGAAATCGACTTACAACTTAGCGAAGATACTCATCAGTTAGTCAGAAAATAATCAAAAATAAAAGAGTAAGATAATAATCAATTTTCTAGTTTTTTAGATACCTGAAGCGGTACCTTCGCAAGAATGAATTATATTCTTTCTCGTTTAAAAATTGTCATTTTACCTACATAAAATGAACTAAAACCATGTGGAACTCTCAGACAAGGTGACAGGCAGATTAAAAACTGTTTTCCACAATGGCAATAACATTCTCTGAAAATACTTATAGCTGAACATTTCAAAATCACCCAAGATTTTTGTTCCCTACCCGAATGTACGACTTCTAATAGATAGACTAATAAAAATAATAGATCGCTCAGTGTTTGTTAAGTGTCTATTACATTGGATTGTTCACACTAAAAACTAAATCGTGTTCGGAGTGAATAAGCTGATTGTTATTATTTTGTGTTGTTTCCTGTACTGCTACACAGGTATATCCACTTTTAGTTTGTAAGTAGTTATAATTGTAAAACGCATACCTATCCTCTTATGTATTTTGGAAGAAGCCTGGCTACCCATAGCACAGGGAATCCTAGTTTGGGAGCCAGTAACAATTTGTTGTAGCCGTTTTACAATAAAGTATTTTTCATTTTTTTTTTTTTTCATTTTCATTTCATTTAATTCACAAATTAAAACAATTGTCCTTCGTGATCAGTGATGATCATTGATCACCGATGAATGCGAATGAAAGAAAATATATTGAAATGAGATAAGACAAGAATATTCTTTATTGTACACACCAGAAAATTATTACTGAGACAACAGTTACAAAAGAAGAGGTAGGTACAATTGGCGGCCTTATTGCATACTGAAATACATCTTGCAAATGCAATCTTGGAAACTAATTGCAGTTACGTTTTATTGCTAATAGAATAAATTTTATGTAATACCGAGAAGTTGACCTTTTGGGAGGTGGTCCTTTTGGGAGGTGGTCCTTTTGGGAAGTGGTCATTTCGCATAGTGGTTTTTGAGAAGTTGTCCTTGTCGACCGAAATGATCCTGTCGTGGGTTCAGTGTATAATAAAGAATACTCTTATCTCAAACAGAAACATGGGTAATTGCTATATCGTCCGCTAGTTTTCCGAGCAAAAGTTAAAGCAATTCACTTTAATGTCGAGACAAAGCAAACAGCTAAAGTTTCATAAGCAGGGCTATTTATGTGTACGTTTAGCCCGGATCTGAGAGCAGTGTAATAGCGAGTTTATTTAATGAAATAGGATGCAAAGCGGTGCTCATTTCATTAGGTTGTGGCTTTGTTACTCTGAACTAAAACCTCCTCCCTAGTGGACACTCCTTCTATTTAATTGCAGCGCCTTGATTATGTAACTTTTCACGTATAAAATTGGGTGAAAATACGGTGATAAATACGGCAGAGCTAAGTAAACATTCTGCTTTCGCACACATATCAATCTGTGAAGAGTTAAATATCGAGGCGCAGGAACGCTTTTATTACGGAAGAAATACGGTAGATTTTAATCTCTAGGTACCAGCTATTTTACTATATTTACTTAGTTGAAGCACATGAAAAAAAAGCGCCTATTTAAGAACTTTAGACCGTTTACTTAAGAACATAAAGTTGAAATCAGATCCACAATGTGATGAAAGATTTGATGTACCCACAGGTGTTAGCGAAAACTGAATAAACCAAGAAAACTTTATTCCGCCGCAGTCCAATTTGTCTTACTTCGCCGCGGCTAAATTCAGTAGGGTGCCAGATTTCAAGTAAATATTCAAAATGGCTATAACAGCTGCAAACGTAAAAGCCCGGTCCCGTTTCTTTGTCAGCCTACGAAGGGCGAAAGACCCTCTACTCGCGATGTTAATATTTTAATTTATTTATTTGGAATTAAAAACATACAATAGTACGAGGGCTGCTTCTTATGTATGCGGAATAGAAAAAATAAACAAATATATATGGCTAAATATGCTTTTATTGTTTTTCAAAGTATTTTCCACTATGATCGATGCACTTTTGCATTCGATGAAACCAATTTGTAAAACACTTTTTCTACTCTGATTGAGGTATCTCCTAAACGTGCTGTTTGAACGCATCTACGGCATCTTAACGGGTCGAAAATCGTTGACCACGTAATTAATTCTTTACATTTGGGAATAAATAGAAATCATTGGGAGCCAAATCAGGGCTGTACGGTGGATGACCCATCAATACTATTTTTTGATCATCCAAAAATGTAGTTGTTTCCTGAGATGTATGACAGCTGGCATTGTCATGGTGAAGTATGATTCTGCGTCGCTGGTTGTTTTGCCGTATTTCTTCAAATACTTTCGGCAAACAAATGGTCGTGTACCACTCCGAATTAACCGTTCTGCGATTCTCGGTATTGTAGCCACATGGCCATTAATACCAAAAAACGCAGGCCACCATTTGCTTTACAGTGCTTTTTGCACGAGCCACTTTCGTAGGGTTCGGCTCATTTTGAAACACCCAAACTGTTGATTGTTGTTTAGTTTCGGGATCGTACCCGTAGATCTAGGATTCGTCACCTGTGTAGATATTATAAACAGGTTTTCTTGCACCATTCGACGCGAGCATCTTTTTGATCCTGAGTTAAGTTGTGCGGGATCCAACGCGAACAAATTTTTTTTACCGACAAATGTTCATGTAATATCCTATAAATGCTCGTCATACATATGCCCAGAATAGCCTCTATCTCGCGATACGTAACATGGCGGTCTTGCATTATTAGTTTTCGCACAGCTTCAATATTTTGTGGCACAACCACCGATTTCGGGCGACCTTCTTTAACTTCGTTCGTGAGCTTACTGCGCCCGCGATTAAACTCACTAAACCAGTGATACACAGTCGTTTTTGATGGAGCTTCACCACCAAAAGTCGAAGTTAATTGATCTACGCACTGTTGTTGCGTTAAACCACGTCGAAAATCGTAATAAATCATAGCACGAATATTTTCACGAGTGAGTTCCATTTTTTCAGCGATATGACATTTTAAACGAAACAAAAACAAAACACTGACGTATATAAGAGAAAAATATTAGCGGCCAGTATTTAAAAAAAGAACGAATTTGACCATGGAGGTCAGACATTGCGTTTAAAATTATTGGAATCCCAGATTCCGCACACATAAGTAGCCTATGTACATTATAGTATTAACATAAATCAGACTTAATTAAACGTTGCAAGTGTTCTACTCACTACGACAAAAAGCATGTAATTTTTTTTAAATAAAATTGATTAGCGCATTACGTGCAGAAATATTTCAATTCAGAGCGCTTATTTACAGAACAAGCTTCCTGAGAAGCAAAGTCAACAGCACATCAACTAATTCATACAAACACTTTACTCAGTTGTGTTGCAGGCGATTTTGCATTTACATATAGGTATGTTAGGATTGAGAAAGGAATGTTGCGTTGGTTTGGACATGTGGAGAGGATGAAGGAAGACATATTGAAAACAAAATTGCTAATGTGAGTGGTAAGGCCGGTAAGGGACGTCCCAGGCGGACATACTTCGACCAAATAGGAGATGTATTAGCAAAGGGGAAGATAAAATGTACGCGGAACCGGCGTGCGTGAATGCAACGACTTAAGAAGGTTGATGAAGCGAAGGTGATCTGTCAGGTCTCTGACTACCAATTTGGGATAAAGGCGTGAGGTTATGTTACGTTACATTTATTTACTTTACTGTCTATTGCACTAAATCTTGGGCATACCTTAGACTGATTAACACAAGGGACAGTCTGCTATTAACAAAGTTAAAACGACACGTTGAGAAAAGTGCAACAGGCGAAAATGACATGTTGCGACTAGAACACTTCTATTATTCATAGAAGTGGGAGTCTCAAATAAAGCTAAAACGGTCTTAAAACAACATTAAATAATCATTTGTAAATGCTTATTTCTATTTCAATTTCGCTTTAAGCGCTTCACAACTTAACCTTTCTCGCGTTTAGTGTACATACGTCTGTACACTAATCAGCCCGGCCGCGCGCATCCCCCAAGCGCTTAGTGTACAGACGTATGTACACTATGCAACGCTCAGATTGGACTCTTTTTATCTATGCTCTGTGCATTCTCTATGGACAATATCTGTTGTTTTATTGGCCAATGGTTAGTAAGGATTACTTTCGCCAACCAATCAAATGACGTGACGTGGAAAAAAATTGAGTTATCATCGAAACCACATGAGCTTGCTAGGTCAGACGCCATTTTGCGTTTTCGTCGTGAGTTGCTCCGCTCGCTAAAGTTTTATAAGTTATTTAGAGAAGGCAACGCTGCGTATTTGTTCATGTGTTATATATCAAATTACTGGGAAAAGTGTGTAGATTATGATTCAAATAATAGTTTTGTTGTATTTGATGGAAAAGAAAGTGAAAAAAGCCTCGAACTTTTAGCCCGGATTGTGCCGCTTGTATGGGCGGTCAGTGTCATTTTACCTCTTCCTGGTAATTATTCATTTATAGCTTTATTTTGGTGAATTAGAGTATGAAAATTGTGTAAACAGTAATAGATAATATGCAGATCATATTATAAGTGTTAGTTCAGTGCTAGTGAATGAGTAATTAGTGAAAATAGTGAGACAAAGTTCAAAGTAGTGTCAAAATGGCGTGGATAGTGAAATTCATCTCGTCATTTGAATATCATGTAAGTTTATTGATAATTTTATTAGCATTACAAGTATAATAACCGGATAGGGAATTTTATGCAGATTGTAGTGATATATAACACTTATTGAATAATTACGTAGTACTTTCTCTAATTTGAGAAATGCGGAACTGTGTTCACAAAAAAGATGCAAAAAAATGGCGGTGCAAAATGACCCTGCACTATGCGGTACCTTTGAACTTTCTTTTTTCCGAGCGCGCGTGGCGCTAGAAGGGTTAAAGTAGCTTTTAACTATCCCATAACACTTAAGACTTATAAGACCACGCGTAAGCTGAACAGCGACAGACAAAATATAATTATTCCTATTCTCGGCAACTTTATAAAAGAACTTAATTAAAGCGCCATATCGAAATATTGATGTTCAGAGGAGGGTTCAGATCGGAGAAACGAAAAGAATAGACACAATGAGGTACCGCGCAAACGCCTTCACCGTCACCAGTTGTCAACAACAGATTTCTAAAGCGTAATACGGCTTTGAACCTCGCTATTTTATAGCATTCCCTCACCATGATATTTAGAGGTTTTAACCACCAGTAAATTGTGATTTTTCGACATAGCTGACAGTTATATACCTATTAAACGGTTCTTATCGCGATTTTTTATTAATTACAATGTAACTACTCGTACGTTAATTCTCGATGATTCGGTAACTTTGCAGTGCCGTGGTCACAGTTAGACGGAACGGCGAGTACAGTCAATATTGTTGTGAGGGTAGGTGGTCTACCCTCATGTCACTGTTAGTTTTTCGCAGCGACCCGGGACAACACTCACTACATCCACGTATATGTCGGGTAATAAGGCGCGTGATTTGTATTTACTTAGCGCTAGATTCATAACATTCTTGAAACAATATTTTCTGTTGTAATTAATAAATTTAAATTGCTTCCCGCACGTCCCTTCGGTAGTTTAGTGGTTAATGTAGCTGGGTTTAATATATCTGATATACCTATAAAAAATCACGTATCGCATTAGTAATCGAACTTCTCCGAAACGTCTTCACAGATTGTTATGTTAGGAATTTTTGTGTATGGCAAAGCAACGTCAGCAAATAACTATATAAGAGATAAGTGCAGTCGACGATGCCTATCAGCTTTTACATTTTAGTCCCAAAGCTTGCTAACCTAATGGAGTAGAGTGTACGATTGTAAAGGTTGATGTGGTGTCGACTGTACTCCATCATAAAATTTATGATAAAATTTATGCAACTTAGTTGGATTTTAACGAGAGTACTACCTTGGACCGCTCGCAATTACCTTGTACCGCTCGCGAAGTATTAAGTACTCTTCTGCTATTGACGGGAGAGCAAAAAAACAAAACAAGAAAATACTGGGTAAATGTACCTATACCCTCCATCCATCAACTGACCGGCTGCCGCCGTGTACCTACTACTTGTACGACATGGCTACGACCTGCGCCATTATGCCGGACCCTTAGCTAAAAGTAGGTAAAGTCACAACTAAATTCAGTGAAGACCTCTAGAACTAAACACAAACTCTCAGCAATAAGGCTGGGCGCATGCTAAGATGCAGGCGACGCAGACAGCGCAGCGCAGATTTTGTAAAGTATGGAACGAGCTACGTACGCTGCGGCGCAGGCACCTACGACGCAGATATTGCGTCTGCCCTGCTCTGCGTCTCGTTGTAATGCCGGCACAGATTTCAGCGCGACGCGTGCACGTCGAGACGTGTTTACTAACAATTTTGTTGCAATGACAGAACATTTAATTGAATTAGTTCGCTGTGAATAATACAAATCATCCATACTATTAAAAAAAAACATTGATAGTGTTATTATGGGTGAGAATTGCCAAAGAATGGAGCGAATAGTTGCATCGCAGCATGCGATGGGGGCCTACGTCTGCTTCAACTGCCCTGCCATGTACTGAACTGTGCTGCGTCGCCTGCGTCTCAGCATGCGCCCAGCCTAATACCCTGACAACATTAGCACAGTCAACTGCCCACCACGACGACACATGTGCTATGCATAGGTACACAGTTTCGGCCTTTGTAATGAATTGCCACAGTAAGGCAAGGCTTATCTGTGGACAAGCTACGATTATACTGTTTGTGTGCGACGGGGTCGGAGACAGACCGCAAACGTTTACCTCTCGGCTACTAGCCACTATCGTGATCAAGTGGTTACAGAGGTTCTTCTCGATTTGACAAGCATTTGTCATTTGAACATACTTTTTTTATTAATCCTAAAACGCCCAATCGAACTAACTAAGACAATCAGAACCAGTGGGCGTTTCTTAGAAGACATCTGCCACCTATTTCATTATTTAGTTCACTATCTATGGATGGCTCACTGTTTGTAGATTCCTCTACTCCTTCGTGGGTTTATTCTTTCCATCCTCCTCCATCCTCCCCATGTGAGCCTCCGACTCAAATATTAAATTTTTCATAGTATCTATAGCTAGACGTCAAATTCTGGGTAGAACATTGATCCTAGTGACAAGAAGAAAGCGCAGAACAAAGATGTCCTCGACTGATTTAGAACTCTAGCGACCTTATTTAAAAAAAAACAATAACGCCTTAAAACGCTCGAAAAATTGTCTAAATAAGGAGTGCTTTACAGGAATCGTGTTTTATAAATATGGCCGTGGCTATCTGAAAAATCATGACAGCAGCACAAAGGTGATAAAAAGACTGAAAATCTTATTTCAACTCAACTCAACACAAGAAAGGTTGTGTGGTATCAAATCAGTTCCAAGTAAATCTGCAGTGACTGTCTCCGAATTTCCAAGACCACAACGTAAAACGCGCACAATAAGAGAAGGATCTTCGGTGACTATTAGTATTATACCCCTGATGTACGATACGTACATTCAGTGTATAATCTCGCTGGTAAGGACCCTTTACCCTAGGTCTAGGTACAATATGTACTGGAAAACTGTAAATCGATAAAAAGCTGTAACCTACAGTAGCTCGTTTCGGGACTCTATTGAAGTATATTGTGTATGTCGGTTTGGGTAATAATATACTTCACGGGTTGAACGGGTAACGATTTACATGTATGAACTACACTCAATTACGGGCGACTTTGCACCTACATAAGGTGTAAAGTTTGATGTGCTGGCGGCTTTACAAAGACATAATTGTAAAATAATATTATTGATATCGGGGACTTACATATTAATAAGAATGCCCTTTCTTTTATTACAATTACTTGTATATAGGTAATATTGTTTGCGTGTTATTCAAAATATTGGAGACGTACCTATTTTGAATAACAAGTAAATAATATTATACAGACGTACAGCATAGTAAAGTTGCGTTTCGAGAAAAAAATTGTGATGTCAGAAATAGCTCGGATTCACTCCAACTGAATTTTGTTTAAACATAATATTAGCTAAGAAAAGATACGGTCGTTCTGACTGTAAAAACCTTGTAACTCAAGTTGTTATTCAGAAGACATCCTCGAAACCCATAAAGCCGGTATATCTACTTCGTTTCACGTAAAGCCAAGAAACTGCTTCGCTAATGTTCATTTATCTAAAACTAAAATCCGGTTTTAGGGTTATTGTTGTTTCATTAGGAAAAAATAAGGGTATACAAAACCAGCTGCAGCATCTTATGTAAGGCAACGCATAAAAAAATCCAATCCTCTCCGTTACTACCCCGGGCCTGGAAACAACTGAATATTTATTCATATGAACAAGAACAGCCGAAATGAATTTCAAATCGGCCATTGACGCAACCCTCTGCTAACATATTGGGTTATCTTTTTTTTACCTTATTAAACCAACATAGGTACTTTTTGCTTCGCCGCATTTTTCAGGCTTCCATTACGCGGAATTAAAATAGCTAATCTAAACATTCACACGCATGACACGTTTTTGGTTAAAAAGAGCGCCGCGTGACGTCACCGTTGTGACGCCTACCTACGAGTACATACACTGTTGATACGCAAATACGTCGTCATTATTATGTTCAAGCGTCTATTCTTGTCTCGAAACTCGCGCTCGGCACACAAGTGTTTAATAGGGATAAAGTAAACAAAATAAACAGTGCGCAAGTTGTACAAATGGGTGGTATAATGTGAAAATACAAACGTGTGAGGCCCGCCCGACCCTTATCGCAGCGTGTTAACACGCACAGGCGGTCAGTGCTTGTGTGACCCAATAAAGTACGCTACTGTTACAGGCCCCAGATTCTGCGTCATTCCTCCGGTTTAAACGGAACAAAACCGTATGGATTCAATGGAAGCGCTGCGGAATCGATGCGGTTTCGTTCAGTTCCGAACCTTTAATGGAAAAGCAGAATTTGATGCTGGATACTACTGCAAAACTTTACTAGAGCTACGCTAACGAATTACTGCCAAGAAATTCTTTCACATTTTCGTGCTCATATTTCAGATTTTTTCTTTTTCGTCGAACCGAAGCCGAAAAGGAAAACAATGCTCTTTTCACTGAATGTTGCTCAAGTCACGGTTGGTGGGGATCGAGTTTGAGATTTCTCTTCTGAGGCATTATTGTATAACAACCTTCAATCAACCCTTTGTAAGTCCTCAATAACCTCCATGTCACTGGGGCACGGGTCTCTGTCTGCGTCGAAAGAAGGTTAGGTCCGTGTTGGTGGAGGATTGTAAGGTAGTGGCGAGCCTTTCTGTCAGAAGTTATCAAGGCGCCTATGAGGCCTCTGACATGGCTTAACAAATGCCATTACATGACATCCGGCACCAACGGCTTAACGTGCCTTGCGAAGCACAGAATGCCTCGGGAAAATTCCAGTAGCGGTAGTTAGAAGTCTGACCGCGCCTGTTCTTGCTTAACTCAAGTGATTGATTCCAATCACTCGGTTCCACTTGGCCACGAGCGCTTCGTTCATTATTCTATTCTAATTAGGTAAAGCGGTGGTAGCGGAGCGGTGTCGAATGCTGGCTTCTTAATCGGAAGGTCGTGGGTCCGAACCCCGGTATATACCAATGACTTTGTTTTTTAAGTTATGTACATTTGTGAAATCATAGTAGCAATACTACTCGCTGACTGTGAAGGAAAACATCGTAAGGAAACCCTAGTGTCTGAGGTGTTAGCGTACCTCAGCGCTTGCTACGTACAATGGCCCAACTATGAGGCTAAGTGCGGAAATCTCAGGTCTAACTAACTATATTTAGGTAATTTATCTTGGTGCTTTAGGTTCGATTGGTAATTGATTAAAATGTCAGCAGCCCAAATTATCACCTTTTATATTATTACATAATACCTGTTGGATGTGAGGTCTGGTGAAATGTAATCGCTAGCAGCATCCTACTAGTGGTCGAAGTAGCAATACAGTGGCAGTATTCAAGTCACGTGGTACGAAAACGCTTCATGCTGATCGGGCGTACACTATAACGTCACACATCGTACGTGCTCGTAACTTTTTATAATGTATAAAGCATTTTTGAATAATTGAGCTATCTCGTAAAATAATGTTCTGTGACTGGATCCTTAGTAGAAAACGTTTAAAAATGAATGAAAACACAATGTAATAGTCCGTATATTTTTACTGTTACATGGGCATTATTTATCGTTGTTATTGTTTCTGATTGCCTCAAAAGATCATAATGTTTTTTTTGTATATTTTATAATATTTATTATAATATAATTAAAAAAACATTATAATGTTCTCTGCAGAGCAAATACAATTTCCCTCCAATCTAATTTTAAGGCAAGCTTTTCATTGGTAGAATTAAAGTGCAATTCAGCGTGTATGTAAGTCCTAAGCGTTGAGAAAGTACAGACTGAAGCGGAGGCACCCCTTAGCTATTTGTCGAATCGATTACGCCTCAATGGGCTTTGCGTGGGACGTATTTATTTAGGATCTTTTTCGGGACTGGCTTACAGGAAAAAATCTGCTACTTGCCTAAAGATTGGACTTATTATCCACAGAATACAACAGATAATATACAATGTGTGCAGGTTTTCCAAAGAAGGTACAAATATTAAGAGCGCAGCCCATAGTGGAGAGCATTAGCTCTTAGAATATATTTGGCTTCTCTTGCGTGTAGTATGAAACATTTGCATAGAACTCTAGACCGTATATTGTATTGCTACATACCTCAAAATTCCTCAGTCGGCAAAAGTTGTAAATATCACATTGGCAGAGATCTACTTTACAAAGATTTTTTGAGCAGAAGACATGAATTGTCAGAAACAGGTGTTGAAAAAGCAGTTATTAATAAAATTTAATGCAAATGAGCTGTAGAGTAACCCGCTTTTAGAAGTGTATCGAATCAACCATTGATTGACATTTGGAATATCAAAATAATATATATTTTCTAAAGAAACCACCAAAGGGAAATCAACAGCTCAGGAAGTATAGAGATTCAAAGTTGTATAGTTGTATTTGATTCAGCTTTGGTCTGAATGTGAACAAACCGTTGATAAGAACGGTTAAAATATGTCTATTTAAGCAATAACTCTATTTACTCTATCTCGTACTATCAAGTTAATTTCTCGTCTTAAGTCAATAAAAATCTAGTATGTAATTATAATGCTAAATAAAACGCGTTATAGCTAAAAAAATCCAAATAACCTTGCCAAAATTTTCAAGCTTTATTTAAAAAAGAAAACTAATCTGAAATAAACGTAACGCTAGTTTAATACTCACGCTTCATGCCATGAGAACGACAAAAGTTACGCGTCCGTTGCGCGCTAACATTTTTTTATTTTCATTTCCACTTAATCAAACAGCCAGTAGGTATTCGTCAACTGGTGAGCTTAGGCCTCCCCTAAGGCATGCAATTTCCTTCTGCCCACGCCCACTCATCAAAGCACTGCCAGCAACCTGCAGCCTCAGATCGTCGGTCCAGCCCTTCTATTAACATTCCACTATATCTAGTGAAGCTTTTAGACAACTCCAAAGTGTCAAAAAATGTATGCATTTGTCAGCTGAAGTAGCTTAAAAGAAGTTGAAGAAAATACCTACGGAAAGACAAGGCTTTTAGCCTCAATCAAGGTGAAGAGAAGAAAAGAAACTAAAATAAGACCAGGCGGTATGGGCTTAAGTTCGTAGCCTTTTCCATAAAGGAAAAGATATTACCAAAAAAAGAAGTAAAAATCAACGTCACTCAACTCAGTGGATACTTACATAATAATGCCCCAGAGCGCTGGTGGCGTCCTACGCTGCATTTGACAGTTTGTGCTCAATCAAAAATATTTATTGATTTCCTAGCAAAATTGTATGCACAAAAGCAGTTTTTTTGTAGTTTAGTATACCTAGCTATCGGGCATTATAAACTAGTGGAATACTACCCTAACTTGGACCACGACAAGTTAGGCTGTAAATTATATTAATTTAACAGGCGTCATCATTGTAAACTCCTGACCTTGGTCGGCTTTTGACCCACTACACATCCCCAAGGAGCTCTTCTCTTTGTTTTAGTTAATTAGGGTTTTGTGCTCAAACCTAAGCTCATCGTACCAAATAAGGTTGTACCTATTTCTATCTCTTAATGCCGGATAACACGGCTTAAGAAACAAGAAAAGTCATTAAGAGGGTCCAGGCAGTAGGTAACACCAGCGCCACGAATGGAAAAAACATACATTTTTTAAATCGTTTTTGCAAAAAGTGTCAGACCAAACTCTCAATCATGTTATAGTGTTTTTTAGGTTCCATAGTCGTGAAAATAAGGCGTAAAACCCGGGACTAGATAGCATTACCGACAAAAATGGCCGTTTTTGGGCGGAAATGCTATCTAGTCGCAGATCCGTGACCCTAGGTTTTCGGCTGTGAGTCCTAAAACGCAGTACCTACCTGTTAATATGATTATTTACTTTGCGTATGATGTAATAAGGCGGGTTAAAATACGAAAGAGACGCCATCAATCCAATCGGTCACTTTCTTGTCTGCTTCGTGAATCTTCCGAATGCTTCATGGAACTACTGCGAAAATAAATTCGTAGTAGTTCCATCATGGAACAAGCCAATGGTACTACTGCGAATGATCGCTTTTATGGACAATAGCGGACAATGGTCAGTCATGAGGCACATAGGCTGCACCTCTCCGCATCCACAAGTAGATAAATATGATTGGTAAGTTCTGCATCCCTTTGAAGCCCCTTAAGTTCTAATTTATTAGAAGAACATACGGGCTTTGGTTAGTTCGTTGGTTCGTATTTCAGGAAATCAATTAAAATTCCCATCTATGAAAATACTACTTTTTTGTACGTTTACCGCTTAAGGCGCTTTGCTAACTAGCGCCACCCCTTCGGCCACTTTGGAAACCAAAGTTTCGAAACCAGTTTCGAATACAGAATTATTTTTCTTTTTAGGAAACCTGGTTTCGAAAAATCATTCTGTTTTCGAAGCTGGTTTCCAATACAGAATATGAAATATAAAAATCTTACCTTGTTTTATAATACGTATTTTTTTTCAAAAAGCAAACATAAATTTCACCAAACTGCGATCCCCAACCCGCATGCCCAGCGTGGGGATTATGGGCATTACCACCCAATGATGGCACAACCTTGCGCTCTTTAGGGGAGGGCTATGTCCAGCAGTGAACTAATAAGGCCTGAAGAAGAAGAAGAAACGTAAATCTCCTAGTGTCTATGATAACTATTAGGAAGAAGAAGAAGAAGAAACGTAAATCTCCTAGTGTCTATGATAACTATTAGGAAGAAGAAGAAACGTAAATCTCCTAGTGTCTATGATAACTATTAATTCTAACTAGGTTCTAGACTGTAGGTTTTAAAAATAGTGGTCATAGTGGTTAAGATTTTCGATGTTTCCTTTATAATAAAACAAGTTATGATTTTTATTCCATCAGTAGCGCTAGTTAGCACCCAAAAGCGAATCAAAGAAAGCCATAAATCACTACAATACTGCATTGAATTGAAAGTTTTAAGAACTGCATACATAAACTCACACCTAAATCCCGGAGGGGTAAGCAGACTGGCAAGCCTCTTTTGCTTCATAACAATTCATAACTCGCTGCATGCACGCACGTCAGTTTTCGGTACCTAATAGCGTAGTAACAGGTATATTTATTCCTCAGAGTTCAATATTATCTGTGCCTGTTTATACGACCATGCTCAACATAAAGCATTCCTTTGTGGCGATTTATCTAACCACATCTCGCGCACTTCCATAAATGTGTCTCGTCTGTAACCCGTGCTAAAGACAATGTTAAAAACCTATTTAGAGGCTAAAAATTCCACCCATGCCGGGACTCGAACCCGCGACTTCTGGCTATTCGTGTCAGCGCTCTTTCCAACTGAGCTAATGGGCCACTCACCGGCATCAGTGAAATTTCGAACGTCTTTACAATATTCTCTGTATTACGTACAGGCAGCGACATCTGGCTTAAGTAAATTGCATCACTTACAGCCCCGACTACCTACTTTGCAGTTAGGTTTTTACATCGGAATGCTGACAGTTTTTTTTTTATTTACAGACCTAACTTGGCAAGTTTTTAGACGAAAGTGAATAAGTAGCTTAACAATGAAAACTTGCAAAGTATGATTGATAACACTGTTTCCACTTCAAACCTCTAGTAAATTTAGATCTATCCTAGACTTTTGATGATCCACCAGTGAGTACCGAAAATTGCAATTTTCGTGGTAAGTTCATGAAATTTTAAGTAAGTATTGTTTTAATTAGGAAACCTTAACTGAAGACACAGAGCGATAATTGTGTATTTTCAATCCTGTGACACAGCTGGCTTCCAAAATAGAGGGGGGGTCGAAAATGGCTCGAACGGATTTGTGTAAATATATGCCCAGTGCGGGCCGGCTGAGAACTTGACTCGGCGCACTCTGAGCGCCTTGATAACGCCGCCGACGCACAGTGCCGCGAGTTGTATGGGGTGGAAGACAAAAATCATAACTCAATATATATGCATTTTTTTTAAATAATTTGTATTCAGATGTATTAATATTGTATATATCTATAATTATTTATGAGTTTTATACCACTTATAGCGTTAAAACTCTTCATATAAAAATTATTTACAATTTAAACAATTCGCAATTACCTACAATTCTGTATTTACATTAATTTGTTCGTAATTTAAAACAACCTTAAATAAAAATAATAATATTTTTACACGTACAGGTAAGTTCTACCCATATTCGTAAAATATCTTCAATTTTAACAATGTTCAAAAACAAATAATCATATAAATCAAAACAAACATTTCCATTTTTATATTTACTAATTACACGACCTATGAGGAGGGCTCCTGAGCTTGTTTGAAGTATATTCCAATATCTATAGTAACTTTAATACATTTATTTGAAATGACCCTTCTCTTTGATGGAACAAGCGGTTCAGAGCTCAACAGGAGACCTCTCATCAAGTCTTGGTTTGACTTTGATCTTGAGCATTTACGGGTGTGAAATAATCGGGGTTTTGTTGCCTCTTTGTTTCTTGCCTTCAGTTCGTCCTCTGATAGTTGGCCAATTATTAAGGAAAGTGACCCAATTATCTCACACGCATGTACAGTTCGGGTGCACGGCATTACCGTAGACCTTAATAGGTTGTACTTCCTCTTTGATAAGTCTAAATCAAGGCATAGAGCTATTTCTTGATGAGTAGTTACAAAAGATGCCTTACTTTCTGTCGAAGTATTAGCAACTAAATCAGCAGCAAATTGCAGCTCCATTGCCAGCCAAAGTTTCCATTACACGCCTTTTCTTGGTCTTCAGTGAAGCTTCAGCAAAGGGCTTGCGCGGCCTGCCACGGGGACGACTAGGGTCAGGCTGGTTTTCTTCAACTGCTAGCGTACTTGCCGTACATTCCGGCATGCATATTTCCTGCTGCAGCCAAGATTCGTACCGTTTTTTAAATCTATGGCGGCTCCGACCAACTTCTTTCCATTTTTTCTCTATTGTACGGCAAAAAACCGGCATTTCTTCGTCACTTGTTCATGAAAATGACAAGGTCATTCTATAAGGTTCAACAAAGAACAAATCTTGATAAAAAGGGCTGACTTTTGGTTGATTTGTCACTCTCTAACCATACTTCCGCTAGGTCTGCGTTTTTGATTGCCTGCCTGTCCCTAGAAAAAAAATTGTAATAAAATAAATCGCAAGCAGAAGCAGATAAAAATTATGTATAAGTAAGTTTATTAGTCTAGTAACAATATTACATAAGAATTACAAAACGTTATGTGACGTTTTTTTTAAAACCTTCTTCAAAGTTTGAGTTTGCTTAACTTTTAGCACATTTGGAACAGTTACTTTGGATACACACAGAAACAAACATAGATACTGCAAGAACTTGATTAAATTATTATTTTAAAGTTACATACCTTGGCTTGAAATCTCCATAGTTGGTGGTCCTAAACACTTGCTAATTTCGACACTGTGATGCACTGTCCGCAACTGACTTTTTGTAACTTAAAACGCAATATACGCAATGCATTAAAACGACGAATTGGACCGGTCATAATTACCTCATTAGAGGGTAGGAGGTCATAAAAACAGGTACCCGTTATGTGTTGACTACTAACCTATGCAGCAAAATCAATAAATACATGCAATTGCACATTAGGTTTTTTTATTTTTGTCTAAGGGGCGCGGCACTGTGCGACGTCATAAAAGACAATACAATCATGTTGATCGTAAGCAGCATCTTAACTTCTCATAATCTTCTGCAAATTTTCAGACAAGATTTCAAAGCAGCTCTTGTTCTGTGACAAGCCAGGCTTCGTTCGTTTCTGAACACTAAGTACTTTGTTTATTTAATAACTTGATTGTTGCAAAACAGCCTTGCGGTCAGACTTTACAAAGTAGCAGGCAACTTTTGTAAAGAGTTATAAAGGCAGTCCTAAAGTTTGGTCTTTGACGGACCGCAAACGTGGGCAGGAGTTTCGCTGCTGTTTCAATCAACTTATGCAATCCGTAGTAGATTTAATTAACGTATCGCTTTCTGAATTGACGACACGAAGTAAACTTCATTACATTTAATTTACCATATAATTGCTAACTGTAAGAGGAAGAAACGGACTCCTAAGATATACGTTGCCCTAGTATAGGAGTCAGGGACTTACAGCAGTATTTTAACCTAACAGATAACTTTTTAAATGTAGTACCTATGTCTCTGTAAGTTATAGCTAATAAATTACTTATTATTATAAAAATACGTCATTATTACTGTCTCGGCAGACTTCCGTGCAGTGAATTTAAAAATTAGACAGTAGTGAAAGTTTTAATTTAGTAACCGCCCGGTCGGTCAGTTGTCCACGACGACGCTTGCAGTAATAGTTAATTTTAAAAGTAAAACACCTAGTCGCGAACTATGACCTTTCTACACTATTCATTACCTCAAGCGCTATATTAATCCGATTAACAAATCGTGTATAGAATCAGTTGTTCGGGTGACGACAATACCGATGACCAAGCTTTGTCATGACCCGGTTCCTTATATATCTAGATATATCTAGGTATGTTGTGTGCAAACGTGAAATGAGATATTTAGATATTAGGAATGAAAATTATGTTTTTCATTCGAACTCCCTAAGAGATAAATGATTGGGTTATCTTCCTTGGTATTGCGGTCCGTTTTCAAGAGCCAGCACCCGCAGTTACAGGGATTATTCATTGCTGCTCCAGATTCCGGGCAGCGATGCGACAAAAATCTGCATATAAAAGAGCTTAGCATTATCGCTAGATTTATAATAGTACCGTTGTAAGCCATTGGCCATATCAACTACACCGGCCCACGGTAGGCTGAAAATCACGTTTCAAAGACATAGGAACTTGAGTTTTCAAGTGTCACTTTTTTCACGCGAAATAGGTTTTATTACTCATTACTACACTAAACAATGTGATGAGAGACAATTTAGAGAGCAAACGGACGTGTAAGAATTTTTCGAAGAAAAATTTGTATGGAGCTGACATGAAAAGTGGCTATAACTCTAGAAACGCAAGTTTGGCCATAATATCCTTGCAGATGTAAATAGTGCTACTTATTTGTGATTTTTCAGCATACTTTTTATAGCGGTTTTAAAAAAAATAATAATAATGTGTACTTTGTACTAAAGTGAGTAGTTCTAATGCTTTTGTGTCCTGATTATGCGTAGTTAGATATTCCTGTACCCTAGTCTATGAAATTAAAACTGAGCATATACAGTTTAATAAGTCTTGTTTTACGAATTATTAATTAAAGTGATATTACCGTTTTTGGGAATTCATGATAAAGAAACGGTCTTTATATTTAATGTGCAATCAATCAGCCTGTATCTGTCCACTGCTGCATATAGGCCTCTCCCAGGGCAAGCCACATGACTCTATCCTCAGCAATCCTCATCCAGCCACCACCAGCGATATTTTTGGGATCATCGGTCGAGCGAACTGGTGGGTGTCCTACTTGGCGTCTGCCAGTTCGTGGTCAGTGAATGTGCAATTAGTAAAAATATATTTTGAAAAATTGGTTTTATACTTTATTAAAACCTTTCTTACTTTGGTGAATGTCGTCTAATGTACATATTATCCCTTTACTAAAATAAAGGGATAATATGTACATTATATATAACACGCTTAATTTCATAGGCTAGGGCATATGGTATAGGGTGTATCTAAAGTTGGTCTAACTAGTCATTTAAGTATAAAATACATATTATTAATTAAAAAAAATCGCAAAGGGCACTACTGTAAAAAGTATGCCTAAAAATCACAAATAAATAGCACTACTTACATCTCCAAGGATATTACGGCCAAACTTGCGATTCCAGAGTTATAGCCACTTTTCATGTCAGCTCCATACAAATTTTTCTTGGAAAAATTCTTACACATCCGTTTGCTCTCTAAATTGTCTCTCATCACATTTTTTAGTATAGTAAAGAGTAATAAAACCTATTTCAAGAGAAAAAAGTGACACTTGAAAACTCAAGTTCCTATGTCTTTGAAACGTGATTCTCAGCCCACCGTGCGGCCCATTGAAGGAAAAATTAAATGGATTAGAAAGAAAGAAAGACATTTATTATAACAGCAAGACTCATCACAGAAACAAAATAAACAGATAAATTGACACAATATAAGCACAACAGAAATAAACGAAGTACTCAATAAACTAAACAGAATACATACATTTGGTCTGTCTAAATTGCCACAAAAGGCAGCTGACTCAGCGTTGTACTGAGGGAGTGAGCCCTCAGCCCTGCTTTTCAGTCAGTGCCCAAGGTAACCGATTATGGTAGTTTAGAAGAGTTAGTTTTATTTTTTACCCAGCCTCTAGATTTTCGATTAGGTTTTAGTTTATACCTATATTATGCTGATGGACAGTAGATACCCGATTTTTACTTCAGTAGCCTGACTACGTGGTTGACTGACTATGTGGATACTTAATTGTGTTTCCCAAAAAGAAAACAAGCTAATCCGAGTATGTAACTGAACAATGTAGTAAAAAGTCAATTACGCAGCTTACTGTGTCCCTTAATATATTATGCCTTCTTATAGAAAACCGGCCTACTGTTCCGTTGTAGGTACTCCTAAAATTAGGAGCAACAATAATCTACCGGAAAGAATCACCTTACAGCTCAAATAATGTAAGTAAACTAGCTATTGTGTACTCACTTACCTAATTGTATTTGTGCACTTAAGTGCAAATAAACAAAGGTTATAGCCTCGGATGTTTCAATCTAACTAACTCTTGCGTATCCAGTTGGGATTTAGAGCACTCTAGTTTATTTCCGTTGCTTGTAAAGCGTAGATAACTAAAGCTTGTGCTGGATGTAGGTAACAAAGTTGACCGTTTTCAGCTGCCATTTCAGCAGCATAATTATATGGGATATAAGCCTACTGAAGTCAACATAGGTACTTGACATAAGTTTTGTGAAGAACTAACTCGTGGGTTGACGCTACTCACTTTTGTGGGCTTAACCTTGAATACATAAATAGTGATGGAATGGATATTTCGCAGAGAATTTGACGAGATCTTAAAATTAGAAAAAAAAATTATACATACGCATTTTTTCCAGCAAACTAAGTATAGGTATTTACATATTACCTACAGTGAATATTTGAGCCAAATAAATTGAGCATAGTCATTCATAATGTTTAAATGCGTAACGTGATGCGAGAACATTCGCCAGAGCATGAGTAGTGAGTATGAGTAAGTTATAGTATTTTCTAAGGTTAACACGAGCAGTAGACATAGTTAAAACTGTTTTTATACGGATTTATGCTCGTTTATTACATTTTTACAACGATGACCGGTCATCCGGGACCACGGCACCTGAAAAAGTGCCGCAACGTTGGAAAATTGTAAAAATGTAATAAACGAGCATAAATCCGTATAAAAACAGTTTTCATTATGAGTAAGTTAACCGTTCGAACTGGCAAAACGCTGTCACAGTACAACTCGCACTCGCGTTTATTCGTGTTTATTCGTGCTGCTGAGTTGCTAAAATTGCTGAGTGCGAGTTGCAATGGTTTACGTTGAGAAGTGAACACGTTTACTAGCCAAAACACGAATAAACGCGAGTGCGAGTTGTACTGTGACAGCGTTTTGCCAGTTTGAACGGTTAACTTATTCATACTCACTACTCAATGCTCGATTAACGCGGTAGTAAAGTTATTCGATTGCATTTGTCAAACTCGAACTAAGCACTCAGTTCAGGTGGCGTGCTTCTCGGCCGCACGTGGCCGGACATTTTTCCTCTAGTAGGCATTGAGGACTATTTAAGTATTACTCTAGAAATACTCTAGAAATAACTCTATAAGATTAAAATCATGCCACCTGCAGTTCCTTGACAGGTTAGGCTTCGTCTTTACCTACCAACAGGAGAGACTGAAGCCAAGTGCGAGTCCGTCTTACATGATATTGATATCAACCCTTTTTATGTCCCCATCTTCCTGTATCGCAGGAGAGTAAGCCCATACTCCACCACGGGGACGACCAAGTCCGAGTTGGTGGTGGATTGTAAGACAGTGGCGGGCCTTATGTCAGAAGTTATGAAGCCGCCCATAGGGCCTATGAGGTGGCTTAACGACGATCATTTCATGACACCCGGAAAAAACGGCTCAGGGTGTTTTGTGAAGCACGGAAGCGCTCGGAAAAAATGTCACT
Organism: Yponomeuta sedellus; assembly: GCA_934045075.1. Taxonomy (NCBI): domain Eukaryota; kingdom Metazoa; phylum Arthropoda; class Insecta; order Lepidoptera; family Yponomeutidae; genus Yponomeuta; species Yponomeuta sedellus. The sequence goes on along the minus strand of OW203726.1, from coordinate 10,018,173 downwards.
ATCAGTAGTCACACGATGGTCGGCCATCCTGCACCTGACCGCGCCTGTTGTTGCTTAACCCAATTGATTGATTCTAATAACTCGGTTCCACTAAGCCACGAGCACTTCTTAACTAAAAGAAAACGTTAACTGTCAATACGGTCATCTATGGACTGTTTATACGAATAGAACGTATTTTGTTTTATAACCAGTATACGCCTAGGAAACACCTAAACTGTGAAGTAATAAGAAGTATGATAAAAGTGTATACCTATCTATATAGTTTGTAAACATTAATTATATACCACGATGCCACCCGGCTGTCATAGTTGGCGAGATATTTGACTGAGCGCGATGTACTCGTAGAATATACAGAGCTGTTAGCGTTGGTTGTGTGCATGTGACTTGTTTCATAACCAGCCAGGCACGTTGGGCTCTACTGGCGTTTCAGTAAATATACACGTGGGTAGCGAATCTGAATTTGTCCTTGGCCTGGCTGAAAGGTTTTCTCCCTGTTATTACCGAAATTGGGACGAAATAAAACTCAGTTAACTACGCCTGTATAGAAACGCTGCAGACAATAATGAACGTTTGTGCAAAGTATGTTTAAAAGTGCGCGCGAGTGCCAAAGTCATATCAGTTTTCCTTTTCAAGAAAGAACAAGATCGTTTTGAAAAACTCTAATGTGCGCTAAGCATTACATTTGCAAAGAGTAGTGTTAGAGAGAAGACTTAATGGCGAGCGGGCTTCCATACTGTGAGATAATGAAAAAACCGGCCAAGTGCAATTCGGACTCGCGCACGAAGGGTTCCATTAGCTATTCAACATTTGAATATTTCAAGCGTCTACCTTGTGCAGTTGTTAATAACGAGTAAAAAACTATAAAATATCACGTTTTTTGAATGGGTGCCCCCTTCAAATCTACGTTTTGTTAAAATTTTATAATTTATTTTTAAGTGAATATAGGCGATATCATTTTAAATTAACTATGGCGCTCATTAGGGGAGAGCTATGTCCAGCAGTGGACTAGTATAGCCTGAAGACGACATGTGAATATAAATGCGATCCACTACATCCAAAAAAATTGTCTGCAAGACATCGCTCTTAGATCGATAAGACCGCCAATTGTATAACTTAGGTTTAAGTAATCATGGCTGTATTCTTTTTTCTGGTTGTGCAATAAAGTGCCCTTTATCTATCTATCTAAGCTAAAACCAGTATTTCCGTACTCTTAGATGTTGTACATTTACGAATATATGAATTTATAATGAAGAAAAATTTCATTTATCTATCTATACAATTAAATATTTAAATATTTTAGGCGTCTTTTGCCTTTATTAATTCCAAGCAAAAACGGGAGAAACACGTCTGTTGAATGGGAGCCCTAATTTAATATATATTTTATTCTGTTTTTACTATTTTTTGCTATAGCGGCAACAGAAACAAACCATTTGTGAAAATGTTAACTGCCAAGCTATCACGATTAATGAGATACAGCCTGGTGACATACAGATAGACTGATTTAGTAATATGGTCCCCTACGGTTTGGGTACGAAACCCTAATAAAATTACGGTCGCATGACGTGATATATTTTTTATTCTATTGATGCCTAGATAGTATGATAATTGTGTGTAGACTTGAAGCGGTAATGAAATGAAATCAATGCGTTTATGCCATTGTCATTGTACTAGAATGCATTAACAGTATCTAGGCCGTAGAACATGGTAAGCGTAAACTTGACTTTTTTATAATTCCAAAAAGAGGATAATCCTTTTTCTATGAGATAGAAGGAGACGAGAAAGCAAAATCAAATTAAAAGTCAAAAAAAATCATTATTTTTCGAAAATTATAGACTATTTGCATTATAGACTTAATAAACGGTATAAATTGACCATAATAGGACTAAAGCGCAGTTTCACACTTATATTAAATAAAAACAATTCTATGTTCATTTATAATTACATGTTTTTAATTATGCATAAATTCAAACTAAAACTTCCAACAAAAAAAGGTGTTCAGTACAATTCGAAAGCAAATCCACGAGAATTTCAGTATTTTATACTCTAATTTTGAGAGACAGAAGGCCGGTTTCTGAATTGAGGACTTCACTAAGTAAATACTTAAGTAACGTTCTGTCACGCTTTTTGCGTATTATTAAATATTTACTTAGCGAAATTCTCAATTCAGAAACTGGCCCCTAGTACGCCTGAGGCTTGCAGGTAGGCAATGGGCATGGCAGGCGGTCGAAAAAAACACTACCCACGAAATCCCGATTGATTGGTTGGCAGCTAATTGTGAGCCCAAACCAAGAGTCCCTAATTGGCACGCGCTATTCGTAAGGCTTCCACCAGTTTTGTTTACAGCACAACATAAACTCACGCCTGTATCCGAGAGGGATAGGTAGACACCGCGGACTGCCACTTGCCACGATCCTTGCAGATCACTTTCGCTTCATCAACATTCACTATACATTGCATGCATCCCCTATTTGCTCGAAGTATGTCCGCCTGGGACAACCTTTACTGGCCTTTCCGCCCACATTCGCTCGATATATTTGTTACGTGAATCTTTCTTCCTTCATCCTCTCCACATGTGCACAACGTTATCTAATCAAACTATTGCCTATCCTGTCATTCAAAGTACCAAACAAGGTACAAAGGTAACTAAATATATCAATTCAATTCATGTACGTAATACAGAGAATATTGTAAAGAGGTTCGAAATTTCACTGATGCTGGTGAGTCGCCGATTAGCTCAGTTGGAAAGAACGCTGGCACGGATAGCCAGAGGTCGCGGGTTCGAATCTCGGCATGGGTAGAATTTTTAGCCTCTAAAATAGGTTTTTAAAACATCAATTCAATACACACATTAATTCAATACAATTCTCAAGGACCTCATTTCTACTGCATTAATCCTACTTTCTTGAATCTTTCTCGCTACCATACAAAAGTGTTTAGTTTCGTATAACAAGCTTGAGTAACCATGCATTTTTGAACGAGCCTGAATTCGCTTGAATAACATACCACCTTCATTTGCATCGATTAGAGTTGCTATTATGTATTCAATTAATCGATAGAAAGAAGGTTAAGGTTGGTAATTAGTTATAATTAATTATTCATGACTCAGCCAGAAACGGGGTTATTTGGGGGTTGTTGGACGCCAGTTTCACCGCATCATAGAGCGTGACCTAAAAAGGTAATACAAAATCATAGCCGTAATTTAGATCTGCCCGAAAATGATAATATTCTACAATTTGTATTAATTTGAGAGCGTGTCGCGGATTTGCAAACGTTTACTATGTAATTAAAAATTACACCTTGAAATATGAAAATACTCGTTTATTATTTCTTGTAAGTCATTATAATATACCCATTCAACACCACACATGAATCTTCCATGGACCTAAACTAGGATACCTTATAACATTCACGCAAGGATATCACAGACATGAAAACATACTCATTCTCCAGCGGGATTCGACCCTGTGACCTCTGGTTTGGCCGTCAAGCGTAATACTCATAGACCAACGAGAGTCATACGTACATAGGTACGTAAGTACTACGTATCTAATAGCAACGCGGCGTAGCCCCTGCACTGCAGAAGGTTTGCCTTTGCATTTAATAAAGTTTTATGAGCTAACTTAGTACCGAGCGAGTCAGGGTGTAGGTAAATTATTATACAACACGTGAATATTTGTTTTCGAGACAAAAATATTAAAAATCCACCCAAGGCAATTTCTTCTTCCTAATCACTTTTCCAGAAACTAAGTACAATTAGTATTTCTTAATGATTCGCAATACTCATAAACATAGTTTTATATTAAACGGGTGTAATCGCGATTAAATAATCTACCTGATTTACCTAATAAATATTAGGTAAATCATATTACCTTATTTCCGGAGGTTTCGGCAGCGTTACAATAATTACGTTTTACTTAATAAATAATCGCGATAAGACCCGTTTAATATAAAACTAAGTATGATTAGAAAGACATAACTATTTTCTTTACACGATAGTCACACCAAAGGGGGATTGTCTTTTGTTGTGTTTGTTTCTATGTATGTATGAGTATCCTTATGATCACCCATACGTTAAACACGTTGGCTAATTTTGACAAGTGACGTAGCAATCTATGTATTCTTAATATTTGGCTTGCTTACGGATTCTGCTATGAGAGGAAAGTAGGTATTAAAAAACAATCGTTACTAGACAGTATGTCCGCCATTTTGGTTTTTGTGACATCTTTTTAAGTTAAGTAAAATGGCAAATATTATCTGTGATATTATTTTACACAAAAATATTTTATCTTTCTATCTAGTTTAATTAAAGAGCCACTAAAGAATATCTTATAAAAACAAAAAAATACTAACGAAAGGCTTGGACGAGTTCGTTGAATTTTCAATTTCAGCAAGTGGGACAAAACTAACTCACCTACTAAGAAAATGAAAGTTTCATCCTGCTGCGGTTGAAATTTGTTTTTAATCAATTTAAATAGGTAGATCCAACATCTAAGTTTCCCGCTTACGGTGATCCAAAAACCAACACCACATAATTTCTTCTATCATGCATGACATACAGTTATCGATTAAATTCAAATTTAATAAACGTAGTAAACGCAGTAATAAAAATGGATTCGTAATTACACTCTTTATAGTTCACAGCGTGAACTGAAGCGTGCTCGTATATAATTTTGTATGAGTTTATTTCAGTTTTACAACTCTAGAAATCAATAGCTATCTAATTGAGATTTTTTATTTCTAATTCAGAAGGTTGACCCTCATAAATTATGAAGGCACCTTTGTCTCTTGTTAAACGCTCTTCACTAAGTTGTACGATGCCTACTGAAATAATAATTGTGGCCGTAACTAGGTCCGGCCCCGCGAGACGTCACTTTCGTTTTAGCAAAAGCTAATTTCAAACTCTATCAACCGTTGAGTTCGGCAAATTTTCAGTTAAATTTGTGCTATTTTCCGTCGACAACTATAACTTCATAAGGCTGTATTCAGTGGCATGAACTCTACAATAGAGCTCATCCTAGAGCAGGTCTATTCTCGGGGCCGTCATTGACCCAGATCTAGCTGGTAGAGACTAGGCCGGTGCAACTTGGTTTTTATGCAGCAGAATTAACTCTAATGTATAGATTATACTATTTTTATTTTTAATGCACTAACCCGTGCTAAGGACAATTTTAAAAACCTATTTAGAGGCTAAAAATTCCACCCATGCCGGGATTCGAACCCGCGACCTCTGGCTATCCGTGCCAGCGCTCTATCCAACTGAGCTAATGGGCGACTCACCGGCATCAGTGAAATTTCGAACCTCTTTCGAAATTTCACTGATGCCGAAAATTTCGAACCGGTTTTAATGCTCTTGAGAAGTCCTTTCTTGATATTTGAGTTGTTTTTTTATTGCCTATGACATGATTACAGTGGGCTTACTCTGTAAGTCTACATGAGGTTGAATATAGCTACTTACTACAGCTGTCAAATGTAAACGAATTTTGACACTTACAAAACGTTAAAATAGATAATTTAGCGTTGTACAAAGTTACAGAATAGAGAATAATTACGATTTTTTCAAATCAATGTTAGCAAGGCATCGGTAGAACGCCTTATATACGTGACGTAACAAAATTTCTGTGGCGTAATGACAAAATGGCGGGTTCTACTAGCAACTAGTAAATACAAAACACAGTTGATATTTCATACGTGAACAAATCAAGTATGAAATAACAACTTTTATACATATATTAATGCCGAGTACTTTAGCATGGAACGGCTTGTATTTTATTCGCGATGTAGTTGTTTTTCCCACAATAAAAGTTAATTTGTTATATTCATGTAGAACACTTCATGTTTTCATGTGAAGGTATACGGTTTTTATTACAATGTGTCTTATTATGTCAAGTTGTAAATACGGAAGGACCGAAAACATTTGGGCGATTCGGCAGACAGCGCGGCGCCATTCCGTCAAAACTCGATTTGCATAGTAGGTAAAGCTAAGCTACACAACCAAACGCGAACCATTGTTCAATGAATCGATATAGATTCCCCGAAACAACAATGAGGACCTTCACAAGACAAGCTGCATCCCGGAACTGTTAGCATAATTAATGCCTTCTGACTATAATTGTATAATAGAAAAGCAATTGCAAGATTGTTCTGCGTTACGTAGGCAACGGCAAATTGCAACGTTCTGAATGGTGAACAAAGGCCCTCGTTACTGTAGCTATTATTAGGTCGTGTTCCATTTTCCTCTTTATTATTTATTGGAAAGTGTTCGACGGGCGTGGCGTGAATACATTTTATTAATGAAAGGCGAATTAATGAATCTTAGTTTCCTTGCGCATCTAGTTTTTCTCACAATAATTATCCCTCACACGACCCACACACACATACAACTTTAACCTACGATATATAACAAGGACACGGTCCATCCAGTTCATCCAAAGGTTGACGGAAAGAGATCACTTTTAGTGATAAGGCCGCCGTCTGTACTCTTAGGTTAAGAAATATCTGCGTAATTTCCACTTTTATGTACAATAAAGTGTTCTCTATCTAGTTATCAAGGACACCACATACACATTGCAACAGAGTGCACGTTTTGCAGTTATGTACCTCCAATGCCTACTTCGTCTACACTAACTTTCGTTTCCCTCCGTGTACATTTAGTAACAAGCAAAAGGTCACAGAATTTGTGAAACGTTTCCAGCATCGATAAATAGGCTCAGCTAGTAACGAATTCATTTATCACTGCGTTCGTCAATCTGTACAAGAGCGTTTAATAAAACATGAAAGTCGTTCAATTACTCCATTCCGTGACATGTCATGTCAACAGTCAATTAGCTATCTGATGCTCGGTAAAGAGTTGCTTTTTCAAGCGTGCCACGTGCCGCAGAGAGGATCTAGTTGAACTAGTTTCCGTTATTCTATTTCTAAGCGCATTAGCATAGGTCTGACAAAAGACTTTGTGAAATTTCTTTTTTTTTCACACTGTCAAAGCACAACGGTTTCATTCCTCTATCATTTCTATGTTCCAAACATTCTTTACTGACAATTCCTTCAGTTTTCAAAAGGCTGTTATTGAAAGCGACCGAAAATAAGCACACTGTTAAAGGACTTGGCTGGGCGCATAAAATATTTGTACATCATTACCGAAAGGGCGGCGATAAAAAATTTGGAAAGACACGAAAGAAAATAAACAGCGTCTTCAGATGTGTTCGGAGGCAAAATAAATAGGTGCTTGCGAAGGAATAAGTAGAAGCTACCAAGAGTCGGGTAAAGTGGGTTAGAGACTGTAATGTTTATTTTAGTTACCGGGGGAGGATAGGACGCAGGCAATTGGTTTTTATTAAAGCTTACATTTCAGCTTTAAAGGCCAATGCATATTGAGATTGTGTCTGAAATGATTTTAATTAGCGGCGCTTAGTTGTCGTATTTTACTTGATATCAACCCTTGTTGTCCCCACTGCCGGGGCACGGGTCTCTTCCTACATCGCAGGAAAGTTAGGCCTTACTCCACCACGGGTGCCAAGTCCGGGTTAATGGAGGATTGTAAGACAGTGGCGGGCCTTACTGTCAGAGTTATCAAGCCGCCTGACATGGCGTATTTTATTATTCATGAGAATTTATTTATATCAGGTAGAATTTACACGAATAAATATTGTTTTATTTATACAGTAGACATTTAAAAAATTACAAGGCACGGGATACTAACATGAAAGGTGAATTCTAAATGCCAGTCAAGCTTGCTTTTTGGTATGAATTCTTCATAAAACAAATTGCTACGCCAATTTATAGGCAATTAACTCACCAATTGACTTTTACGGCAATATGTTACCTCGTTAATTCATAAAACACTAATAACAGGCCTTCAATTATGACCTTAAATAGCATTGTGGGTCTTAATACGACGGATTAGAAGTCAGTTCAATGTGTGGTGATCGTTTTGTGTTTCGTAGCACACGGCGGCCTACGTTACGTAGCCGACGCTACGAGCTACGAAGCTGATCATTATCTATGACGAAGCCGGCGCAGGCCGCTGCTACGTGATACAACAAAAGCGACACTAATGCAATATTACGTATCTTTCACGTAAAATATCTCGTAGAATAAAAAGCACACATTCAAAGATTTTTATTCAACATTGCACAATACAATGTGACGTATGAACGCCGAAACCATACTAAAGTGATTCGGATCACTTCAGTGTGGTCAGTTCCAACAAAGTTATGTGAAGGAGAAGCAAGGAATAAATCTGTATGTTACGAATAACTCATGTAATGTATGTTTAATTTCTATGGTTTATCAATAAATATTATAGTATTTACTGTGACATTTATTTTTTGTGGTGCTTGTGGTATTGGCAAACTGCGCAAGCAATTACAGATTTTTTGTAAGACACAACTTGCCGAGAATTAAATGTTTTACACTATGAATTTATTTTGCTACTGCAATTTCTTAGCCGAGGCGCTGCGGGGAAAAATTATACAATTTAATTTCGACAATGAACGCAATTTTCGCTTTCAAGGTAAAGTTGACCTCGTCCTGTCTGCCTTGCGAAACGTTGAATAACTTTTGCCTAGATATTGCTGGGCCATTCCGTACTCAGATAATATCTAGGTATATGTTCTTCAATTTCAACAAATACTAGCCCAGTAATTTAGGCTTTAGCTTCTATTTACCTCGTCGGCCAATTTATGCGTGAGGATTTCTTCTCTCGCATCAATTCAGGTTTGAAAGAGGTACTATTACAATGTTGTGGCCTTGCTAGCCACCACAGTAAGTGATATGAACATTAACTTTTTTGAACGGTTTATCACTGTACAATAACGGTAACCGCGTGACACTTTTTCATACAACGGCCAGCCAAGGCATAGAACTAGAACATCAATGTATAAAACTAGATGTCGTGTCGTTACAATCCAGTGTGAACCGTACGTACTATGTACAATGTAAAACATTGCCTACGCCTTTGTTGTCAGTTTAGAATACAAAAAATCAGGGTTCAGATCCTCCATACGAACCACATTTACTATGAAGGCTACCTCAAAATATAAAAATACAATATCGGCTGTTCTACACTAAAGCTGCCTACGAAATGTAACAGCCGACTGATACCTACTATTGATTCTAACAAAAAGCATTCTACGTTATAGAATATATGTTATGTTCTTTTGTTGTCCAATACTAGGCTTATTTCTTTCCACGGTTATACATTTTTTTCAGCCGGTGAACATCATGAAGACACCGCAGTATCGGAGGTGCTCATAAACCTACCTTACCGGCACCGCTTGAAATCACCCATCCGCTAATTCTCTCGCTGACAGAAGGCCTATGATGTGAAGAGGTTGCTCACTTTATGGCCTATATAATAATGGCACTAGCTGATCCACTCAAGCAAAGCTTACTTAGGTAAGGTAACGGTTAGGTAACGCCTTCCATTGGAACTTGGGAAGAAAATAAATTCAGTTATATACGTCATTGCTTTCACTCAAATTTTATAAAGCGTAATGAACAAGTCTATACACACATTTATCTGAAAACATATTGCCGTTTAGGTTATGAAACATACCAGCAGACGAGAGGTACGCGTATTCGCGATTATTGTTGTTATGGAGGAGACGCCGGGATATCTACCTACACCGACCCGAGCAATTATTCGGTACACACGAAAATAATATTATCTTTACTACCAATATCCCAAGACAATCATATCGGGGAAGCATCGGATTGACATGAATCGATTATTAGAGAAGAATAGATTTGTTACATCAAGCGGATTTTCCTTAATGTGTTTGTGTGTGTGTATTGTAGTTGTTGAACCTCGGAGATCCTGGGTTTGATACCGGCATGTAGCTATGTACTTATCACTTTGTTTACGTACAAATTGTGATTTTGTGGAAACCTGAGTGTCTACAATCACAGCGCTTGAAATCGCGAATCCGCGGTCGAAACCCGTCTCACCTCTTTCTCTCTCTTTCTCTCTCTCTGAGACCTGTGCCCTGAAGTGGAATTAATTTAAGCTGCTATTGACGAAAGGTTAAAGATTTTAAAAAAGTTGGTGAGTGTGTATGTCTGTTACTTCTTCACGTCTAAGCGGCTGGAGCGATTTTAATAAAATTTGGTATGGACACCCTGGATTAATACATAGGCTACGTTTTACTGCGGGAAAATATCTTATTCCTATGGGAAAATCAAAAAACCGCGGGTAACAGCGCAGGGCACAGCTGTATACTACGAGTATAAATCATGATTACCTAAAACAGTTCGTAAGGAAACTGTAACGGCAATATAGGCTACCGTTTTCTTACAAGCTGTTATAGGTAATCATAATTAAAATCATTAAACAACCTCTATTTACCTCTTAAGAGATGCAAGCCGGATAATATTATAATATTGCACGTAATGTGAAGCAAAATCGGCTCTTTAATATATTTTATGTATGTGAACACTTAGTAGAGTTGAATTTTGGGGCAATCATACAATTCACACACAATACTTTATTAAGGCTGAGTCGCTAGCAATCGCCCTTGCACCAGGGCGCAGCGAAAGTTTAAATGAAAGCCCAAAACGAAAGACGTTCCGAAAGACTGTCCGAGACGTGGAATAGATCCGTCCTTCCTGATACGAAGGAGAAGGGGAAAACTTGGCTGGAGCTACCATCCCTAGCCATGAACAGAGATAAATGGAATGCCCTTGTCTCAGCCCCAGACTCAGCGGAGGAGTGAAGGGACCAAAGAAGAAAGAGGAAGAAGAAGAATAAAAACGAAAGGAATGAATTAGTGATTCAGCTGAAAGTTTAGAAAAAGCAAGTCCTGTACGCCGATCACGCTTACGCAATGTGATACTGCCGGGGAGCGTTCCTTGTTATTAAATAAGTTTTATCAACTTTCCTCCTGGGCAACGTCCAGTGTTTTCTCCCACAGAGAAACGAAGCACGACAGATATTAAGCCTAGACCATATACACTACCGCAAGACGATCAGCTGATCAGCTGACCTAATTAACGAGAGGTAGAATGAACTACGAGTTTCAAGATATCCAACAAAATCATGAATGTAAAAAGTGGCTAACTTCTCGTCCCAAACAAAAACTGCCTCATATATGTAAGTACTTGCCAAGGTCCTTGTCTTCACGGTATCCGCAATGTTTTATTCATTATGGAAAAAATGTGCGAATTTTAAATTTATCATACTGGACAACTATAAATAATATTTTTATATACAATTTTAATGAAGTATGTTAAAATATATACTAAACTAGTTAGGGCCACAAAATACGAAATCATAAAATCTACTAATAAATCTAAAACAATTTGGAGTATTATAAATAAGCAAAAAGGTAGATCTAAATCAGGAGACCACGAATTGTCTCTCAAAATAGATGATAAATTAATAACTTCAAACGAAGATATTGCTGCGATGTTTAAACAGTTCTTTACAAATATTCCAGTTGAAACCACGGCTCGGCTAGACTGTTCTCTTAATCTTGATAAAAGTATTTTGAAAGAATTATCTTTCAAAATACTTTCACCAAGATCATGGGGGACGTTAGTCTCCCGATGCGATCATGATTGTTCATTCCATACCGTGACTACTAAAGTGATTAAGGGGTTAAATCTTAAAAAAATCGAGGACTTGTGGAATATGTCCATTGCAATAGTTCGCGCAGTAATCGATGTCCCCATTTAGCCAAGATCTTTAACAAATTTTTATATGAGGTGAGTTTTCTGACGTAATGACATATAGAAGACGCGTCCCTTTATTTAAAAGTGATGGTTGGCAATATCCCATAAATTTAAGGCCAGTACCGTTTTGAGTAAAATATTCGCGAAAATTATTATAGATCAGCTACTCACACAACTCACAACAATAAGTATCATCTTCATAGTCGGTAATTCGGCTAGGCTTCAAGCAAGGTTGGTATACGACGAATGCAGGCGTCCCGTTTATATACATATATATATATACATATATATTAGTGCATGGGAAAAACTTCAAACTTATGACAACTTATTTATAACGGAAGGTACAAAAACCTGACATAAATAGAATTAAAAGGTCAGGGTCAGAGGTTAGGAGAATAAGATTGCCATAGATCTCTATTTTGGAGCGTACGTACGGTCTTAACGTAAGTACATTAAGAGCCAAGAAAATTATCTTGACGGTACAAATAATGCACTTTTCTAGGTTGGACTAAATTGATTCACTTGTAATAATAACTTATACTTAAATTCGAAAAAAGGCAAAATGTATAAAGTTCCCTCTACCAAATGTCAAAATGGTGAACAAGAATTTTATATTGTGGAATAACAAACCAGACCTCGTAGAAGAAACTGTATTTCTACGTATTATATAAGATGCAAAGCTTCAATGGGGTCTTCATATTGGAATATCGGCAATAAGGCTTAGTGTTGCAGCAATAACAGTTAAAAAAATCCGGAATATAACTGACGTTGCAACGTATTATGTCTTATGGTATACCACAGGGGTCAGGCAGCAGACATTAAGACTTTCTTCGTCTTGCAGAATAGAGCGCTCAGTTTTATTTATAAGCTATGCAGTAGGGATTTGTCAAGAGGGCTATTAGATTATTAAGATGATAAAATGTCTGGAAATAAAGTCAGTACGAGTTATATGTTTTAGAATGATATTTCAACTCTGTTAATTAAGTATCAACAAAAGCCAAAAATTTTGTCCTTTCAGGACTATGTTTGGATATTACAATCCACACAGTTTTGTTCACTTAAGTCTCAGTTTCTGTGTTATTTTAAATAAAATACTCTGATTTGATTTGATTTATTCAACACCCTCTAAAACAAATGGTAGATATGGTCTGAAAACTTAAATTTATCACATATTTCCATGCTTATTAAAAACATTGCCGTTACCGTTGCTATTGAAGACAAAGAACTTGGCAACATACTCGTACATATCATGTATTTTTTGGGACTATGAGTTGGCCAGTTCTTTTATAATTATGTTTTGGTGCGCTTTTACATTAACGCGCAATGGTGGCGTCTCTTTCATGTTTTTTTTTAACACGGAGCGTCAGTATAAACCCGCTTCGCTTGTTTAACCTGTATTTAGAATAATCTAGTTTAAAACACATTGCGCGGTAGTTTTGAACAATTTTTTTAAAGCAATCTTAAATTTATTTGTTCTTTGAGTGCTACTTTGCTTTTATGCAGGTAGAGACCCGTGCCCCAGCAGTGAGGACATACAAGGGTATCAACCCTTGTATGTCCTCAGTGCTACTTTAAACCCTAATATCTATGTTACTTTACTAACTTTATACTGTATTGCACACATGAAATAAGTACATTCGGAAAACAAAAAAAAATTTTATAATTATATTGGAGTTCCAAGTAGTAAACCGCTGACTTCTCATACGATATTCCTAGCAAAACAAATTTGTATGACGCGACCATATAATATGGCTTGTCGCTAGTATAAGACTTTTTTTCAAACAGAGCAAAAAAGATACGCAGTTAGATACTGCGTATCTTTTTTCCTTCCTTTTGTATTTGTTAAGGGAGGCGCTGGAAATTAAAATCCTCTGAGTTGTAAGATAAGGCACGCACGGCAGACACTGTGAATTTCATCACGAGCCCTTTGTACATTCACCGGAATATTTCTGGAACCTTCAACGTTATTTTTTTAGTCTCGTGGGAACTTTTTTCGCAACATTTACCAATTTTTCTGCACTTAGTTTGGTTGACATATCAGCATACAAGATGTTGCTTTTTATCACGTTCGACATGTTTGAACAAAGTATGTTAAACACGCCATTTAGTGTTGAAAACAGTTCAGTGCGTTTTAACATGTTTTACGCATAAAATGCTAAACCTGCGACAGGGTGAATTTAAAATTGTTCGCAATATTTAAAGGGAATTTTCTTTCTATTAGGATAAACAATAAGATAAGACATATTTATCATTAAAACTGTTTTTAATACGGATTTCACTCGTTTATTATATTTTTACAATTTTCCGGCGTTTCGGCACTTTTACAGGTACCGTGGTCTCGGAAAATCCGTTTTATAACAGTTTTAAATATGTCTAGTATGTGTGTTAACCTTAGAAAATACTATACATATTTATCAATTCAAAGTAATTGCAAAACATTTTATATATAATCGTGATTTCATTCGTCTCTTCGAACCTAAGTGCCGGTTTCTGAATTGAGAATTTCATTAAGTAAATACTTAAGTAACGTACTGTCACGCTCTTTGCTGAGAAATTCGAAGAGACAGTTGCAGTTACAAAACTACAGTAAGTATTTACATAGCGAAATTCTCAATTCAGACACTGGCCCTATAAGCGTAACTAGATGAAAGCTCAACGATGCCTCACGAAGTTCCTTTAGTGCTATATCCTTTAATACTTCAGCTTACTTAAAAGTCGGTGTGTAGTTAATAATTTACGTATTATCAAAGCGCCTGCTTCCACCTCGTACCTACGTATAAAGTTAACATTCTGATCTAACCAACCATTTGGCCCACAAAAGTGACGAGAATCATAACATGTACCTACAAAAGGGGTCACACATAAGCACATAACATAAGCACTCGATGTCAAAGAGACGCCAACGCGAGGGTGACGTGAAGTGAAGGCAACCAATTCGTATAAAGCAGCGAATCGCACACCCCGTCGTGAATGGGGCGGATGATTTCTTGAGCAATAACACGGATGACAAAACTCAACGGCAAACTTAAGGCGGGGTGTAGCAAAAAGTCTTTCCTCGTGATACCCTTCTAGGGTTCCGTAGACGACAAGGATATCGAAACGTCCGACAGACTGACGGACATGTTTTTGAACTAAAACTTTCGTAAGCACAACACATTGTAGACTTTTAGTCCGGATTTACTTACGATGGATGGATAAACTATACGTGTATCTGTGTCTGCAGTTTAGGTCAGAGGCGATTAGTACTAAAAAGCTGTATATTATTATTAAAATTCTTTAGTGCATAATTTTTTTAAGCATTATCTACCAGCTAACCTAAGTTATATAGTATTATTTGGCATCGACATACATATTTATCACGCCGACAAAACTGCTGAAATAAAAAAGTTGGTTCCTCTCCTACACAGAAATTAGGGGTGATTTTTTTCTAGTATATTTTAAAGTGAACGAAAATTATTTTAGGGTTCCGTGGACAAGAAATCGTATGATTTCACCATGGGCGTGTGTGCGTGTATACCCGCGGCTTGGTTCAGAGACGATAAGTACGAGAAACCTGCTATTTGGCATAGATATTCATACGTATTAATAGCGCCGATAAAAGGGTAAACATTTTGCGATTCATTTAGGGTTCCATTTGCTGAATATTAAGCTTTAAAGCGCAGATTTTAGCCCGAGTAGGGGTCCTCCTTCTCTTAGCTAAACGGTTGATTTTTTAAACGAGAAAAAAATTCAAGGTACTATCAATAGGTATAACTTGAAAGAAAATCTATCAAACTATATTTATTTATTTCTTTTTGGGAAACTTGCAGCTCACATAAGTAGACTTTACAAGTTAGCGAGTAATAGGCGACCAAATTTTGAAGGTAAACCTTCGTACAAAATTTACTGAAAATAACGGTAGCTAAGTTGTTAGTTCTATGAAGCAGTAAATTTACCACCTCCTCTTTTTACGGAATCCTACCCTGCGCGTGGCCCGATACGCACTTGGCCCGCTTTTCAACTTAGAGATCCGTAAGCAAAATATTAAGCGTTAAAGTTTGGAACTTAATATTTCCAAAAAATTTTAGAGTAGAGTGTCCTAATAGCCCGTGGTGCTCGTCCTGGCTTGGGTATGGAGTCTTATACGATCGAGCGACTTTAAGATGCTACGAAAATATAAATTTCAGTCAATATAGTCAATATTACTTTTCTTGTAGCTGTTGGTATATGAAGTAGACCGAATGAAATAAACATGCGTCTCTCTGGAGACAAACAATTCTGCCTAGTCATAATGAGATTTCTGTTTAACCTCGCAGGGACCTGCTCTAAATAGGTGATGTCAAGATGAGATTTCTTATGATATCACATAATATACGCGCATTTATATAAACAAAATGAAATGGAACAAAATCTCAGAATCAATTTTTGAAAAATATTTGCTTAAAATATAAAAAAAACTTAAATAATTTTTTTAAAAACCTATTTAGAGGCTAAAAATTCCACCCATGCCGGGGCTCGAACCCGCGACCTCTGGCTGTCCGTGTCAGCGCTCTTTCCACCTGAGCTAATGGGCGACTCACCGGCATCAGTGAAATTTCGAACCTCTTTACAGTATTCTCTGTATTACGTACAGGCAGCGACATCTTGCTTAAGTAAATTACATCACTTACAGCCCCGACTACCTACTTTGCAGTTAGGTTTTTATCCATCGCCCATTAGCTCAGTTGGAAAGAGCGCTGGCACGGACAGCCAGAGGTCGCGGGTTCGAATCCCGGCATGGGTGGAATTTTTAACCTCTAAATAAATTTAAAAAAAAATTGTCCTTAGCTCGGGTTAGTGCATTAAAAATAAAAAAAACTATAATCATGTGGGTACAGTGATATCATTCCGATGTAAAAACCTAACTGCAAAGTAGGTAGCCGGGGCTGTAAGTGATGCAATTTACTTAAGCCAGATGTCGCTGCCTGTACGTAATACAGAGAATAGTGTAGAGGTTCGAAATTTCACTGATGCCGGTGAGTCGCCCATTAGCTCAGTTGGAAAGAGCGCTGGCACGGACAGCCAGAGGTCGCGGGTTCGAATCCCGGCATGGATGGAATTTTAGCCTCTAAATAGGTTTTTAAAAAAAATGTCCTTAGCACGGGTTAGTGCACTAAAAATAAAAATAGTATAAAACTTATATAAACAAAATAAAATTGCACAAAATCTCAGAGTTAGGTAATCACTGTAGTAAAAAAAATTACTTAAAATATTGAAAATATACTAGTATAATTATTATGCCACATACATTTGCATAGAAACGCGCTGACGTAGAAATGATCGACCTTTTGATTTTTAATGAGACCAAGCCAAACTATGTTACGTAAATAGTGTACGAACGCGCAGACATTGAGCGATGACACGTTGACAGATGTCGTTCGATTCTGTTTGGTGAAGTGTTAAGGCCTAAGTCTGTAACTGACAGCGTTGACCCACACACAGGGATTGGTTTCTCGTGTTCAGAATCGGAATACAACCCCGACAATCTCTCTGTACATGGTCCGACATTAATGTAGAGCTTAATGTATAACGAATGTGTAACAACGCTGCGGGGCGGTTGCAAAACACGAAGCAGAGAGCAAATAAGCTTTCCGACACAGTAGAGCACTAATGCAATGAATGTTTATATTTACTTACATTAAATAATCGGGGCATAAATGAATTAACACATAAGTAGATTGAATTGGACAGTAAGGCCCGCCCTGTCTTATAATCCTCCACTAACCCGGACTTGGCCTCCGTGGTGGAGTATGGCCTTACCTTCCTGCGATACGGGAAGAGACCCGTGACATACAAGGGTTGATATCGAGGTTATGTTAAGCTATGTCGGCTCGTAGAAAAATAAATAACTTTCACTCTACACAATCACTTGTCCATTATCATAGCACAGGATGAAAACTAGGTTACACTATGTTAGAATAACCAGGCAAGGACATCACAAACGTGAAAATATACTTAGTCTGCTAGCTTTTAGAATATACCTCGGGCTCTAGAGTAGGCTCCGGTTTTCGCCAATTTTCGCCGGTTTTCGTACTGATGATCGAGTTCTGATTTCGAAATTATGAGTCATATTAGTTCCGATTTCGAAATTAAGTGTCATATTAGTTCCGATATTTCTATTACACGAATATATCCGATTCTATCCGATAGTAGCCGAGGTATATTCTAAAAGCTAACAGACTATACACCCAGGTTGAGGCCATTTGTATAAATCAAGTAAGGTATTGATAGACAAGCGTGGTAACCGCTAAGCCAACGAGGCAAAGTGTTAGACATTCAAATAACGCAAATCGTTATTTAGTTATTTACTGTTTATTTGTTACTTGACGATATCGAAACTACTTCCAACGAGTAAAAGCTAAACTGTAATATTGTAGAAAAAGTAAAAATTACATAGTGTCCTCCACTTTGTAACACATTTAGGTACTTAAGAAGTATTTCATAGATTTCCTTTTTGCACCCCTACCTCAATTGTTGCCTCTCCTGCAGGTACTGAAGGTAGACTGGTAGAAAATGCAATTAGCATTAAGTCCTCTTTTTGTACATTATCTTTTGTGCAATACAGGATTAATAATAATATAATTCACTGTTTAACTGTTGGTTGGTACCGGAAAAACGGTTTTCAGATTTGCGTTATTCCAACAACTCGTTCTAGATAAATCAACTGTTGCCCTCTTAGGCAATCGTCAGTGGGAGCTGCGTGTAATCAGAGCTGTGGTGTCCGATGTCGACCAACCTCTCTACGCAACTCCGAGTATTTCAAATAACTTCATATTATAGTGCATGCATCTAAGTACTGGCCGACACAGCGGATCAAATTCTAGAACCGGTGTGGGTTTCAGCAATGTACTTATTATGAATGTATGTCACAGAGTTTTGATCTCAGGAAAATGTGATTGATCTTTTCCACTTGCGGAAAAAGGCCTCGGTAAAGGCTATTAAAAAGATACTTTGTCTGATTTACGGTGAACGCTGCCTGGGTAAGATTGGGCCTAAAAGGCCCGGGCGGCATTGTGGGTTTAGGGGCCCGCCGCACGCATACCATCAGGTCAATCAAGCCAGTAATTTATTAATTACTAGTGGTTTCTTGTGGCTCGGTCCAAGACGAGACTGAGAAGTACTTAAATGATTAATAGCCTATTTCATCCATCAATGGTCCGATACGGCCAAAATCAGTCGCCCGCACAGGCTGGGACCCTGGTATCACATGCCACCCTGGCTCTATGGCCAGTCCGAAGCTAGATGAACGTACAGTGACAAAGATTAGTCTATTCTTTTCTAATAAATTAGTTAAGCATTTCACTTCATGATTGCTTATAAATTAAACACTATGATAATAAATTTAAAATTCACTATTGTAAATAATAGTCCTAATCGTTATGCATGCAAATTATAAATATGTACCGAAATATTGTGTATAGGTACCTACGTCTGAATGGGTAGAACATGGAGATTTATATGAAAGCAAAATAACGACAACCGCCAAATGCAACCTATGTCTATAACATTACAAAGTCTTGCATTCATTCACAAAGCGAATTATTCTAAAATCAATGATGCATGGTTAGTACCTACGATGGCACGAGTCACACGTTTTGTGGCGAATGTCAAATTTTGACTATGACAATGCTCGACTAGCGTCGTGATACCCATCATGGTTGATATCACCCAGTAATCGGGTGGTTAGCATTGATATTTTTATTTTGACGTTGTAATGAAAACTACAACACGCGTATTAAATTACAATACATATTATTATGTGCAGACCAATCCATCTATTGTAATAAAATGACGTAAACGTTATGATGTCGGCTTCACTTTAACACTATCTAATATAGCCAGCAATACTTTAATGTCCTCTTTTGTCTCTGTAACGTTTCATTTAGTCCCTGATCTCTGCCTACCCCTCTGGGATACAGACGTGAGTTCATGTTATATTTTTACACTTAATTTTTATGAGAATTATTACTCACATGCACTCAACTTTTTCCAATTATGCCGATAGGCATAACAAACAGATATGTTTTGTAACAGCTTATTGAGTAATAGGTAGACAGGATTCAAAATCGCGTTTATTGACTGATAAGTAATAAGCCTCCAGTCATGTGCCCCAAGAAGCTTGTTATCCTTATATTAGCATTTATATTGACCTGGCCGCGTCCTGTTGCCGGGCGTACGTCATCCCACTTCTGATGATTACAATATATCGCGGCGTATATGCCTTCGGAGGAAACCCTTTCTCAGTAGGTCTACTTAAACTTTTTATGTTCAGTATAAATAAAATTCAGTGCGCACATAAACGAAATTGCGTTCAAATTCTGTGTGGGAGCAATAAAATTATGATACCGTAGTGAAAAACTATCTAAAGAGTTTCTATCATAAATTCTTTCTACGTCTTTTTCGTTGATAAGTTTCAGGTAGGTAAGCAAGGGATAAATCTTTGTACATTTACGCAACGTGCTCAAATTGTTCTATTAATAGGACAACGTGACCACGTGAGTATCGAGTACTCACTGGGGGCGTCAAATAGCTTTCGTATGTCAGTTTCACGATAGTAAATATCGGTTTAAATTGTTGCCAGATATTGTCCTCGTTGTAACAGAGCGCATCGATAATGAAACCAAGGTGACAACTCTCAGTTTCAGTCACTAATCGACGGTATTATATTTGAAAATAGTGGAATTGCGAAGTAATGATTCGTGAAGGCATGACTGAGCATTAATAAACATACACTTCAAACTATTAGGAGTATTATTACACGAGTATAAGGCTGGATAATACTTCAATCAATCATCCCTCGTCTCAGCGAACTATCTGGCAAATTGATATAAATTTCCAAATAACAAAAACACTTGTCGAATGCCCATATGTACGCGGAAAGTTAAAGTTGGGTAGGGTATTTTGATTGATAGTTTCGTTCGCAAATATTTGGTCCACAGGCCATCGCTATATTCGCTATCAAGCCACTTTTTTTGCTGAATAGGTACATTCCATTCCAGATACTCTTTCCCTGGATGTGACTAAACCGTTGATAAATTAAAGGAGACCATTAACGATGGGCCACATTGCTTTGTTGATTTCATACTAAGAAACCTATATCCTAAAATGAATTCCTTAAGTACTAGTAGACGTTAAAGGTCAGATTTTTCTACATTTTTAATAATGCAGAACAGACGTTAAAAGCAATACATGCCTTATACATTTATGATAGATGATCTACACTCCGTCTAGTAGCAACTCCCACTTACACTACAGATAGGTGAAGTGACCTCTCAGACGCTTTTGTGCCTGGGATTTTTTTTATTTTAGATAATGTTTGTTGATTGATTGATTACCTTCATGCCGTAGGTAAAAGTGTTGAGGAAGACTCCCTACACAAACCCTAATACGTATATTTTATAAACACGTTACAATTATTTTTGGTCCAATTTATGGGAATATAAGATTTTCAATGTCTGACAGTAGCTAAACTATAGGCTTCACTGTTTTGGTGCCATAGTATCAAATGTTCTGGACAATGTGCATAACAGTTTGGATATGTTTTTTTTCGTTGGCCGGCACTTTGAATTTTGGGCCCAATTTCAATGGTCTTCTTTAATACGGAAATATCTTCTCATTCTCCTAGGTCCTTGAGTGATTTCCTTTATTTAAATATCAACCTTGACTTTAGTCGATCCGATGTTCCTTTTTTATTTCAATGAATATTTAGTTTACGTCCAGAGAAAGCATAACTGCTATGGATTAAATATATTGTTACTCGACTCAGTCAGTGTTTGAAATCTACAATGATAAAATTTTAATAATGAGTTCTGCTAATGAATTGTAGTGGTACAGTAACCATTGCATGAATATGGCGATTTGATTTCGTTGCTGCATCAAGGCGCGCACATACTTCAAACCTTTTAGCCGTCATTGGTACGAGTATGAATAAACACGTCACCTAACCCGACCATGTGTCTACCATAATGCTCTAGGCCCAGGACTAATACCAACCTCTGACTTCTTGAATTGGATCGTATTTCAAAGAATATTTTGTTTACCTACTGAGAAAACAGAAATGTAGTTTTTTTTCTATCTCGGAGAGAGAGCAGATTGTTTTCCAAGTTACTTTTAAAAAATCTACAATCATAACGTGATAAACCAGAAGCTTCGTTAAAACTAAAGTTTAAAAAAAATACTTAGAACAGTTAAGTATAAATAGTAAAGAAGCGTAAATATTAAAATTAAAACCCCGCTATAAAACTAACCCATAATAGTACATTATGACACTAGTGAGCTAAGTTGGTCATTACAGACGAGGTGGGTTTACTGCTCGAGCCGAAGGCGAGAGCAGTTATGGAACCGAGTCTGTAATGACCAATGCTCACGAGTGTCATACGACGTTTTTCAACACACTTGTGAGGAAAATAAAAAACAAGCACAGGTAAATAAAAAGTACGCTAAAAATACTGACTCAGAAAAAGAGTTCGCGTTCTTTTCCGTTTTCCATGTTAGGAAATTTTCATACGCTGCGACATATTTTTCCCTAGATTTCTCGGGTATCAAACTTTCATTGGCATTTTGCGCCTCATTAAGTATGTCTTGCGGAGTTAAAACCATATCCTCTTCAGTATCAGTACTCGAACTCGACATTTTCACAATAAACAATGAAAAGTTTTATTTCTTGAGAACTGAGATTGAAAATGGCGCGCGCTTACTTTTTTAATTTGCGCGCTGTCAAATGTAGGCAAATGTAACAACTTCCATACAGCCTATAAATCGATATTTCTGAATTACAAGTTGGCTTTTAGATATGTCTATCTTTTTCTTATTTTGATTGCAATTTGATGAAAATAAATGTTTAGTTATCGTATTTTGATACTAACGTGCATAAAATATAAATTAAATTATTATTTTTAGATATGAAAACTCTTTGCTGTCATTATTTGTCTGTAGTTGATAAAATTAAAACTATATTCATTACAGCACTTGTGCTGTAATATTATCACGCACGCGTGTATAATGGACAGCATTATGGTTCTTAAACCGGTGTTATAAGAGTCACTTTACGAGCAAGTGTGTTGAAAAATGTTTATTATGGTCTTGTCATTACATTCTTAAGTCTTCGGATGTAGGTAGAAAATTAAATTATTTCTTACTTATTAGAACTTAAATTTCAGGTTTATGCAACGCTGCAAGACCAGTCGTTTTGCTACTTAATCATCATCATCAGATATGATTATGAAAATTGGTCTGTGCATTATAATTTAAATTTGAATAAAAATATGCGTTCGCTGACACTGCGCCTGAGATCAAAGGATGCTTGTAAGTACTCGCCGTCATCAGACTATAAAATGCAAGGATGTGTAAAGCAATAAGAACAAAATGTTACAGTTCAAACTGTTCCTACGATATTGCATGAGGTCTAATTTAAAAATAAAATTGGAGCTGATAATCTTGGAAAAGACTGCACCAATGTTTGACTGCCTCTAAGGTGTAGCGGTGGATATCAAGTTTAATTAGGTACCTAATTACAATGCCGGAGGTCGTAAGTAAAATTTTTGTTGGTGGCCGTCGTCGTACATTGTACATGTACAATTGGCCTCAGTCTGTGTGTACTTCCATGTTTGGTATGCCCTTGCCTGATAACCATAGCACAGGTATCCTAGTTTGACTACGTTAGTCCTGGCCAAGTCATTGTGTTGTGTTATTATTATAATCCTAGGTAAGAACGATCCCGACTATATTTTATTTTAAAAAAACCCCATTGAAATCGGACCATCGTTTCTGGGACTACAATACCACAAACACACAGACACACAGTCACAGGAGTCAAACCTCCAATCACCTCTCGTATTTATAATTCGGTTTCAATAGCAAACAAACGGTGTTATGATACAGTTTAAATGTGGTTTAAATAGTCTGTGGTCAAGGGAAAGACCCACTTAAACTGCACTTGAATATTGTTTTAAGATTTATTATTATACTAGCTGACCCAGCGAACTTCGTACCACCTAACAGTCGATTCGTTATTTTTTTTTTATTTTCTCTCTGTAAGAACCATCCTCGTACTTCAAGGAATATTCTAAAAAAAGAATTAGCGAAATCGGTTCAGCTACTCACGAGATTTGCGCTTACCGACACATTCAGCGATTAATTGTTATATTATCGATAGATTACGTTACAAGATATTATAGCCACTGCAACTCATAACATAAACAACAGATATTTAAGATTTTACACTGGGCCGAGTTTCATACTTATTATGACAATTCAAGGATCATTGCGTAGCAGATCCTCGATAGATAGTCTACTTGTTAATCTGTGGTTTAATGAACTTTCAATGTACATCGAATTATCATAGTAAGCCATGAATTGTAGTTCTATGAAACAGGCCCCTGACCATCGTGAAAGTAAGGGGATATCGTCGTGGACATTTTGTCGAAAAAGTGAATTGTTTAATTACCTACATCGGAATATTAGGTACCTATATGTTTCAAATAATTCATAGATACCTAATATAAATATTGCTTGCTACATCCGATCTTGATTGCCTTGACTTTTTCATATACCCACTAAGAATATCGAATAAATAAACGGTCGCGAGAAAGCATTTATGAATATCTTAAGGATTGATCACAGTGCAGCGGAAAGCGAATAGTAAGACTTTAGAGTCGCCAAACGTCTCCCAAAATATTATTTTACAATTTTGCAGCAACGAAAAGATCACGAAATAAATTTTACTCACCGCTTTCGTGTGGGTATCGGCGTCCCGCCAAAATCAAGCAAGCTCCAAATTCACAAACGCGCTCCACGAATAGGGCGAGGGTGGTCAGGCCACGATCGATATATTGTTCACTGCACAGCGTCCCAAGCTGAACGCGCGTCGTGCAACCGACGACGACGCGCCTACCGCACATATTATTCTCAAGTTATTATTTTACACGCACGTCGAATCCACTCATGAGAAAAGCAACCTGAGACGACCGCAACGCTCGAAACCTTAATACTTCCCTTCGCTGCAAATATTGGGTGACAGAATCGATGACGACGAGGGTGATCGGCCGGCTTCGCGCGAAATAATTTGCACAACCACACATGTGTTAGGTATTTTTAAGCACGACATAAATACATTCAGGTAAAATTTTAAAATAACGGCTTTTCTGTAGGACGAATAGAGACGTGTCTAACGTATAGCGAAATAAAAGTAATCTGAACAATATGGGGACAGAGGCCGCGAAGCCCTCGAATAATAAGACTGTACGCGTGGGGATGGATGGTATGGAGGGTGCATTGTGCACCGGCAAATTTCGGAAGGGCCCGTTCGATGCCCTTGTTTGTTCCCCCTCTTTTGCGCAAGATGCGAACCAGTTTTGATTTCGATTTTTGTGAATTAAACATCAAGCCTGCTCAGAAAGGGGGTATTACGTACAGACAAAGCAGCAGCGCGTTTTACCCGCTGACAAAAAAGCGTTTCTTTAGGAGTTGTTGCCTAAGTCAGTTGAATAAGTTAAGGATTGAATTTTGAGTAGGGACATTAAATGGTTCAAATAAGAGTCGAGTAGAAAACATTTTATATTGTAACTAAAAGAGTTAAATTGATATTTCTTAACACTAAAGTAATGTTGGCAGAAAAGGGGTAAACAGCATCTAATTTCTATCGCCTGCGACTAACTGGTAAAAAATGCTTATGGTATTAAATTACGATTTTAGTTTTTAAATTGAAGTGCAATAAAAGTATAAATAAAATTAAGAGGTCCCAAATGTGCTGGCATATCTACATAGCATTGCACGGTTTACTTATGCGAAGTTGTTCAACTGTAGGGAATCCATTTCGGCGCTGTAAATGGTTTTTATGATTATGTATGGGAAGTCATATGCAATTTATTGTTACATTATGTTCTTCTCGATATAATCTGTCAATTGTGCAACCAACAACTTTTACGCCTGTTAAATTACTTTTTGTAATGAATAAAAATATTTGAATTCAATTCTATTCAATTGAATTATTATTATGCTAACTTCGTTTGCCGATTGACTTATAAAAAAACTTTTTCTCCGATAGGATGACAGGGTGACGGTTCAAGGAGATCACGCAAAAAAATAGGCTTATTCATCAATCGAGTTGCGGAAACTCAAAAACCACCGATACCAATACGGTTCAGGGAATAAAATAATTTATAGGACAGATAGACATACATACAGACAAACAGTCGTCGCAGGTATATTGTTAGGATCCCGTTTGGCATCCTTCGAGCATGAACCCAGGAAAATTTTATTCTAAAAACCGTTATTGCGTTACTGGCCACTCGCAATGTAGGAATTCGTCGAAAAAAGGTTTTCCTTCCTAATATTAAGATTTAATTTTATTTGCACACAAAGTTTTCAATGGGATTTGTACTACGTATTTCTTTTTAATCCTTTTATTCCAGTGGGCTAGTATAGCCTGACGACGACGGTTCCTTTTATAAGGACGACTATTACTCGTTAACTTGTAAAACTACTTAGCTGTGATAGTTTTTCTTTTAAGCCCTCTATATGTGAGATTTTTTTCACAAACATCCTGGCAGAGAGGCCAGGCGACTCTCTAATCTAACGAAAATATTCGCTTTAAAACTTAATTAATATTTTTGCAAACGGATACAAAATTATAATTAAAATCTTTTTCTTATTCGTAAAATTTAATAAACGTAATTCTTTTCCTGGACAGGGTTTAAGAGTGTTCTCGGTTATAGGTTTTAAATACAAAGAAGCTTCAGAGTAAAACCATTTTACTTCTTCAAGTTTTTTGTGGCCGCGGTACCAGATCATCTCTCTTCAACCAAAAGAGAATTAAATTATGATCCGCTGTTGGAAAAAATACATACTAAATTATATTCAGTATTTTTTTGTTTTCTACAAGGGAATAAATATTCTTATTAGTGTCTAGAAAGATTCTATGTCTACTTATTACATCCCTACAATATAATATTTCATCGCATGTTACATTTTACCTGGAAAACTAAGAAAATAAATATGTACGTAAAAAATACTTATTTCGACACTTATCTCAGACATTGGTGGAAAATCAAATAATTGGAGATTATTCCAAAAGAAAACACGCTTCGTAAACTGTTTTATTACTTTTTAAGGCATCTGTCGGGTTGTGGAAAATTTTTAATTTCCTATTATTTCTTATTTTAAACTTTTCTTAGATAGGTTGTTCTTGAGCTGGTCATCGTGAGACTCTTAAGTTTTCTGATGAATAGAATAACAATAAAACTGAATAATAATTTTATAATGAAATCTACCTGTTACTAACCAAAGAACTAAAATCAACAAATAATATAATAATTAGGACTTAAAATCTTAAAATATTACAGCATCGGGCAACAGCTTCCCTTGAAATAATCGTAGCGATATTTTTAGACAACAAGTCTTTGTTATTAGTATACATTAAATTATTCTAACCTAAAATCATCAAACTTCAACCAGTTTCTATCTGAATTAACAGAGTCCACCATTTGCTTACAGATGGCGCTCCGGGGCGCCTTAGCGCTTGCCATCTCTGCGCTAGTGTATCGATTTTACCTTGCCTGCTCAGTATTTACACAAGCAAAAATGTTCGATGTTAGATGTCTAAAAACTTATTCTAGCTTCCAAAAAATCGTGAAATCAGTATGTTAAAAAACGTTTTTTCTCGTCCAAAGTGACATAAGATCTAATAACATCAGAAATAACGTGTTTTGGTGCTTCAAAAGTTCTTTACAACTGCGGGGATTTTACGAAAGGTACGTTCTAGCAACACTGAATGTCTATGAGTTTGACCCCGAAGCTCATGTCCGGAGCAAAAGAATAGTCTAGTGTAGGGCCTGGCCCTCCGTTTTTTATCTTCATCTTGCTGAAGATTGAATATGGGCACATAATAGGTAATTTCCACTGAAATATTTACGCGGATCACGTAATAATAAATTTCAATTCTGAGTCTGCATTTCGATCAGTGAATATTATAGGCGCCTACTATTAAAAATGCATCGTGCAATCTTGTAGAAGTTGCTACTGCTAAGAATACCTTGGATAGTGTCAGAGTGATCACGGTATTGCTGTATAATTTTACGCGTGTTATTTTTAAATTAATGTTTGTGATTTTATCCAATGATGAGGGAGGTGTGTGAGTAGAATAATTGGTGAAATTATGAGTGACATGAAAGGATTTTACTTTTGGTAACGTGTTGAGACAATGGTGTATCGATTATTTTGCGCTAACGAAATGTCATCCCGGTGTCGTAGTGTTAATATTAGAAATCTATGTTTGTGAGCGCGAAGCGATCACCATTGTCTAGGTATCTACGCATTTTATACTGAGCTAGCGGCTCTTCAATTTAGAGTGAGTGACCAGAAATAGTGCTAACATTCTAATTCGGCTGAATATAGGTTCCCTTATTTTTTATGTAGTTTAATACGTTTGTGTTTAATTCATGGAATATTTTAAATGGAACAAAAGACAATTTTAGGAGATAAAATATTCTTTACAAAAGATATAAGTACATATTTATTGACGTGTAAAAGTCAGGAATTTTCTTGACTGCTGGTATTGATTTCCTCTAATTAACTCATTATGAGATATCAATTTGTTAAACAAAATTATCCTTTTAACGATTCAGTAATGGTCTATGAGTATTTAGGTCACAGTGGCAAACAAATTTTCACTAATTTAAGTAGAAAAACTTTGTAAGACTTGTCCATTTCATTCAGGCAAATGTTAATATAAATAAGAATTGTCTATTTTATTTTGTTTCAGTTGCTGAATAAAGAAGGTTAGTGGTCAACGTGAAAACCCAAGGTGATAATTCAAAATTGTTAAAGTGAAGTGAACAAACATGGCTAACAATCCTAATCGTGATGGTGTTAGTACTCGATTTTCCGATAACTATGATCTGAAAGAAGAATTGGGAAAAGGTGCTTTTTCCATAGTCAGACGAGCTGTTCAAAAATCGACCGGGTATGAGTTTGCAGCTAAGATAATAAATACCAAAAAGCTGTCTGCGAGGGACTTTCAGAAATTAGAAAGAGAAGCCCGAATCTGCCGAAAGTTGCAACATCCTAATATCGTGCGACTGCACGATTCTATTCAAGAGGAACATTTTCACTATCTCGTATTTGATTTAGTGACTGGCGGAGAGTTGTTCGAAGACATCGTAGCTCGTGAATTCTACTCTGAGGCAGACGCTTCTCATTGTATACAACAAATTCTAGAATCTGTACATCATTGTCACCACAATGGAGTTGTACATAGGGATTTGAAACCCGAAAATCTTTTATTAGCCAGCAAAGCTAAAGGTGCTGCAGTCAAGTTAGCTGACTTTGGACTAGCTATCGAGGTGCAAGGCGAACAGCAAGCGTGGTTTGGATTTGCCGGAACACCCGGATACTTGTCACCTGAAGTTCTGAAAAAGGAACCATATGGTAAGCCCGTAGATATATGGGCGTGCGGTGTCATATTATACATATTGCTGGTAGGCTATCCACCTTTCTGGGATGAAGACCAACACCGGCTGTACGGTCAGATCAAAGCTGGAGCCTACGATTACCCGTCACCGGAATGGGACACGGTTACGCCGGAAGCAAAGAGCCTTATTAATCAAATGCTAACGGTCAACCCTAGCAAGAGAATCACAGCCTCTGAGGCTCTGAAACATCCATGGATCTGTCACCGCGAGCGTGTTGCCTCAGTCATGCACAGGCAAGAGACTGTGGACTGCTTGAAGAAATTCAACGCCCGCCGCAAACTGAAAGGTGCCATATTAACTACTATGTTAGCTACAAGAAACTTCTCAGGGAAGTCTATGGTGAACAAGAAGAGCGATGGATCTCAAGTAAAGGAATCCACTGATAGCAGCACTACGTTGGAGGATGATGAAGTGGATAAAGACAAGAAAGGTGTTGACAGAGCGTGTACCGTAATTTCCAAAGAGCATGATGAGGAAGGATTAACCAAAGCCGACTCCTTTGGAAAAGCTCGAGGTGATAGCAACGCTTCTTTGCGTCGTGCCGAAGTGATCAAAATAACAGAACGTCTTATAGATGCCATCAACAATGGTGACTATGATGCGTATTCTAAATTATGTGATCCAAACGTAACTGCTTTTGATCCTGATGCTCTGGGAAATCTAGTTGAAGGCGTAGAATTTCATAAATTCTTTATCGATAACACACCAAACATGAAAACCAATACCACTATCCTGAATCCTAGAGTGCACTTGCTGGGCGAAGACGTTGCTGTTATCGCATACGTATGTGTTACACAAAGCGTGGACGCTGAGGGGCGCCGGGCTACTCACCAGACCCAAGAGACTCGCATATGGCAGAAACGTCTCAACAAGTGGACTGCAGTACATTTCCATCGCTCCTAACTAGTCCATAACAACTCGAGCCATTCCTCCACTCAAGCTGAAAATGGTCTCATAAACAAAAATATATGTAATGGTGATGTTATTGCCACCACTGTAACTTCTCAGGGCATAACATGAATGCTGCGTATTAGACCCACTATTTACAAGGTAGGTACCTATCCCAAGGAGCTGCCAGACAGATATTTCACTGAAAAGTAATATCCAATGCTGTTATGAATATTACACGAATTTTACTAATAAATCTTTGTAATCTCAAAGCTAAGTTACTTACGTACCTATAAGTAAATGTTATCTACACCAATATAAGTGTTTCAAAATTTATTTCTAGTCTGTTGAAATTCAAAACGTACTAAACATAGTTACCTCACATGGTGACTAAAATTTATGCAAAATACCAAGATATTCTACTTAGTGGCAGTAGACATAGACACAGCCACAATCGAATATTGTCAACGAAATGTCAAGGCAAAGTTGCTCACCATTCAAACAATCTCAATATCCCAGATCTGACCCATAAAATAGCTACTTAACTATTTATTATAATCATTAACTTTTTAAAGATTTAGAAACTTTAGCACATTTCTCAGTAAGTCTCTCTACAATTTTAACTATTAATGTTTTGTCGTGCTTAAACATGGTGTTCTATTTGTTATCAACTACCTAGTTAGTTAGAACTAAGTATAGCTTGTAATAATTACAGTTATTGGCACTAGGTACATTTCCATATATTTGTTTTTAAAGTACCTAGATATTTAATTCTACCAAATCATATTAAACTAAATTATTGCATTGGAATTTTTCTTAACTAGGTATGTACTTACCTAGCGAATATTTATTACAGAAAATCGATTTTTTGTAATAAAGATATCGGTATATTTTTAAGTGACATTATATCAATTTCGTCAATTTTAGATTTTAGATTTGTTATTGATATAAAGTATCATTGTCATGCTTTGCAGGTCGTAAATATGCAGTTAATTGTGTTGTGTGCCATTTCAAGTCAGTTTCTATTTGATTTTTAACACACGATTGACGCTATACCTAATATTAAGTGTTAACTGTGCAAGAGAATAGGGTCTGATGTTGTTGGTTCTTAATGTGGTAAAACAGGAGCTTGTATATCAGTGATATATATATATATATAATGTAAACGATAACTTTTTTGCACAGTTTCACTTACGAAACGTGCTTAAATCTTTAACTATAAGTCTGCTATTTATTCAGTATTTATTAGGGATAAAATATAGGTGTACTTATCTAAAATTTAACGATGTTTTTACAATTTTGTAACTTACCTACCTATCTATGTAAAATTACAATTATATAATTTTATAACATTGCGGAGTTGGAATTGTAATGATTAAAACATGCATAATAGAGAAAATATTATTAGTAGGTATTATATAGTACATTTACTGTAACCGAGTACATTTCGTGCCATTCAAGTTAACTTTAGTGCCAATAACTGTAGGTAAATCTAAAGATGTATTCTAGTCTTTATTGTTACGCATATTTAGTAGATAATCAATGTTTTTAAATTAAATTTCTGCATTATACATATTACCTACATTTTGTACATAGTTATTATTATAGCAAATTTCGTTACGTATTTTTGGGAAAAGCTAATGCAATCAGTTAATTTATTTTTAGGTGTTTCACAAGTTACAAGTTTTATTGAATTGATTGAGTTAAATTTTGTCATTTTTATTTCTTCTTTAGTACTTAAAGTTCTGTTCCGGAGCTGAGCTCGCTAGACAGATGTAATGTAAATTATTAATAATTTATCCAGCAAGGCTGAACATTGAATCCTTGTAGTCGAATGAATAATCCGCCTAGCAGAACACAGCTCTTTCCCTTCTTGGCAGCATTTTTAACCGTCACACTGTAGCTCTAGCGTGTGTTGGATTGAATATAAAATTACTTACAAATATAATATAGGTAATCAAAATTGTTTGTATCTCAGTGTTGGCTTTTGTAATTATATTACCGTTTTGATCTTTACCTAATTGGCCTAACTGAATGGTGAAATTGTATGAAACTCATTAGATACCTAACTGTGGTGTGTTATTTTAAACGCTTTTTTGACACAATTCCCAATGAACCTATGTATCAAATGTTCTTTTCTTCAAAGGTCAGGTAATCAAGAACTACCACAAACCAACTATAGTATAGTATTGTATATTGATATGATGTAAATTGTAATCAACTGCTAATATCTCTAATTTAAAATCTGTATTGAAGAAATGAAGCACAAACTTGAGTATCTTCCAAATCCAACATCACTCTTGTAAAGGTTATCTATCTCATTCAAACCCAAAGTGAATCACTGTATGCATTGTCTTCCCTTATTAGTTTCCCGGGATGACTATGTACCTACATCCATCAAAATATCACAAATCTCTTTTAAACATGTAATTATATTAAAAAAAAAATCCATCATAATCCTCATAGTGCACATTAACTTTCCTATTTGCATGCAATTTACTCAGGCTTTTTTAAAATCATAGGGAATGTTAATGAAATTTTCTATAAATTTACATTGGCTGCAATTTATTAGGCATCAACTTTAGTACACTTACAATAATATAGAAAATGTTAGGAATAAGTTGAGTATAAATTAACTGAAATTAATTTTATTTTAGATTGGGTATAATGATTAGCTGGCTTTTTAAATTGATTCAGAAAATAGTATGGCAGACTGTGAAACTTGTTAACTAAATTAAGAGGATTTTATCACAAATATGGGTGCAATGTTCTATGGGAACATTGTGGCTAGTTAGGTAAGTATATACCTAATATGTACCTACCTAATCCACGTAGGTGTTCAAAACTGACAGAACAATCCATCCACAATTTATATTATAAATAAATTACAACTTAATGACTAATGTATTGTTAATTTAATTGCCAACAATGTAAGTATACAAGCAGTTTAGTTTAAATTATTTGAACTTATAATACTTGTTAATTAAATATCCATTGTGCATGCATGCAGAGCTGGCCTTGTCTTTATGGAGGAAACAGCTGGAACAACTGAGTTTCTGTATGTATATTATGAGTGCAAAACTGTTTCTGTATGCCCTATGATAAACTATTGTAATGTAAATTCAAAAATCACATTTACATTTAAATTAAATTGTTTGTATAAGAAATTCTGCATCCTAAGAAGAGTACATTAAAAATTAGGTACTGGAAAATCATTCACAGTGATGTGATGCAATATCATTTAAAAACCTTAGGTCTATGTAGACATGGACATGGGAGTATTAACACATTGTGTGCCAATCTTTTTGTGCCAGTTAGATCCCAGGTTCGAGCTGGTAGGCTAGCCCAGTTTGCTATATTTACTACTACAAAGCATTCATAAAAACAATAGTTTTTATCTGGCACTATGTTTGAAAACAGATTTTCAAATACTTAGCTGGCATACTCACAATGTGTTAAAGAGTAACTGGCTCTGTAAAATGGTTTAAGATGCATTAGTTCCTAAATCACAACAGAGATAAGGTGATAACATTTTTAATTCAGATTTCTACTAACACACATTTTACATTGAATACTAAAGTTGCCAATACCACTGTGAATGACGATCCCAAATAGGTACCCAAATTAACACAAATATTATAATTGTGTTGTTTACTTAGTAAATGTTAATGATTTCATAGTTCTGAATTTTGACCATTCAGCTAGAGTTTGTAACCTATTAATTGATAATCTT
The DNA here is from genome assembly GCA_934045075.1 of Yponomeuta sedellus. Classification (NCBI taxonomy): domain Eukaryota; kingdom Metazoa; phylum Arthropoda; class Insecta; order Lepidoptera; family Yponomeutidae; genus Yponomeuta; species Yponomeuta sedellus. Next base: position 9,984,399 of record OW203726.1, on the reverse strand, counting down.
ACTAATAAAATGTGTTGATTGTAATTCTTTGCATAGGTATTGGGATTTCATATTATTTATTATAAACCCAACATCACCAGTGTTAAAATTACTTGAGTGTTATTGCGCGAATTTATACTATAGTCAAAATTACAATCATTATTGCAGGCTTAGGTATGCCAGTGAGATTATAATGTACCTATGATTTGTAGCTATTGGGATATTAACCAAAGTCTTTGTATTACATACTTTATGCACCAAATATTTATTTAAGAACCTGCTCTTGATTAAGAAATCTATGTTTGTAGCATAATTTCCTAATGTGAAAGTGTAGGTGTATTAAAAGTTGTCAGTAAATTTGTATTCTACATAATTTCTCAAACCTCTGCATTGCCGATTATCATGTAAAATTCTAAAATAAAGTTCTTTTGATCAAAATATTGCTATCCTCTTATTTGAAACTTGCTGACTAGGGTTACAACTCACTGCCGCAAAATCAATATATCTTGAGTTGAACTGATAAAAATTAACTTCGTTGAGATTTTATTTTGTAAATTTTCTAATGTTTCAATACTCTACTATTTGGTTAGAAACAAATCCAGCAAATCTAAGATCATAAAATCAGTCAATTATTCTTCTTTAACTATGTCTATCTTTAATTATGTGATGTAACAAAACCCACTTTATATGATTGTTACATTCTTATCTATGTGCAACTAGGAATTGTATTTCAATTAACATTTTTTGCTATCTACAACTACCTACATGCTTTCAACACAACTAAACTACACACTATAATATAACAAAAATAAACAGTCATACCTCATGATAATAATGTATTCAAAAACTTCATTTTAGTGTGCACACCTTTGCAGCCATCAGACAGGACATCAAAGTTCTTTAGAATCCCCGCCATCTGTTGTTCACTTACTGTCCTATGACCAATTTCATCCTGAATGCACTTTCTTAGATCTACTTCAGACAAGGTTTCGAATTTTACAAATTCTTTCAGTGCTTTTATTTCCCTATAATTCACTTTCAGTTTATCCGGGAATGAAGCGTCACATGTTTTGACAAATCCTGCACTCACAGTGTCACAATTATATATTGCAATTATTGTGAGGTTTTTTCCCAAGTATTCACTCTTTTCTACAATGTCTCTGATGTGTGATCTGACTTTCATGTCATTTGGACTCAGATTATCGACAACAATTACTGCAGACTTACACAAAATTAAACCAGACAGCAAGTTTGTTGTAAATGTATCTGCAAAGCTCGGCATAGTGAAGTGATAAACATTTGAATAGTTCCAGTTGTCTTTCAGAATCAATGAAGCTGTGTAGGTCTTTCCAACACCGGTTCCTCCATAGAAAAACAGGATCTTGCTGCTGGTTTTCACATTCAAAGTTGTTATAATTTTCTCTACAGCATATTTTTGACCATACAACCTTGTGGTCAGTATTGGTTCAATCAGATCCAGACGCAATCCATCATTACAATATGTATAGGTAGTGTAGTATCCAATGATTGAGAAACAAAGTACTAAAACTGCGACGACAAATTTAGCATGAAGGAAAGTTCTCTTAGTTCTCTTAACAGGCTCCTTTTTCAAGTGAAATTTTTTTATGTTCCATTCGACCTTTCCGGTAGCTGGGTCACGGTGTAAGTCATGTAATAAAGTATCCTGTATAAGCGGTGAATTGGCTCTTTGCTTAAGGTTTTTGGGAGATACCGTTGTTTTCGTTTCAATTTCTTTAGAAGTCGAAGTGTCCAAACTTATAACAGAATTCAAACTTAGATCTATGTCCATTGGTTCACAGCTACATTCAGATGTATCCATCCCAGTAAAGTTTTTGAAACGATGTAGGTACTAAACCTTCACACAATTTTTGCAAATCTTTAATTTCCTAATTCAATTCAACTAAGTTTTAAATGGTTTTGTTTGAAGTTGATGTTGTTTCGAACACAGATTAAAAGACTCAGTTTCGAAAATTCAAGCTCAACAGTTTTATCAAAATTCATAATGTCACGAGCAACAATTCAATTCAATTCTTTCTTGTTTATGGCACCCTACGAGCAACAGAAAAATAAAAAAATGCGCTCTTCATTGTTCTGTGCTTCAGCCTTCAGGCAGAGAACAATTAAATATTCTCTGTCTACGGGAAGCTTCGAAACGTGTTCGAAACGATCAATAAAAGTTTTAAGTACAGATTAATTTTTCTGTAGAAAATGTCCAATTTCTCTTTTACAGAATTCGGTTATCCAAAAAAATATCGGATGTCTCTAATTCAAAAACCATTTCGAGGAAAAAGGTTTCTTAGCAGAATTTAAAAAAATATGTATTTTTAAGAGTCCTATTTTGTTACTTATTCGAAAAAACCCTATAACCTTGTTTGATCTTCATGACGTCACGGAAATCGTCAGTTCCATGCTATTGTGCGTTCACGTTAACTTGACGCGTGAGAGAATTGGTAACACTGAGATGTTTACTGTTACCATGTTAAATAAGAAATTATTCCCATTACTTGGGGAAAATAAAAGGATTGAGGGCTTGTTTAACCATCTTCCGATTAGGTCCAAAAGCTAATTCACATGTTATGTCCTTGTTACCAATTCTCTCACGCGTCAAGTTAATGTGACCGCACTGTAAAACCATGTATAGTAAAATTTTGTACAGTGAAATTAACGCAATAAAATGCGTGAAATAAATGTTTTTTTATCAAGCCAATGATCTACTATAACTTTAGGGAGTGCTTTGGCAAAGTTACGTATTATAGTTATTTTATAACTTGCTTTGCTCATTGTTTGAGCATGTTGGCACAAAACACTCCATTTTCAATCTTATGGTCTACCAGGTTAAAAAAAGACAAATTCGGATGGTAAGCAGATCTAGCAGAGTCCGTGAGAATAGCCGAGGTAATTAGGAGTGCAGTAAGTCGATCAGGTCCGGTATTATGGCAAAAAACGTAAAATATAAGTAAGAATAGAACCAATGAACTATGAAGTTGTTGACAGATTTGACATTTACAAAACTGACAGCTTTTTTTATTCTGGTGGGAATGGATATACTACTATTCAACCTGGGATGGTGACGTCACTTCCGGTAAACACTAAAAAATTAATATAATATTAACAAAAGCAAGGAAAAACATCTGAAATGGTATTTCTGAAATGGCCTATATTTTCTAAATAATATAGGCCATTTCAACTAAAAACCAACACTTTTTTTATTTTTACCTACCCATTTAGTCGATGGACATTAATATCAATGGGCATTTTTTTCCTTTGCTGTATATGAAAACGAAGCTAAACTGGATAGCCCTACGTTCTTAGTTTTTACCTCAGATGAGATTTTCATTTACGATTTTCGTGTTGTAAACCTTCTCATTCTAAAAGGGCGTAGTAAACCAAAATGGAATAATCGTTGTGTATCATTGTCAATATTGAAGCTTGTAAAAAAACTGTCACTGCTCTGTCAGTGACTTGCTTTGACCACGCTTTGACGTTCGACATTTTTGGCTTAGTACTTTCGCAACCACAAACTCGACATTGGCAGAATCCTAGAGGGTGCCATAAACAAGAATTGAATTGAAGTCTCAAATATAGGTTTGCAAATGTTCTCCTCTGATATTTACCAGCTACCTTTATCGTCTTCCATGATTTATCCCTCTATTTCATACGAAGCCATTACTGGCCTTTAAATTTTACAATTTTTTTTCTACCCTATAATCTTTGAAAAACAAAACAATCTGATTCAAATATTGTTAGGTACACCTTCTTTGTGATACGGAACGTATTTTTGCAGTGTGTGATTGATAAGTGACACTTGTCATCATAACCTCACTTTGAGTTGCGCGTGGGCCGCTTTTGATAATTGAGTGATTTTTGTGCGACTTTGTTGGTTTATAAAAAGTTGATAAGGTAAGATATTGATAAATAAAAATATGGCTCATGGTCATGTTGTCCTTCCCTCATAAAACTAATCTTCATTTTCATGTTTTTTTGCTTCATAATCGCGTTTTTCTTCAGAGGCCATTTCTGGCTTCGCATGCATTTACGGTGAATTGGGTATCATTCAAAAATGACTTCGTATGCATCCCAAGGACATTTTTATTTTATTTTCGGAATGCTTCCTTCACGCTTTTATGGGACTTCTAAGAATGCTAAAGCTATTCATGGGGATGGATTTATTAGTAATGATGACGAATCTGCATCCGACTCTGATAAAGATGATACTCCGCTTGCTAACCTTCGCTTACCTAACCGCCGCAAACGACCAATTAATTTTAATTCCCTCATCTGATACTGATTCTTCTGAAGAAGAAAGTCTTGTTATTGAAAAACCAAAACAACTTTATATATATTATTTTAATATATATTACTTTATATTAGATATTTTTCCATATGGTTGACCTCTCCACCGTCAATGGGGTTGTTGTGGCGACGCAAAAATTAGGTCTACAGGTCTTCAAACTTGCCGTTTTGGAGCATTATTGCAAAGTTGGCAAAAGCTGCAAGAAACGAGGCAGGCCTAGTAGGTCTGGTACTCCAAGTCGTGGCACACCTACAACGAGTAGAACGAACACACCAACAGGACGCAAGTATTCCCCGGCACTGTTGTGTATCTGCCTACATAAATGTTGTTATTAGGTTTTTGTATTATACCCTCTTTGTAGTAATAAATATCAGTCTGGAATCGGATTTCTTTCATTGAGTTTACGTTACAACAACAACGGCTGACCAAAATGTGCTGTATCCCACAGTTCCTCATAAAATCTCTCCACTCCACGCTATCGAACGGTGGTCCGTTATCATATCAGACACAATCTCACGAGGTAGTCCAAAACGGCCAAATAATTGGCGTAGAATTTCAATAGTGTTATTCGCCGATGTGCCCTTAGTATAAATGGCTTCAATCCATTTGGAGTGAGCGTCGACAATAACGAAATAATACACCGTATTATTCGCTAGCGAAAAAAAATCAACGTGCAATCTATGCCACGGTTCCTGTGGCCATGACCAGGGGTGCAATGGCGCGGCGGGCGGCGCGGGACGCGTGCTGGCGCACGTCTCACATGCACGACACTCGTTCTCAATGTCGGCGTCCACGCCCGGCCAGTACACATAGCCGCGAGCCAGCGCCTTGCACTTGACCATGCCTTGATGCGTCGCATGCAGCTGCCGCAGCACCGCACTGCGCCGCGCGCCCGGTACTACTACCCGGTAACCGTACAAGAGGCACCCACACTCGATACTTAAATATTGCCTCAGATTGTGATAGGGCTTCAAATCCACCTCCGTGCAATACTGCCAATTTGACTTTATGGCATGTATGACCTTTTTTAAAATAATATCTTTAGACGTATACTCTGCTACGAGTTTGTGATCGACCGGCGACTCTTCCGTAACAAAATTTAAGTAGGATTCGGTTCGTGTGTGTTTTAAACATTCGAAAACCGGTATGCGGGACAGACTATCCGCGACGCAGTTTTGTTCGGTGCTTATACATCTAACTTTATAGTCATACGCGCTCAAAATCACGGCCCACCTTTGTAACCGGCTAACCGCCATCGATGGGATTCCTTTCTTTTCGCTAAAAAAAGAGACCAAAGGCTTGCAATCCGTTACAAGCGTAAAATGCCTGCCATATAAATAGTCATGGAATTTACTAACCGCGAAAATGACGGCCAGACCCTCTTGACATATCTGTGCGTAGTTTCGCTCAGCCGAGCTCAGTGTCCGTGAGGCGTGCAGCACTGGCCGCTCGCCGCCCGCGTGCTGCTGCGCCAGCACGGCCGACACCCCGTGCGGCGACGCGTCGCACGTCACCGTGGTCTCCAGCGCCGGGTCGTAATGCGCCAGCACAGGCGCTCTCCTCAGCAACTCTTTTATTTTTTTTAAAGCCTCATCACATGTGTTTGACCAACTGAAACTATTCTTGCTGTTTAATAGTTCATATAATGGGCTTAACACATCACTCAATTGTGGAACAAATTTCCCGTAATAGTTCACAAGTCCCAAGAATGCTTTCAACTCCGTGACATTACTAGGTATCGGAGTGTTGTTAATAGCATCCACCTTTTCTATTTCCGTTTTCAGCCCGTTTGCATCAATAACATATCCCAGATAGGATATAGATTTTTTGAAGAAAGAACACATCTTTGACTCGACTCTAAGCCCACAACTATCTAAAATTTTGAACACCTCATAAAGTCTTTGCAAATGGTCCTGATCATCTTGACCAGTAATGACCACGTCATCCAGATACACCGCCACAAAAGGAATACGAAACAATTTTTCCATAATCCGTTGAAATTTCGATGGTACGCATTTAATACCGAACGGCAATCTATTATAGGTAAACATGCCGCGGTGAGTCACAATAGTGCAGAGTAACCTTGATCGCTCATCTAAAATAAGTTGTTGATACGCTCTAGACAAGTCTACCTTGCTAAATGTTTTCCCACCCTGCAGGGAGACGAAAACATCCTCGATCCTGGGAATAGGATATTTATCATCCACAAGCACTGGGTTTAGTGTAATTTTGTAGTCGCCGCAAAGGTGAACTTCGCCGGACTTTTTAATAACCGGCACCACCGGGGTTCCCCATTCACTCCACTCGACTGGAGAGATGATGTCCTCGCGCTGAAGACGGTCGAGCTCAGCCTCGACAGCCGGCCGCAGCGCGTGCGGCACTGAGCGCGTGCGCCACCACACCGGCGACGCACCCGCGCATAGGTCCAAGCTAATTACGCCCTTATTGAATGCGCTTATGCCCGGGGCAAACACGTTTGGAAAACGACTCATCAGCTGATCGCGAATACCTTCTGTATCAATACTGTACGCAAACCGCTCGGCATTATTCAGATTAGGAAATTGAACTTTAAACGCTCGCATCCAGTTTCGACCGAACAGGGACGGACTGTGTAAATTATCAATCACGATTAAACGCAAATTATGTATCAATTTCCCCTGGACTAGAACTGAACATAATATTTCGCCTTTTGGTTCCTCTTTGTGGCCACTGTACATTTTTAGTTTAGATTGACATTGCAGTAAGTTACAATTTTGAAAGTATGAATTGTAAGATTTAAGTGAAATAATACTCACAGCTGAGCCTGTGCCGCCTTCCATCATGATCTCAATACCATTAATAGTCACCTTAATGTCCCAACGTTCGTCGACACCCTCTGTATCACTCAACTGATACACCTCCGGCTCGGAGTCCGAACGCTCCGACGTAGACTCCGACGACTCGGCCTCGGCGCCGCCGTCATTCACCACATGATGCACCGTCGAACGCTTTCTAAACCGACACACCCGCGCCAAGTGTCCACGTTCACCGCAAACGAAGCATTCGGAATTGACAAACGCTGATTTGACACTTGTCAGCCGAGTGAGTTTGATCGCACCGATAACAACGTCGACCTGATGTCGGCGGTGCCCGCATAGGGCGGCTGGACCGCGCGCGCCACCCGCCCCGGCGAGCTTCGCCGCTGCTACCGCCCGCCCTTTCGCCGCCGCCGCGTTCGCGCCGCTCCACGGCGTGCACGGCATCGGTCGACTGCCGGCGCTCCCCTGCGCCTGCTGTTGAGTCTCGTACTGCCGCCTCCAGCGACAGGGCCAGCTCGATGGCCTTATCGAACGTCAAGTTGTTCTCCGTCAGTAGCCTTTGTCGTATACGGTCACTATACAAGCCGAAAACAAACTGATCGTGGAGGTTTTCTTTCAGGTTCATTGCATCGAATGCACACGCCTTACTCAACTTCTTTAGAACAACCAAATAATCCGAAATTGATTACATTTCACTTTGGCGGTTAGATCTGAAAATCATTCTTTCCGCGATGACGGATCGTTTTGGCGATAAGTGGGTGTTCACCAACTGCACTAGTGTCAAACGGCTCTTTCTCTGGTGCATCTGGATAGCACAAATCGATGATTAAATCCAGTGTCCCCGTGCCTACAACAGCTACCAAGTACTTTGCGTACTGTTCCGGCGCCACGTTTTGTAGTTCACACCATGCCTTGAGACGGCTTAATAAGTTGTCCACCGATCCACGTTTAGCCGGAATTCTTGCAAACCTGCAATGTTCGGCTTATGTTCGCGCGATGTAACACTTGTTTCAGCTTCCTTCGACATTTTACACGCGCCTAGGTTCACTGAATCGTCGCCAATGTTGTAACGTAAACTCAATGAAAGACATCCGATTCGAGACTGATATTTATTACTACAAAGAGGGTACAATACAAAAACCTAATAACAATATTTATGTAGGTAGATACACGACAGGCACCACCACCCTTAAAAAAGTCAGGAAAGCTCCAGCAAAAGCTCAAGATTTGCTATTGAATTCGGTACGAACGGACCAAACTGCTCATTTTACAACTCACGAGAATTTCGTCAACTGTGCCAAAACGATTGCATGTATCGTTCTTACATAAAATGTGAGGAATGTAACGTTCTTGTCTTAATGAAAAAAGAAACTGTTTTAAAGAGTTTCTTATGGTATAAATATGACACGCACAGGAAGCCAAAAATGGCATTCGTATGCACAGCCGTTAATGCACACGAAGCCATTTCTGGCTTTTAAAATTATTTTGTAAACTAATGTAAGTAAATTTTTTTTTTCACATCTTTTTCTCTAATTTGCCCAAATAAAGCACTTTGCAACATCAAAATATTTTTTTCTCTTTTCCTTAATAGCTCATGCAATAGAGGGTTATTTATCACTTGATTTACGTCCAAAAAGTCAAAAATACTCGATTTCATGCGTGTTTATTACTTCGGGGATAGATTTTTCAAAGACAACAGATTAACCTAAGGTAACCGAAATGATGGAACCGGAAGTAAATAACTCGCTTACCATAGGTTTATAATATTATTTTTTTTGTATAACGTAATAATGAAAACAAACTTTAAAACCCTATTAGGAGGCTGAAATTTCACCCATGGCCATGCTTAGCACGAGTTAGTGCAATAAAAAAATTATATGAAAATCAATAATATTCTACTAATACAATTTGTCTTGATTTGATTCTATTTTCTTTTCTTTATTTAGGAACGTTGCATCATTTGGTATTTTTCTAGTTAGCAAATATTAGCTATCCATTGTCGGGGTTACTGACGAATATTTACTCAGATTTTTAAAACCTGCAACGTATTATACTACCCCACTACCCTTGCACTACGCTTTACCAGTATCTTTAATACCAAAGGTTTGCTGAAAGAGAATACGTCTGCATTAAGCACGCTCTTGTACAGTTACACGTGTAGTTTGTACAATAAATAATTACAATAAATAAATATCATAAATCTTCGATAAATATCTGTAAGGAATGTGTAATTTTTTAACTTAATATCTTTTGCTCTTATAAAACAAATAATGAATAATATAAATAATGAATTATTGTTTATTGGAACCGAGTGATTACAACCAATCACTTGTGTTAGGCACAGACGTGATCAGGTGCTGGATGGGTCTGTAGCATCTTGTAGCTAGTGGCATTTTTTCTCCTTGCTCCGCAAGGCACGATAAGCCGTTGGTGCCGGCTGTCAAGTAATGGCAGTCTTTAAGCCATATCAGAGGCCTTAAGGGCGGCTTAATAAGCCTCTGACAGTCCCGACACTGCCTTACAATAATCCACCAACCCCGACTTAGCCCCCGTGGTGGAGTTAGGCCTAAACTTTCTGCGATACAGAAAGAGGCTCATGCCCCAGCAGTGGGGATAAACAAAAGGTTGATATCATCATCATCTGGACAATGTTACTGATATGATATATAGTCTCTTTTGATAATACAGAGTCACAATTTTTCCGTAGGTTTCCCTTTTTCTGATTTGATTATTCAATATCGCAGAAAGGTATATAAGCACTCGGAATTTTAAACGATCCCTGCAAAGTCTTTGATACTTGAAGCGATTATCTGCTGTGATATCTTGTTCTTGTGTTAGAATTCAATCAATACCTTCACTATAATTGGTATAATCATCACCATTGTAGTGTTTGTATCTATTAAATAGATATAGTACACTGTCTCACACACACAAGTGGTGGGGAGCTGTCAATCTGTCAGTGCGCTGCGTGAGAGCGTGGAGTGAGGTTGGACGTGCTTCGTGTAATACCGACTTGGTGTGATAGTGAGCCAGTGACAACACAAGGAAATACTAATCTTACAAGTGGCGACGAGATAAAAGGTTAGTGCAATAGGAATTTCATATTTACTTGCTACGAAAACTGAAAAATGGCAGAAAGGTGGCGTGGTGCGTTGCAAACAACTTTATTCGGTTATCTTATCAATAATTATGTCGTCGATTTACCGACGGGCATCTCTGCTTCCTCAGATACTTTAAAACCAAGAAAACAAATTTAATTTACAAATTAAATAAATTCCTAACGGAAGTATCAGTAGGTAACTAGCTATTCGTCGAAGAAAAAAAAAATCTTAAGTATATTTTTCTGTCTATCCTAATTTGGATGTAGTTGAACATGCTATCTAGAAGAAACAATAAGTATTATGGTTTTAAGTTTGTTTTATTTCATTCGATTTTGGTCTGGATGTAAAATAATAAAAATAATAATGACCTGGAAGGAACTTACAAACGTTTCCTGGTGGTATTGACTTCAAAACAAGGCTGTGGAAATAATTAAGTGAGTATTGTAGTGTGGAGGAATTAATTAGTGAACTTGACGAACAAACCTAAATCTAGTAAACACTTAAACTTTTCAAGGAAAGGTATAGGGCTGGCCGAAACACAGAGAGATTTTTAAATACCTATATTTATTTAAAACACAGGTGCATTGTTTTTGGAAAATAAATTTGTAGTTATTATTTTTTTAGTATTGCCCACTAATTTAAAGTGACATTAGGACCTCCTTACTACCAAGTAACATTCCTGTTATGTTAATACCAACAATCGTCACAGTGATGTTGGTTCTTATTTATTGAGGAACAGATGATTGATATGTGCACCAGCTTTAAAACGCATTCACCTTATGTCATTTAGGAAACATCAATTTACAGTGCTAAGATATAATATGGCAAATTGAACTCTCTAGCAGTAAGGATATTGCTACTATTAAATTGATTGAAACTCTCACATAATAAAAGCATATTTTTTCAAGTTAGCAGTTACAGCGGCTAACCATTAAATTGGTTAAGACTTTCATTTAATTCACAGTAAATTCTCCATACAATGTCAACAGCCTACTGTTAAATTGATTGGGACTCCTAATCGATTGAAGGATTTGTTCAAGCAATTTCTCCGGTTAACCATCAAATTGGTTGAGACTTTATTTAATTGAAAGTAATTTCTCTGCGCTATTTCACCGGCTGACGATTAAATTGGTTGAGACTTTATTTAATTGAAAGTAATTTCTCTGCGCTATTTCACCGGCTGACCATTAAATTGGTTGAGACTTCATTTAATTGAAAGTACCTTATCTGCTTTATTTCACCGGCTGACCATTAAATTGGTTGAAACTTCATTTAATTGAAAGTACCTTCTCTGCTTTATTTCACCGGCTGACCATTAAATTGGTTGAGACTTCATTTAATTGAAAGTACCTTCTCTGCTTTATTTCACCGGCTAACCATTAAATTGTTTGAGACTTCATTTAATTGAAAGTACCTTATCTGCTTTATTTCACCGGCTGACCATTAAATTGGTTTAGACTTCATTTAATTGAAAGTACTTTCTCTGCTTTATTTCACCGGCTAACCATTAAATTGGTTGAGACTTCATTTAATTGAAAGTACCTTCACTGCTTTATTTCACCGGCTGACCATTAAATTGGTTGAGACTTCATTTAATTGAAAGTACCTTCTCTGCTTTATTTCACCGGCTGACCATTAAATTGGTTGAGACTTCATTTAATTGAAAGTATCTTCTCTGCTTTATTTCACCGGCTAACCATTAAATTGGTTGAGACTTCATTTAATTGAAAGTACCTTATCTGCTTTATTTCACCGGCTGACCATTAAATTGGTTGAGACTTCATTTAATTGAAAGTACCTTCTCTGCTTTATTTCACCGGCTAACCATTAAATTGGTTGAGACTTCATTTAATTGAAAGTACCTTCTATGCGCTATTTCACCGGCTCACCATTAAATTGGTTGAGACTTCATTTAAATAAAAGTACCTTATCTGCGCTATTTAACCGGCTAACCATTTAATTCGTTAAGACCTTATTTAATTAAAAGTACATACCTTCTCTACGCAATGTCAGCGGCCTACCTTTAAACTGGTTGGGACCTCCATTTAATGAATAGATGTTTTCCTTACAAATTCAACGGTTAACCTTTAAATTGGTTGAAACTTTCATTAACCTGTAAAGAAGAGAGCAACATTGTTACTCTTGGGAGGAATGGGTCTACAAGATATATTTTATAAACTCCCTGGTGCAAGGTTGATGCAACTGTAGGGGTGGATATTTTTGAAATACCTAGCTATTAAAAAGCTAGATGAGTACTTCTACCTAATAAGAATAAAACATACGAAAGGCACATTTTCGACTCGTCAAGGAGAATGTTTTGAAAAATTTCTGATAAAACTGAGGGATCAAGCCGCAAAATGTATATTTGACAATGCGAATGACCATATCATCGACCAAATAATTGAAAGATGTGTCTCGTCGGAATTAAGAAAAAAGATTTTAACGATGGGTGATGGAGTCACATTAAATAAAGTAATAACGGAAGCAAACACCATAGAAGTGGTAAATCATCAATTGGAAAGTTGCGAACTAAAAGAGAAATCAAAACAAACTGATGTCAACGTTATCGCAGGGAGATACAAAGAGAGTCCGAAATGGGACAGTGAGAAAAAGAAGGCGGATGAAAGGAATACAATGATAAAATGTGGCAGATGCAGCCATATGCACGATTCTCAAGATATGAAACGTCCGGAAAGAGGAAAGAAATGCAATGGTTGTGGAAAACTGGGACATTTTCAGAGATGCTGTAAAACTAAATTAGCTCAGAACAAAAGAAACACAAAAGAAACATGGATGAAAAACGAGAGAAAAATACTTTTAAAAAAAACCACGTAGTAACACAGCAACAAATTCCCTAGATGAGGAAGAAATTCAGTACACATTCAATGTGATCGACGACGCTACAATAGAATGTGATATAGGTGGTGTCAAAGTTGCAATGTTGATCGATTCTAGCTGCAAGCTTAATTTGATTACTCATAAAACATGGAACTACCTCAAACAAAATCGTGTGCTACAAACAAATTAAGGAACCAAATAAAATCATGCTGGCCTATAGGAGCAAAACCCCTTTGGATGTGATGGGGTCCTTTGAAGCTGTTATGAAGTCCGATGGGAGAATTTATCGCAGCATCATTTATGTTATTAAAGATGGTTCAAGGAACTTGCTCGGCAAAGATACAGCGATACGTTTGGGAGTATTGAAATTGGAATCAATCAGATTCAAGGAATTAATAAGCCCTTTCCTAAATTCAAAAATGTTTTGGTACACATTCCAATTGATGACATCGTGAAGACAGTTATGCAACCTATTAGAAGAATACCAATCCCACTCGAAGAAACGATAGAAAACAAAATAAAAGAGTTATTGAATTGCGATATCATTGAAGAAGTTCACGAGCCATCTTCATGGATCTCACCAATTGTACCCATACTAAAGGACGACGGAGAAGTACGGTAGTGTGTAGACATAAGGCGAGCCAATACGGCTATACTGAGAGAAAACCACCCACTGCCATGTATGGAACATTTACTACCCAAAATAAGAAAGGTGAAATATTTCACGAAGCTTGATATAAATAATGCTTTCCACCAAATAGAACTGCACCCAAACTCGAGACATCTAACAACTTTTATAACACCATGTAGCCTCTTCAGATACAAAAGGTTGATGTTCGGAATAACATGTGCACCAGAGTTTTTCCAAAAAATCTCCATTGCAAAATATATTGGTAGCATATCAGAATTCAGAGTACCAAAAATTATTGAGGAGCTGCAAATTCTCTTGGGCTCGTGAATTACATCTACAAGTGGACCCCTAACCTGGCTACGACGCCAGAACCCCTAAAAGAACTATTAAGAAAGAAGTTGGGAAAAAAGGCGAGTATTGAAGAATATTGGACCAAGACCCAAGACGATGCGTTCCAGAAATTGAAAAATTCACTGACGGACATAGAAACACTGGGATATTACGACGTTAAAAATAACACAAGTCATAGCAGACGCAAGCCCCGTAGGAATAGGCGCGGCGTTAGTACAAATAGACAATAATGGACCACGAATTATTGCCGGGCAAGAGTAATATTGCCGATCCCTTGTCGCGGTTATGCAAAAACCCAAACATGCAAATAAGCTCGGTGGACCATGTACATCAAATTGTATAATTGGCAAGGCCCCATGCAATCCCAATGCGAGACATCGTAAAAGAATTAAAGTCGGACTCAGATATCGGCAGCGTAAAAAAGGTATTTATGGTGATCATTGGGAAGAATCGGTAAAGAATTACAAAATTTTTGAAGACGAACTGTGTTTCCATGAAAATGTCCTGTTGAGGGGGAACAAAATTGTAGTCCCTCAATCACTTGAGGAAGCGGGTACTGGATGCCGTCCACGAAGGTTACCCGGGGATCGTGGCAATGAAGGGACGATTGTGATCGAAAGTTTGGTGGCCAAAGATCGATAAGGAGGTTGAGAAAATTGTAAAGAGTTGCAAAGGTTGCACCTTGGTGGGTTTACCAAATCCTCCAGCACCAATGAAACGCCGAGAACTCCCTGCTGAACCATGGATAGATGTTGCAATGGACTTACTAGGACCATTACCTAACGGTGACTATCTTTTGGTGATTATTGACTATTACAGCCGTTATAAGGAGGTCAAAATAATTATGACGATTACCAGTGCTCAGATTATTTAAATATTAAAAGATACGTTTAGTCGGTTGGGTTACCCAGTATCTATTACTGCGGGCAATGGGCGTCAGTTCGTAAGTTAAGAATTTAAAGATTTCTGTCGGGAATGCAATATAACACTTTTTAGCACAGTTCCCTATTGGCCTCAGATGAACTGTGAAGTAAAACGCCAGAACAGGGATATTGTCAAGCGTTTGAAGATAAGTCAAACCGAGAAAAAATACATTAAAGAGGCTTTGTACGAATATCTCATGATGTATAATTCCACTCCACACTCAGTCACAGGAAACACGCCATCGGAACTTTTCTTAAACGCCAAAACAGAGACAAAATCCCTATTTTAAAGTACATGAACGATAGGGAGGACGATACAAAAGTACGAGATCGGGACAAATTACAATAAGAGAAAGGAAAGGTTTACGGCGATCGGAAAAGGAGAGCTGAGGTTCTAGATATATCTACCGGAGATAAGGTGTATGTAAAAGAGGTGGAGAGAAACAATAAATTAACTACGAGTTTTAACACTACATCACATGTAGTAGAAAAGTCTGTAGGTGGCGACGTTATTGTAAGGAACGAAGAAACGGGACAGCAAATAAGAAGAAATATAGTTCACTTAAACAGAGTAGAAGGTCAATGGACGCCAGTCTTACACGATGAGTATCGTAATGATGGAACACAAGAATCTTAAGTTGATTATTGTTGATTATATTTTAATGATTATAATGTTATAACGCCTAATTTGATTTTGTTTGAGTTAAGTTAATGTCTAATGAATATTATAAATTTATTATAAATCGGATAATATCTGTTATTTGATTATAGTTGAGTAAAACTAATATTAAATAAATTTATTTTGATAAGAAAGAGATGTAGTGTTTGTATCTATTAAATAGATATAGTACACTGTCTCACACACACAAGTGGTGGGGAGCTGTCAATCTGTCAGTGCGCTGCGTGAGAGCGTGGAGTGAAGTTGGACGTGCTTCGTGTAATACCGACTTGGTGTGATAGTGAGCCAGTGACAACACAAGGAAATACTAATCTTACAACCATCATCAACAACCCATTATGTCCCCACCGAGGTCGGGGACGGGTCTCTCACCTGAGGAAGATATAGGCCATACTCCACCACGGTGGTTAAGTCTGGATTGGCCTTGGAGGAGCCTTGCAAGACTAGTATAATAATCAGTATTGGTATAATAATTAGTAGCGTGGTGTTCGTTCGGGTCATCTATCTCCCTCCAAAATGGTTGAAACTAATGCTGAAACTGATAGCTGACCACTGCATTATGCTCGTGAACGAGTGCTGTTCGTGTGTCTGGCCACAGCACTTATGTTTTCCCCTACTATTGTGAGACATTTGACTAATGCTTTGGCATTTAGGGTTGAGGTTTACGTATGGCAACTGATGTATTTGGTTTAAGATGGTCAGAGCAAAGTTTTTTTTGCGCTGCCTTTTTCTCAACTACAATACGGCCCTAAGGCAGCGGCTTACATTTTACATTGTACATTGACATGCAGCTAACAGAATGTTAATTCTTTACGTTAAAATAAATTGATTTGAATTTGTTTAATAGCATTATTAGCTTGCTTGTTTTTGATTCGGCGGTAAAATGTCACGATGATTATCAGAACTCATGTTTTAATTTTTTTGTCCGTTTACTCCTTATACTGGGTTGTGTGTGCAGTCTTAATAAATAATGGCTAATGTAAAGAAATTTTAATGATCTCCCAGTATAAATCTTTCTATTAGGTATATTTTGATTATCTACATACCATACATACATTCAAAATACTTTCAACCCTCCTTTGCTGTAGCAGTCGGGGTAATAGAGATTGATCGTGTACATATTGCTGTTGGACGTGACGTAATCGACCCACATCGCTTCCATTGTTGCCAACACTCATTATTCTGAACTAAATGTCTACGAAGAAAATCAAGAATGATGGAATTTCATAGTTGAGGACAAAGAGTATATGGTTGAGGATACTTCAGATCACAGAGTACCTACTGCTTCCGCTTCAAATGTCAAGCTGTCAAAAAAAATCAGCAAATCAGCAACAAAATGTCTACCAAGCGGGGTCGTTGCACTGCTTTTTTGTAACGTAATTTTTCTTTCAAATCAATTATGAACGACGATAGCTCAGAAAGTAATTTTAAGTCCACACCTACGAATCGTAAAGTGCGCAATCCTTTTGATAAGGCTTTGATCGGGAGGCTTCATAAGCCAATATGCAGGTACGTGCAAAATTTTGATAATATTATTACATCGGAGCGTCACTTCACGTTGTAATTTCCTAAGTTTACCTCAACAAATTATATGTAATGAGTCGAATCCATTGTTAATGTTGGTATCAATATCTTGTGACCATCACTGTGTTTCTGTATTTGTAGTATTTTTTTATTTAACTGTTTTGTGATCGATCATCCACCCCTCTCTGTCTTGGGCGATCCTCTCCCATCCCGCCTAAAAGGCTTTGGTCCTAAAGTTCTGCAGTCACGAATACGACATCAGCTAAATAGCTAGCCTAGAAATCACACCTTCACACAGAAATCACACAGAACCAAAATTGGTTCTGGACTAAAGTGTGGTTACTAGGCTTAGTCATATTTTGTTCAATCCTTGTGCCTAGGATGCTGCCCTTGAGTTTGGTCTTCTGATTTTCAGCTAACAGACGCCTGACTGATGTAAGGGTGGGCACGTACACATGTACACAAGCTTTTTGCTTTACATTGTTATTAATAAAAAGAAAATTACTCAGTTAACACCCATTTACTTGATACCATTTATACATGTGTTTCTCAGTTTCTGATATAACAGTTAAAAAGCTTGGAAAATTTCAGTCCCAGTATGTGCAAGATGTACAAGAAGCAATGCAATGGCTTATTCCGTTGGGACATCGACCAAGCATGTACGTTAGTCCCAGCTGATATAGTTCCATGCAACAGTCAATTTGAGCCCTCACCTGACCCTGCTTTGGAGAAAATTGCAGAGGAAGCCACAGAAATGTAATTACAGAAATCTTACCTTACTCATTTGATTGTCCTAATGTGCATGTATAAGATCCAGGATTTATCTCTGTCGATAAAATGTGAAATCATGTGCACAAATTTAAGCCATTGTATAACCAGGGTGGTGGTTCAATAAGTAGTGAGAATGAATAAGATGCAACCTTTATCAATTGTTATTTTATTTTTAAACATGGTCACCTTTTGATTGCGTACACTTACCATATCTAAAAACTTAATTAGAGGCTAAAAATTTCACCCATGCCGGGATTCGAACCCGCAACCTCTGGCTATCAGTGCCAGCGCTCTACCAATTGAGCCAATGGGCGACTTACCATATCTTCAAGATAAACCTAAAAAGCCTTTCTTAAAATTTTTTTTAGTTTGATTCTTTAAAAACCTTGTATTCTGGCATTCACTGTTTTATCACTGTCTCTTCCATTTCTGGCCTCTTAAATATTCTTTCAAATAAATTACCTTAGAAATAAATTCAAAGCCACTAGGAGCAAGGTCTGGAGAATATCAAGGATGTTCCACCATTTCGAAGCCAGCATTATTAATGGCAGGTTTGTTTTCTTTAGTTACTGCAATCGTAGGGCGCCCTGAACGCGAGTCGTCATTAGTGGATGTTTTTGCCCTCTTAAACCAATAACACCAACGCCCAACCATTGAATAAGGAGAAGCATGAACCCCTAACATATCTAGCAAGTCTCGATTTACTTGTTACATACTAAGATTTTTCAAATATAGATATTTAATTACTGCGCGCACTTCTATTTTCGATTACTCGGTGATTACTCGTTTCAAATGTTCTGTAACAGTGTCGTTTATTTATTTCCTTATTTATTTATTTAATCGTTATTATACAATAAGAACTTACAGTTACCCAGTCATTTAAGAACATTCTGTGATTGAAAAAAACAAAAGCGCATCAAGCTTTTTTTAATTCATTATGTGGACAATGCCTGCCAGTATTTTATCCGAGGAGTTAGTACCTTATTCTCAATACTTATTGACCACCCTTCGTAATTCCAGTCTTGTAAAACTTGAGTAGGTACATACAGTGCTCTCTGATTTGGTGTCCTTTTAAGAATAGTCTTATGATATGTCACATTTAACATAACAATTACTTTTTAGCCACCAAGTCGCGAGTTGCATGCACAGATGTAGTAGTTTACGTGCTGTTGACTGTAACTGCTTATAGTTAGTAGGTTTTAAACAATTTATCTGGAGTAGATCAGTTCTAGATTATGAACAATTAAATGGCATAATTATAAGCTAGGGTTACAAAAAAATGTTCAGCATTGTAAAATTACGAAACCAATGATATTAATGTAGGATGATGTTTTTGTCGATTGGCCGATTGTATTGTATAGGATGATTGTTTAATCATGCCTATACTATTACTTTAAGATGCCTATACTATAGGTACTATTACATGTAGGAGTTAATGGTCTATATTCACTGAGTTGGAACGCCAAAATGGACTTAGTTTTATAAGTGGTGAATGTGAATTTGTACTTTAGTACATTAGAAAAACGTTTATTACACAATAACGAATGTAGAATGTAAAATAATTTTGTCTGCCATTTTTGACATTGATAATTTTCTTCACAGGTTCTTCTCCCAGGAAATGGTAATGCCTAGTCCACTTGAGTCTTCCAAAAAAATTAAACCATTACAAACCTCATACAATGCTTGTGTACAAATTTCTAATATGAGTAAAGAAGAAACCATTGTAACCAGAGAAGGTAAGTGATATTCAGTAAATTATTTAGTTAAAAATTAAGTGACATTCAGAATGTGTATTGAAAACATTGATCTTTTTTTTCGATTTGTGTATCTACTGCCTGACCCATACCTAGCAAAGGTTACATTTCCACAAGCCACATTCACCCCCGGTGTACATTAGATAGCCTATATTATAATAACACATCCAATAATATTTCTATACCCATGCCATGCCAAGTATAACACACGGTCCACAAATCTACAAAAATAGATAGAAAACTTTTTGCAGAACCAAAGTAAAAAATTGCTAATTTTATTCTAAGTAATGGTATGCCTACAATTGGCAGTCTTAGGTAAAAAAAAACTTGTCAAGTCCGAGTCACACTCTCGCACTGAGGGTTCCGTACAAATTTGTAATTAGGTACTTCTCACCTTTTTCCGAGCTCTTCCCGAACTTCAAAGACTATTTCTTGATTTAATTACATATAGTTTTCAGCGTTTTTCCTGCATTTGTAGCATAAGGTATATTACTTGCCAAATTTTATAGTTCTACGCAATGGGAAGTTAAAACGTATGACGTTTACTTTTTGAAAAAAAAGAACGTATTACAAAACAAGTTTAGATTTTTGTTACATTGCTGGCGCTAGTGAACCCAAAGCACCTTAAGAGCTGTAATTTTTTTTGTATGGACCTTGGACCACGCAATACGTAAATCACTAGCCTGCCGACGTCATGTCAACCATAAATTTATCTGAAACTCCTTAATTATGATCGTTTCTATCCAGTTTCAGTTCAAACTGTTCTCACCCTGCCACCGGAGTTGCCGCCAGAGTTGGAGAGGCTCCTGGCCACATATTGCACTTTTACACAGGTATTTTTCACAGCATCATTATTTTATCATCTTGTCGTGTCATCTCCTATCTTAAGTCGGCTAATATCTCGGCTAATAGCCTCTATGGTCCGAGCTATGGTGGCTCGGAACAAATCGATGGTGCCTATCTGAAACCATTCAGCCAGTGTTGTCTTCTGCAGCCTTGTATTTTTCCCTCCAGTATAAGTTGGAGAATATCGTATGTTAAGGGTTTTATTTCGTGACCCATGTATTGCATTTTTAGTTTATTTTATAGGATTTTATAGGTGCATTGAACAATGTTTTGATCCATCATATTAACATGTTAACAAGCATGACATGCTTCGCGCCTTCGTGCCCCATCTGCAAACGATTGTTTTGCCGTATCGGAACTTTTCATGAAATTAAAATAGGATATTAAAAAATATTTCTCATCTTCGTCTTGGAGCCTAGGCTGAGCCAGATCAAGCCCCTCTATTAATTACTGTTTTAATTGACCTGATGGTCTGTGGGCAGCGGGCCCCTAAAGACAAAATGCCACACGAAGCCTAAGGGCCCAATCCGATCTGCTGCTCCATACTGGTGCACCATTCTGTCTGCAACATAGTACAGTGTTTAAAAAAATGGGACTTTATTCATCGCTCAAGTTCAAAAGACAGAAGTTTTCATATAATTCTATATAAATAGATAGGTACATAAAACACTTAGAATAGAAGATGTGTGATGAAAATACGGCATTGTTTGATTCCAGGACCAAGATATATCGGGCGAATATGAAATCACGGCTAACGGATCGCTGCGACGGAAGCTATTCTTCGAAGAGCACAGCGACATGGAACAGGAGCATTATGACTCCGAACTGACCGACGATGAAGTGCATGTAGACGCCCGACCCCCTTCCAGATACGAGGCCCACACGCCTGTCCTTTTCAGTCCGGATCTTGTAAGTTTGAACCATTGTGAACGCCGCACCTTTTTTGTTGCACAGTCGACGGTGCACCTTTGCATACATGCACTCTACTCCGTTGCATTACGGACGAATTTGCAACTAAAACGTATAGGTTAATATGCGGTTGACTACACTTACTCGTAGTGGTCATGCGCCTTGTTGATTCACTCGATTACGATGGTCTCTTTGCCAATCTGCGCGGCGCACTCGAATAGCACCGACAGCATAAGGAAGGGACTGTGTAACTACAAAGGTCTAATCGCGATAATTTATTTTGTAAAGAAAGAAAAATATTATTACTGAAAAAATACAAAATCTAGACACGTACATATTTATTCATAACTAACTCCGTCTGCGCAGGAGTATAGGGTAAATTTTTCCTACTTGACACCTTATCGTCATATTTTGGACAATAAAATTCAACACAATATCTTTATAAATTGTAGCCTATGTGTTATGCTGATGTATAAGCTATAATTGTAAAGTTTAATTAAAATCCATCCATCCATACTTACAAACTTTTGCGTTTATAATATTAGTATGATTTTCATAAAGTTACTCGTCATTTAAGGAAGATGAGACAAGAATATTCTTTATTGTACACCAGGAAAAAAAACATAAAATAATTCGGATTCAATCATTACAATTCAAAACAATACAATAATAAGCAGCATTTACAATCAACACAATTATTAATAATCATTGCGCTAACTAATAATCACCAATGCATGAGCTATTACGACTTGACGGCCTCGGTAGCGCAGCGGTTTGGGATGCTGACTCCGCTGAACCGAAGGTCTCGGGTTCGATCCCCGGCCGGGTCAAACTAGGAAACGAACTTTTCTAGTTTGTCTCGGATCTTGGATGTTATCTATGTATTTATTGTATTAAATCTATCGTCGAGTTAGCACCTATAACACAAGTCATTTAGTTGTACTTAGTATAGGGCTAACGAGATCTGTGTAATATGTCCATGAATATTTATTATTATTATTATTTATTATTATTATTATTATAGCGCTCACCCACAGGGCAGGTTGCCATTTTAAATTAAGAAGTCGGTGAGAAAATAAAGCTTACTTTCACAATTTTTCATAACCTCCGCAAAGGTTTATCGCAAAAACGATAGATATTTAGTAAGAAGAAGATATTATAGTAGGTAAGATTGTTCTTGCGATTGCATAATAATTATGTGCTATTGCCCTGAACTTTTTCACGTTTCCACAATCGACTGATTAGCCGGGAGAGGGGAGGGTGTTATTTTCAAGTTCAGGACCCAAAATTAAATAAAGAAACTAATACAGAGAATATTGTAAAGAGGTTCAAAATTTCACTGATGCCGGTGAGTCGCCCATTAGCTCAGTTGGAAAGAGCGCTGGCACGGATAGCCAGAGGTCGCGGGTTCGAATCCCGGCATGGGTGGAATTTTTAGCCTCTAAATAGGTTTTTTAAAGAAACTATTCACTAGCCCATCTGCAGACATGTCTGTCTACTTGTGTGTGTACCCTCATACATTGCACTCTTCACAGAGTAAAGACCTTGTGGCTAAAGGGATGAAGCGGACATTCGGAACACCGCTCAAGCTGCCCTCCAGTGGCAAATCGGGGCTCCGCAACAAGATCCTGGATGTCGTTGACTTCGGCGAGCCGTGCTTCAGTCCCATACAGTTCCAGACGCCTCGGAGGGCCGACCAGGGCTCGTTGACTTCTTCCTCTCTCGCCTCAGCCTCTATATCGCCGGTCGCCAAAGCAGTTTCTAGTGATGAAGAGGCAAGTCAAAATTAATGATCAGCGATTTTTATTCAGTACATTCCACAGTTCGATTGCTTTAATAGTGATGATAGTAGCATGCAAAAACATGCAAATTGAAGAAAAAACGATGGCTTCTGGACCAGTGCACAAAACTGTGTCTTAGATGTTAATGTGCAAGCTGTATACTCCTGGCTTTTAAGTCATCGGATTGTATGTAGCAAGACAGAGGCCACTTCTACTAGCAATATTTCAAGTTATTAGTTTTGGTATTGACATACATGTAAATCATATAAATCTCTTCTTTATTTCCTACCCTCTTGTATCTCTACAATAGAGATTGACCATCAGCTCTTTCTCTATCTATCAATATCTGCAGGGCTTTACATGAACCTTCTTAACACGGCTATTTCCATTTGTAATATGTGACAGTAAAAATAATATTCGAGTAAACAGCAATGACACGCCCACAAAGCTGCCATTTTGCTTCAACTTTGCCTTTGAACCGTTGAAACAACGAAATAACCGACTATAATATACCTATATTACATATGTACAGTAATCATAACACGGTACTCGCATTATCTTTATTTATCATTAAGTTTCTTTTTTCTTCAGAAAAACAACTTTACGTCTCCAGAATCTGAAGCAATGGCGACATGCCTCGATTGCATAGTGACGGACTCCGAGAGTGAGAAAAAGAGGCCCTGTTTTTGCAAGACGACTCCCGACAAATCGGTTTTAAAACGGAGTAGGTCGCTCAAGGAATCGCCGCCCCGGAGTAGGAAGAGCTCTTTTTCTGAGAAACGTAGTCTCAGCATGTCGAGCCTTCATAGGAGCCGCTCGTGTCAGAAACTCGACTTCAGTATGGATATGAGTTTGGATGCTTCAATGCTCAGTCAGTCACAAGGTAACTACAATTACTGAAACAGTGATTTTAGGCCAGATTGCTAAGATTAGTCTGTGTGTTTTCACTGACGTCGTGGGGTCGATTCCCACTAGAGGTCGCCGTACTAATAATTTAGTCATGTATTTCCACGTTTCTAATGCCTTGTCTGGTTACCATAGCACAGGGTATCCTAGTTCGTGGACCAGGGCAAGTGATTGTCTTGTGTGGAAATTATTTTTTTTTTGTTATTCATTGTGTTTCATAAATTGTACATGTATAAGCTAAACAAACATATTTTCAATATATCTCATTCCACAGAATTACACACTCAAGAGCTTACGGAGAAGCAAGCATCGTGGTCGTTGATAGATGAATCTAGCATTCACAAATTGATAAAATTGGAACCGCTCAAAAGCAGTACTCAAGTCCAGTCAACGAAGTCTTCAACGACATTTCACAGTGAGATCATGCTAGAAGAAACACCCATCAAAGGAAAGAGTAGAAGCAGCATACTGACGCACGAAATAAGTAAAATTCGTTCGCAAATAGTGATGAGTCCCTTGCACATGTCTCTTGATGGCAGTATAGACAATTTTGAGAGCCCACTCAACTTAGAAGATAAGAATGTTGACTTCAACAATGTCGATCTCAAATTCCTGACTGAACCTTCGTCTCAATTCGATAACACCAAAGCCATAAGTGATAGTTCTACGAGCTTCAAACGCGTCGATAGCGGTTTCAACGAGAACACGTTTTACGCGAACGCGTCTAGTTATTACGAAAGTGCCATAAAACCCTCCGAGTTGACTGTTACGCATGCATCAAAGTCTAGTGGAAAAGCCGCTCTTAAGGAGATCTCTAATATAAACTGGATGAGAGTCGACAGCGGATTCAAGGACGAAAACTCCGGTGACAATGTGCAGTTTTACAACAGTGAGCATTCGATTAAGAACACGACTACGTTTGGTTTCTCCGAAGCGAAACTGGAGGGCAAAGAGAACGACTTCGAGCGATTCTTCCTTCAGGCGTCGAATAAGAACGAAGCCACGATGTCTATGTCGGAGCTTTTCACTGACGACATGACGTTCAATTGTAACTTTTCGTCGACGCCGTCAAAGAATAAACCACGTAAGTTCTAACTCATAGCGTAATGCGTTGTTGTTTTCATGACTGAAAGTATAAGAGTGCTCTGTAGCTTGTAAATTCCATACAAATATAGGTTGGTTTTAATTTGCAAAATGAGAGCCGGATTGGAATCACGCACTGCGAAATGAATATGCAATATAAATCACACATAAACATGCGAGAAATTAGTCTATTATTATTCTGTGACTTTTGCCTCAGATTGTTTTTTTTTTCGATATGAGGGTTTACAATTTTATGAAATTCACGCTTTATGTCCTGTACCAATGTCCCAGTTTGTAGTAAACAGAAATACGTTACAGAAGAACAGTATAGAACGTGTTATAAGGCTAAACTAAAGTAAAAGCTGAAAATCGCTATTTCACTTAAAGAGCTTCCAATAATGAAAACTTTCTTACCTTACCTAATAACTTTCACACAACACAATAAATTTTCCTGGTCTCAAACTAGGATACCGTGTGCCATGGTAACAAGACAAGGAAGTCACAAACGTGGAAATTGATCATGTCAAGTTTCAAGATTGTATGAAAATTAAGAATTGTTATTTTATGTTTACCAAAGTTTTCCATGACAAAGTTTAACTTACGATACAAAGGAAATGATCGTCAGGTTATGCGTAATTTCATAACATGTTGTATTCGACATAAGGATTTCAACCATTAGCTAGCTATTAGCATCGATAAAATATTACTATAGTAATATTTTATCGATGCTATTAGACAGCCTTACAAAGCAGAAGTAGCGAAATATCGAAAGTCTTATAACCAAAATTGTTATAAATGACAAACTCTAAACTAAGTGTTTTGGAAGTTAAAACTAAACTACAGACTAGAATTACGGCTTGTTTATAAATATACACACAATTCCTAAAAACCGCTTACTAAAATAGTCTTATAAGGTTTAAAGTTCTAGATTTTACAAGGAAAGCACGTACACACAAATGAATAAAACGCCTCTAGGAGTGTTTCAGTCGAATTGTGTTTTTAAATATAAGGCCGTTAGTTATACAATTTAGACGCTACAGTGCACTCTTCAGATGACGCTGAGGGCTGTTATCTAATACTCATCTCTTGGTTCTAATTTACAAACGACATGCAGGATTGTATAGGATGTAATCAAAATAGCAAAATTTGAGGCCTTACAGTGGCAATGTTTTACGGCGATGTTTGGTTAAGAACATTGTTTATTACGATATTATATTTTTTTTTGCAATACGTCTTTTGTTTGTAAATTAAAACCGAACTATGCCCGTATAGCATTGCAATTCACCACATCCTCGTAAATGTAGGTACATTTGCATTATTAGTGATAATTTTACCAGACTTTGATTTTACAAGTGTTTTAAGGTAGTTTAATTTAAAGTTTTTTTAAACGAGTCCACTATTGTGGATGACTTTTCGTTCAATTGCTCTTGTAATTATGTTGAAATGATTTTGTAGTTCTGACTAATTAGTAATATTTTTTGCATGAAATAATTATTTTGTTGATTGGAAAATAAATGCGTGTTTACTTGAGTCAAGTAAAATGGTATTCAAGACAGAAAATGTTACTGAACATTGTTGATCCAGCGATTTGGCGTGTGAAGGAGACTCGTAATAAGAACAGTAACGAATAATTACATACAATTTTTAATTAATATTATAACACAGCCCTACATTCTGGAAATTGTTTTAATAAAATGAATTCGACTGATAGATAGGTTTTATATTTAAAACTTTTGTTTCATTGAATATGGACCTATGTTGTATGAAGTCGCATTTTTACAATTATCAGTGTTGTTCTGGACTTTGTTCAGTATCATATAGCTACCGAACTTGAGTTGATTGACGTTTGACTAAACGCCTCGCTGCAAGGAACTGGCCTCCTCTCAAGAGATAATGGGGATACCAATAGCTGTTTCGAGCGCTGCGAAAAAAAAGTGGTCGGATGAGAGACTGATGATGAATAATAGTCCCCAAGTGTTGGTTTATTAACACCCTTCCCGAAACCCATTCTCTGCAACATTAGATAGATAGAGATGGAGAACACTTTATTGTACAAAACAAAGGAAATTAGGAGTTTTTCCACAATTTAAACTGAAGTACAAAGTCGCACTCGTCTACATATTTTTGCTGAAAAGCATGATCACGCCTTAACGCTGATTTACCCGTCGATTGAGCGCTGATATAAATTTTTATTTTAGTAAGCATAGAGGCCTTATGGGTGGCTTGATAACATCTGACAGTAAGGCCCGCCACTGTCCTACAATCCTCCACCAACACGGACTCGGCCCAGAGTATGGCCTAAGCTTCCTGCGATGCAGGAAGAGACCCGTGCCCCGGCAGTGGTGATATACAAAGAGTTGACACTAAGTACTGTCGACAGCAGATGGACCTTTACAT
This sequence comes from Yponomeuta sedellus, assembly GCA_934045075.1. NCBI lineage: Eukaryota > Metazoa > Arthropoda > Insecta > Lepidoptera > Yponomeutidae > Yponomeuta > Yponomeuta sedellus. The sequence goes on along the minus strand of OW203726.1, from coordinate 9,956,813 downwards.
TTTTGTTGTAAAGTCGTCCTGAGTGCGCGCCTGTAAAGGCCGGTAGACGTGCTGTTGACTGTACTTACCAAAAATCTCAGCACTATTACTGAATAAAGTACTTTGTGTACTGGTGTTCAGTATTCGGACCTTGTTGACCGGACGTCAGTATTGTAAGCTCGTGTATTATCAAAAATTAAATATTAACATAAATAATTCATAAAAATATTCCTCTGCCCTATGCATTATTTTATCTACTTATCGAGAGACCTCCATAAAAATCTGACATCCCCGTATCATCAACGCAGCGTAATATGTCAGCGATTAAACGTAATTATCTAAGAGCACGCTTTATTTCGCTCGCTGTAAGCCCTGGAGAAGGCGGTACTTGCACAATCGGCGAGACTGTTCGTGCGTCAGTTGTTTTTATACGATAACGCCTTAACCCCCACTATCGGTATGTCCCGGAACGTCTGCGAAACGGTGGGTTATGTATAGACGTGGCTGCTACGTCCTGAACCTTGTCTACGGCCTCAATCTAAATGAGAAATAACATCAATCATCACAATGTTCCCACCGAGGGGCACGGGTCCCTTCCCCAAGGAAGGTAGAGGCCATACTCTACCACGGGGGCCAAGTCCGGCAAGACTAGTGGCTGATCTTACTGTCAAAAAGTTTTCAAGCCGCCCTAAGGCCTCTGATTTGGCTTAACGACTCCCATCTATCGACGGCAGCCGGCACGACTCGCTCAAACACGACAAATGTGTAAAGATCTTTGCTTCTTTAACGTCCGTAATAGAATCGAACACACTGACATACATATACGAGCCAAACACATTTTCTTTGGGCTCCGCCGCAGTCGGGTAAAAAGCGACATGTTTTCACACTTATCTCTTTTATCACCATGCACGTTCTCAGAGCACAGTTCATAATAATTAAACATCGCACACGCGGTGCATTTCTTTAATGCGCAGTTTAATAATAACACAGCGGCGACGATTAAAAGATCCAAGAACGCTGAGTGTGAAAACATCATGTCAGCTGCCTAGGCACTCGGGCGCAAATAGTTAGCGGGACCAAATAAGTCATTAACACGAGGTAAAATACAGTGCTTTTCATTACGAATATAAGGAGAGTACCTATAGACATAACTCTGCAGCTCGAAAAAACAAATGAAGTTCGGAATGCCACTTTACCGCCCATTTTATTTTTGAAGAATAAAAAGAAAAGACATTTAAATCAGCAACAGTTACTCAAAACATTAGACATACTGACTATTTAATACGAGTACATTGAGACATTTTCCTCGCGATGTTTTCCTTTACCGTTAGCGAGTGGTATTACTACTATAACTTCTCAAATGTACATAGCTTAAAGAACAAAATCATTGGTACATGCCCGCACTAGGAATCGAACCCGGGTCTCTCGCTTCCGAGTCCATTGTTCTACCCACGGGCTACCGGAGCTCTAAATTATAATAAAATAATTTAAATAAAACTTTATTCAGAAGACAGTACAGGATAATATCCAACAAATTCGCCAAACTGCCACGCAGTTTGTTGGCGGATACATGCGCTCTTATGGCAATTGTTAGGTATTACAAATCTATATTTAGTTTGTGTAAAAAATGTAAACTACATCTGTACGAGTAGGTTGGTACAGTCATCAAGAAATCGTCCATCACAATCGGTCAGGTTGTAACGGTGCAAACCTCTTTACACAATTTTTTATATTTTTTAATTCTGTCTATAATAAAAAAAAAAAAATATTACGTCACTCGTTTTTGAGATTTCCTTAATTTTTTAGCATTACCTACTACTTCACATTTCGACTAGACCAGACCATATAAATCGTCCTTTACCTGCTTATCCTATTGTTACCAGGTTTTCTGTTTATATTGTAGAAACAAATAAAATACATCTATAATATTAAAATGAATCGCTAAATGTGTTGGTAAGCGCAAATCTCGGGAGCAGCTGAATCGATTTAGCTAATTCTTTTTTTAGAATATTCCTTGAAGTTGAACATGCTTCACAAAATGTGAAATTAAATTTCGCAAACTGTTTTTTTATAATTTGACAGCTGTCCTCAGGCAACTTCAGATCTATCTGCTAGTATGAGTAATGAAAAGACATCACATCATCACATCACACCAATATTATAAAGGCGAAAGTTCGTGACTGTGTATAGGCTGAAAAGATTTACTTTTAACCCGCTCCTCAGGCAACTTCAGATCTGCTAGTATAAGTAATGAAAAGACATTAAAGACATCACACCAATATTATAAAGGCGAAAGTTTGTGAGTGTGTATAGGCTGAAAAGATTTACTTTTAACCCGCTCCTCAGGCAACTTCAGATCTATCTGCTAGTATGAATAATGAAAAGATATCACATCATCACATCACACCAATATTATAAAGGCGAAAGTTTGTGAGTGTGTATAGGCTGAAAAGATTTACTTTTAACCCGCTCCTCAGGCAACTTCAGATCTATCTGCTAGTATGAATAATGAAAAGATATCTCATCATCACATCACACCAATATTATAAAGGCGAAAGTTTGTGAGTGTGTATAGGCTGAAAAGATTTACTTTTAACCCGCTCCTCAGGCAACTTCAGATCTATCTGCTAGTATGAGTAATGAAAAGATATCACATCATCACATCACACCAATATTATAAAGGCGAAAGTTTGTGAGTGTGTATTGTGTATGTTTGTTTCTTCTTCACGTCTTAACGACAGGCGCGATTTTAATAAAATTTGGTATTGTTTATCTGACACCTCGGATTAACATTTGGGCTACGTTTTACTGCGGCTAATAATTTACGAGTTAAAGGCGAAACTTTGTGAGTGTGTATGTTTGTTACTTCTGCACGTCTAAACGGTTGAAGGTATTTTAATAAATTTCGGTATGGAGTTAGCGGACACCCTGGATTAACACATAAGTAAGCTACGTTTTACTGCGGAAAAATACCTTATCCCCATGGGAAAATCGATTATTTTCCCTAATAAACCACTGGTAACACCACAGGGCACAGCTAGTATTATATAAAGGAAGCCGGACGTGGGTCAGTCGGACAACCTAAATACCGCTGGAAAGACAACAAAGATCGGCCCCTAATGAACACTCCATTACACATACAGTTGACGATTAAAGAGACGGAGAGATGGCGTCTTTTGGTGGCGGAGGTCAAGGTTCGTGGGTCGCTGCCAGGCGTATTACCAACATTATTTAATAATCAAAGACTTAACGATATTATGGCAAAGTACATATTAAAAGGATTATAACAAATTTAGTTTTATAAAAAAAAATTAAATAGGTTTTTAAATTTGTTCCTTAGCACGGGTTAGTGCATTAAAAATAAAAAATAGTGTAATCATGTGGGTACAGTGATCGTTCCGATGTTAAACCTAACTGCAAAGTAGGTAGTCGGGGCTGTAAGTAATGCAATTTGCTTAAGTCAGATGTCGCTGCCTGTACGTAATACAGAGAATATTGTAAAGAGGTTCGAAATTTCATTGATGCCGTGAGTCGCCCATTGGCTCAATTGGTAGAGCGCTGGCACGGATAGCCAGAGGTTGCGGGTTCGAATCCCGGCATGGGTGAAATTTTTAGCCTCTAAATAGGTTTTTAAAAAAAATTTGATTACCAATACATATTTTCAATAAAATAAAAGACTGATAATGATACCGCTTCCAGCCATTTTGACTGAGACCGCCGCGTGACGTCACGCTTGAGTAACATTGGTGAACTTCACCCGTGTTTTGTTTGACATTTGATGTTTCGTTACCTGGGCGTGACATCAGATTTGACGCCATGACACTGCGAGCTGTTTTCCCACAGATTTTAAATAATTTTAGAAAAATTGCTTTAACACGTTGCCAGTCCAATGACTCCACATGGAGTCACAGACAGTATTGACTTGGACGCCCATGACTCCAGTAGGAGTCACGATCGCAAGGTAGAATAAGGTAAATTTATTTTGTGGGCGTGTGAGTTAGAGCAAAGATATTTCCATGGGCGTATGAGTTACAAAATGAAGTATTTAAAGAGTAAAAAACACGACGTATTTTTTTTTTCTAAAAAGTTTTTATGTGGCATCATAAATTAAACTATTTTTTAAATGTAAGTTCTGTATTTAATGAAAAACAAATCAATAAATAACATTATAACAAGTGCGATAGAAAGTTGTTTTACATTTTGGGCACCAAGTAGTCACTCTGGAAGCTTTTGCGCCAGCAATTTTTAAAGTTTTACCTTGTAAAAAAAGTTTATTGTAGCATCCTACACAGCGTTCCTTTTTAGAGGTTCGGCCTTCTGGTTTCTCAATCTTCTCAAAACTGTGTTTACTTACAAATGATGGCTCTGCAGTAGCAGAAGTTGGTCAGTCCTCATTTTTTATTGCAAACAATTCTTTTAGCTCATGAAGAAATTTCTTCATGAGCTGCTGCGACAGTAAGTTTTTTTCCGGCCAGTATTCTTACGGACTTCTTTGTAAATAATGTAGGTATGCTATTATAACAGCGATTGAAAACAAGTCTATGGCAATTTTGTTGTACCATATCATGGTTTTTCTAGATGGGTTATTGTAGCTTATTGATTGATTATACGTCGGTGCCCTCTTTTGCCCTTATTATACTCCAGTATTATTTCAAGTTTTAGTTGTGGTCTTCGTCCTCTACCCAGTTTCATTGATTTGCCACAGCATGTTGAAAGAAGAAAAACGTGACGCTTGTCATGCCAGTTTAGAACGTTTGACTTCTGCAATCTCTCCTTTTTACAATTTAGAGCTAACAACAGTTTTTGGCAAACCCTTTCGTTTTTGTTTACTGTGGGAAATCAGTGCCGCGGCTCTTCAAAAATTCTGCCAGTGGAATGCTAGTATAGAAGTTATCAGGAATAATTAATAATCAGTCTGCCTTCATTTAGCAGATTTTCAGCCAACTGCGAAACAATACTTCTAGATAAATCCAAGACGAATACTTTTTGGCTTTAGCTCTAGTAAATTTCGTAGCTCCACCCAATTATTGTGCATATTTTGTTAATTTTAATTCCATACTTACATTCCATTCGATGGAATGTACTGTCGAAAAAGAAGGCGACCGCGAAAATGCACCATTGATTCATCGATGACAATCATTCGACCCGGCCAGGTCGTTGACTTGCATTGACCATTATTCTCGCAGCTGACGATCACTTGGGGCAAATATATCAAGACTGGACCATAAAGACAGGTTTTCTGTACCTAGGTCCTGCCCAGATACCTTTTCAGCTTGAGTGAAATCAGTGATGTTCTCAGTTGACTCAAGTAGAAGAGGTGTAGGAGATTCCCGATCAAAAACGATATCTTCTTCTTCTTAGGAACTCAGCTCCACGTCACTGTTTTTCAACACTCGCAATATATCTGTATCACGAAGTCTTTTATCCATTTTGTTACGAAATATCTTTCATAGAACGTTAAAATGCACAACTGATAAGCTAGTTATCATTTTAATATGAGGGTAGATTAAAAATACTATAATTTTGGTAGGTGGTGCCATTGAAAATAAACACTTTTTTATCGTCATGCGTTCGTGATTCTAAGCGGAGTCACGAGATTTTGCATTCATACGCCCATGACTCCGTATAGCGTCACACACATTTATGCTCATACGCCCATGACTCCATACGGAGTCATGGTGTTTTTCCGGAAAAATGAACAAATTTTCCATTTGTAAACGCATATTTAGTAAAGTATTAGGGCATTACTTAAACTTAAAACAAAAAATCTATTGGACGTATGGGTAGTACCAAACCTCTTGTATGGGGACAGGGAACGTGTTAACCCTTGTTAAACTTTAGTTTACTACTGAAATATAGGTTTATTTGTAAATAATGTGTCCCCATATTATGGAAGAGGATTAAAAAATCTTTCGTCATGTCTAGGCTTTTTTATTTTATTATTTTTTTGTGGTTCGATAACCACCAAGCTACCACGAGCAAGAGGAAGAGGATTAAAAAATCTTTCGTCATGTCTAGGCTTTTTTATTTTATTATTTTTTTGTGGTTCGGTAACCACCAAGCTACCACGAGCAAGAGGTCCTGTTGTACTGTTGTTTGCTTTCCTTCCTGTACCACTGAGGTACTTTATTATGACAATATTTAGTTTTTTGCGACATCAAAATAAATCTGCTCTCAAATTTGCTTACGCATACTTAGGTATCTAAAGTGACTGTTTTGCAGGGCTCTTCTCTTAGCCTTACTTTGTATCTATATAAAAGATCACCCGGATGAGACTGAACACTTGTCTTATTACAAATGTTTCCGATAGCACGTATGTTTGGTCAACACGTTGTTATTGGCAATTAATGTCAGTAAGCCGAACGTAGCCGTCGCGTACGCTCAAGTTACTTTATATCTTAAGCTCTATAAGGCCTGACGTGTTTCGTCTCGATTAGAAAGTGTCTCTTGTATATTTAATAACTGATTTATAAGCTTGCGTTCATTGTGTACATTTCAATTAGAATAAAAAAAGTTTGGGTGGACGAGAAAAATTGTTCTCAAAATGTTGAACAAAACCAGTGCCACGCTGATGCTTCAAACGATAATGGTTCTAATGGATAAACAGAATTCCACTACACGTTACCCCGGATTGATTGGTAAGTTTTTGTGGATTTTATTTTGTTGTTACCTATTCGTTTATTTCGCGTTTACTTTCTGCTTACTGTAAAACTTGTGACCCTGAATGTAAAAATAATAAACATAAGTTTTATAACTACCTACCACTTTAGTAATAACAGTTACTAATTAATTAATTCTAATATTTATATATAATATTCTTGGTAATTCTGGCTTCTTAGCATTGCATAGAAACCATCACTTTTTATCCAATATCAAATACGATCAAAATGATGAAAACCGAGTTAGACAGATATAAAATATCAACAAATCCACTCACATCTAATTGGTTCAGGAAGCCAATAAATAAGTTTTATATCTTACAACTGACTGACAAAAGCCACTTTTATCACCCATTTTACGAGTTTTATCGAACTACCGTAGCAGAGCTTAAGACTCGCTGGCCGCTGATTTCGTACCACGTGACTAACCGTTTTCTTCTTTCAACTAAGAGGACGCTGAGATTGAGAGGTGCTACGGATCTTTCGGGTGCTTTTCAAAGGCCTACCCATGGACAGAAAACCGGCCCGACAACTACTTTCCCGAACCGCCAGAACATATGCACATACAGTGAGTATAATCAATGATGTTTACATGTTTGTGATGTCTTTGTTTCTGGTTCCCACGACACAGGGTATCCTAGTGTGGGGCCAAGAGCAATGTATGTGCCTGTATGTAAATGTTATGTTATAGACGGAGTTTACACGTTCAGTCTGGCGTCAGTCAATTCCATCAGTTTGGTTAGACTGACGGCAGACTGATTGTCTATTCAGTGGACTGGTAGACCGTGGTGCAGACTGACGGATATTCGAATATTTTGGTATTTTATTAGTCTGGTATCAATCCGAGCTTGATCAAGGTCACGGACAGAACTGACGCCAGACTGAACGTGTAAAACTCCGTCATAGGTCTCTTCGGAATCGCTAGTACCTATTTAAGACAGAAACTGAAATTGACTTATTGTACTACTAAAAATAAAATGCAATAACCTGTCACCAAATTGCCTGCAAGAAAATCCAAATCCGCGCCGAAATTAATAAATTCTCACTAAATTGCTTTTGTAAAAAATACCCCTATTTGGTCAGAATTTTGTTTTGTTAGGGCTTACTATATTATTTTTTTGGCATATAAAAATAATATCGTAAGCTCGACTGTGCGTGGTACACAGTCAGCAAAACGGTTACCTAGTAAGGTGTACGTGCTAGCCCTTACATTATAAATCGGTATTTCCCTTTCTTACCATTCCATTGGCACTCGTGGCTGAGTACTAGCTGTACTCAGTACTCACTGACGGGTCTTCAACACTCATCGCCGAGAGCCAGAATTCGGTCTACGAACATGTTTCACCCCTCAATGCTAGGCTGTAATTTCCTCCGGCCTTAAAATTTTTCTAAGAAGGCCTCAACTATGTCTTGGTGCTTTTGGTAGTTTGTTGAGGTAGACAGAACACAGTAGGTACTGGTCGAGGCGCATCGGGTGATTTAAGGATCTTGATCATTTTCCGTACTCAAACAAATAGAAATAAATGAATTTATTTATACCAAGGCACAACCTTGCGCTGTGGCGCTCATTAGGGGAGGGCTATGTCCAGCAGTGGACTAATATAGCCTGAAGAAGAAGAAGATACCAAGAATGTTACACATTTACTAGCCAGAGGTCGAGGGTTCGAATCCCGGCATGGGTGGAATTTTTAGCCTCTAAATAGGTTTTTAAAATTTACAAGCAAGTAAAGAAAAAAAGATGTACTTCCATCCGTCCTCATTGTCGTCAGAATTTAGTAAAAATCAATAATAATTAACTATTAATTGCAAGAAAGAAAGACATCTAATGACAATTTTTCTATTAAAATTATAACTGTAAACAAAATGTCAATATAATTAAATAAACATCTGATCGCTCCTTAAAAACTTCGGCTAAAAATCGGCATGTTTTGGCATAAAAATTATTCACATAATACTTGCTCCGTCAAAAAATCGCTATTTATATGATTCCCACATTAGAAAGCATTTTTTCGCAAAAACGATTGTTATATATTTTTTCATTAAACTTAGTACAGGCACAATACTGGCAGCAATGGCAGTGTAACTGCACTGCACAGCATAGGGATCCTCTGCATCAGGTGTGCCCCGGAACGATCGTCAAAGCTGATGTTGCCCTGACTCTTAACGCTTACGTTGGTAACACTTTAGTGATATATTAATAAAATAAGCATACTTTTGATATGAGATGTGAGAATTAGATAGGTAAAAATACCGACATTTTAAATACACTTTTGTGTTCTTATACTTAATTTTAGAATTCAATTTTCTGAATCAAAAAGTAGGTGTAGGATAAGATAATATGTTTAAAATGTCTATCAAACCTTCAGACCACATTAGAAATCTGAAATTTATTTTTACGTAAAAAAAATATATTCTGAATATTCAATAATTATGATATGATAAATTATTTATTTACATTGCATTCCGCAAGTATATACAGTTGCCATAACTAAAAATATGGATCTTTGTGGACCATCTTTCTTGAATGACAATGTACAACGTTATTGTTATTGCAGTTTTCGCATCGCGTTGTAGTGGAGAAAAAGACAGCGAGAAATTCCACACTGACCATCTTTTCTCAAATCATCTTAAATCAGATGTTGGTACTAGTATATCTACCAACCTAAAGAGATCCTGTGAGTGCAATCAAGAACTTACAATACTAAACCATTACTATTCTTAAAAAAAATATGTAATGTTGGGCCAGACACACACAGCACCCAGTCACGAGTATAACGTAGGGGTCATCGCCAGTCTTATTTATCAAAATATAGGTACTTACACATTTTTTTTTAATTATTAAAGGAGTGCGAGCGCAACAGAATGTCAGGTGTAACAGCAGCCTTAAATAAAACCCTTCCCGGGCAATCCCAGGCCCGTATTGTATACTAGAGACAAAGTAGGTATAATTTTCATAACAAACACCGTCATCCTGAATTTAAATTTTAGCGTAACTGAGTAATTAAACTATTGTGCTAATAAAAGGAAGTTGCTTAGATAGCGGCCGTGAGGATGCGGTCATTGGAAACCAAATTAATTTGTTATCTGTTTGTCAAAATTTCTGCGCTTTGTTCGTAAGCCACAGCCAGTTTCAGGCCGTTGGCTTTTTGTTACGGTGTATATTTCAATTGATTCAGCTTTTTTCCGAGTGTAAAGCAACATTTTTTTGGGGTAGAGAACACTTTATTGCGCAACCAGAAAAAAAAAAGAATTACGATCGAACCCAAACCTAATACTGTCAAAGACAAGAAATTGTGTAGGTAATAAGGGTTGATATTTTTTGACTGAACGAAATGAATGAAACACCTAATTGCCTAAGCGAATAACACAATGGATATTATTGCTTTTCGTATTTTAACAAGTTCAATCCACGGTTTGTTCACATCCAGGCAAAAGCTGAATCACATCACGCTAATATTATAAAAGCGACAATTTGTGAGTTTGTATGTTTGTTACTTCTTCAGTTCTAAATGGCTTGAGCGATTTTAATAAAATGTGGTATGGAGTTAGCTGACACTCTGGGTTAACACAATAGGCTGAGTTTTATTGCGGGAAAATATCTTATTCCCATGGGAAAATCGATAAACCGCGGGTAAGGGTGGTATTACACTTATCAAATATCTTTGTCCAATGTACGATTTGATCAAAGAAATTAGAAGAAATTGGACGACTTTATCGAATGTCTTGGAAACACCGATATTTGATCAAATATTAATGACACTTAAATCAAAATGGCTGCAAACAAGATATCGTGGCCGAGTCCAATGACAAAATTTTTAATAAATACTTTTTTTTGTTTTGACTTTTGGTTTTTCATTAATAACATAACGATAATAATAGCACTACTTAAAGACGCAATAGCAGCACATGGAGACGCTCCACGTTCCTCCATTTTCTTAAGACTATGCAAAAAATATTGGACAAAGTTATTGGACAAGTGGAATGGGCTTACCTCAAAGAATTTTTATAAAATATTTGACAGCAAAATTGGGCAAAGATATTTGATAAGTGTAATATCACCCTAACACCGCGGGTTAATTGATTTTCCCATATAGAGGAACCGGGTGCTTTCCCTAATAGGCACATATGCTTATTGGGATATAGTAGCATTTTTATTTTGACTGTCTCGTTGGTCTAGCGGTGTAAAGTCTGATTCCGGAGGTCGTGGGTGCGATTCCCACTGAGGGTACCGTACATTAGTGCAAATGGCCTTATTCTGTATGTATTTCTATGTTTGTGACATTCTTGCATGGTTACGGCCCAGGGTCTTGTGGGAAAGTTGTTGTTTTATTTCTATAGTTGGGTAATTTTCAGGATTTCCCAATAAACACCTGAGTACATTCTGTATTTGCGAACTCATAGCGTCAGCAAACTATTTTGACATTGATTAGTGATCATGCCCATTGCAATAGTTAAGTAGGCATACCTAGTATATACTCGTACCTACCTAAATAAAGTATGTACTTAGGCACTGTACATAAATCTTTGTTTATCTGCCTCTAAACGAGATCCGCCTTCCAGTTAGGTTTTAATTATTTTATTTATCCTCAGCTCTGATAAGAGTCGGGGGCTCGTCCGTGACATCAATCAATCAATGCACAGCACAGACAAACTAACAACTTACATGCTTAATTTTACACCCGAGCCAAGCGATATTATCGTCTCAGTCATTAGTTTTACAGTTCATTTCAAGTACAAATCCAGAGTGAAGCATCGAGAATAAACAAAATGTTCTCATACAATTCCCTTACAATTCTGCATAAGGAGTGATGCGCTCTTTATCTATGCAAGCGTCGATAAGGGCCCGCCTATGTCACAAATGTGTTATTTGTGGACATGTTTATTTTTGGGTCCATTGGCTGGCTACCCGTTTTATCTGAAACGGATTCGAGTGCCGACCTTTGAACGCAGACATTACGTACCATCGACGTTTTAAGTCGATGCCAATAACATTTTAATTAGGCAATATGCAATATAGACTTGTTGTTCAACTGATAATCAAATTACGCGTCTTCATGTTTTCAGATACCCTGTGTTTACGAGAAGGAATCGAAAGATACCTGTCATTCTGCAAGCTGACAAGTTGGATAAGATCCGCAACGCAAATCTCGATCCACGAGGGCCGTTTTATTTCATCTCCCATGGTTTCTTGGAGGGCGGGGATAAAATATGGGTGAGTAGCCTGCGATCCCCAACCCGCATGCCCAGCGTGGGGATTATGGACATTACCCCCCCCCCCCCCCCCAATGATGGCACAACCTTGCGCTATGGGGCTCATTAGGGGAGGGCTATGTCCAACAGTGAACTAATATAGCCTGAAGAAGAAGAAGAAGACTGTAGGAGCATAACACTCATTGTATGTTATGCTGTAGGAGAATAACACTTGATTTAATCACACTTGCGTTTTATTTTATTTCTCACAGTCACTAAACAATAATGTGTTGTTATCAATTATAAAATTGACAATTAAAACCAAGCACATTTTTAAATTCTGTCTGATAGGCCACGCTAGAAAACTTAAGCAATTTCTATAAGTGAATTTTAATGTTTAGTTCGTGCGACAACTGCAACAGTCAACTGTCAGCATACGACAGCCATCAATCAAATGTTCTTGATTGATGTCTGTCGTATGCTGACGTTTGCCATGAATAGTATAAAGTTTTTCCGTTACCATCGTTAACCTGCCATGACTGAAAAGAGCTAGCACCCAAAAATTAAAACCTTTGAACGGTCTAGAATGACTGCATATCTAAAAGCCCTAAGTTCTCCGACCGTACCCCTAAAACAGGTGTTATCTTTACTCTCTAATTATAAGTATTTAAAATCAGAAATAAATATCTAAGTACTTATTACTTTTCAATGACCTAAGGCCCTCGATGATTAAGTTCACGATTATTTAAACATTACGTCAAAAAAATCGTGTTCGTGTTCGTCCACGACCATAAATTATATTAATTATAATAATAACTAAATATGGTTTTGCTATACTCTGTTTTGGATTTCAAAAAATATACCAAAATTCTTATCACAAATTAGGTGTTAGTGTCCTCGCTTGTCAAAATTGTATTAAATAGCTGTGATTACACTATTTTTATTTTTAATGCACTAACCCGTGCTAAGGAACAAATTTAAAAACCTATTTAGAGGCTAAAAATTTCACCCATGCCGGGATTCGAACCCGCAACCTCTGGCTATCCGTACCAGCGCTCTACCAATTGAGCGTAATAATAGCTCAATTGGTAGAGCGCTGGTACGGATAGCCAGAGGTTGCGGGTTCGAATCCCGGCATGGGTGAAATTTTTAGCCTCTAAATAGGTTTTTAAATTAAATAGCTGTGATTCACATTGCCCTCAACTATTCGCTCGTGCAGCGCAATAAGTCCTATAGAAATCGGACACTCGGAGAACCCGACCCTAAGCTAAGGCAGACAATATTTCCAGATCCAAAACATGGCTGACGCTCTCCTGAACTTGGAAGGCAACGATGGGGCGTCGGTGATCATAGTGGATTGGCGCGGTGGGTCTCAACCTCCGTACGGACAGGCTGTGGCCAACATCAGGCTCGTGGGGGTCATGACCGCTCACCTAGCGCAGAATATCTATGTAAGTACCTACTGAAAGACCGATATTAAAAATATAGGACGATCCACTCCGGTCAACGTTCAACGCCCACTCAAGTAAGAGTTTCTTATTCATCCCATCCTCGTTCACTCGGCGTAGATGAAATAACGTTAAGAATTGTCATTTGACGTTCATTCTGTATTTAGATTTAAGTATTCTTTATTGTTTATAAACCATCGATATTAACCCTTGCATATCCCCATTGCTGGGGCACGGGTTTCCTCTTGCATCACAGGAAGGTTAGGCCATACTCCACCACGGGGGCCAAATCCGGGTTGATGGAGGGTTGTAAGACGTGGTGGGCCTTACTGTCAGAAGTTATCAAGCCGCCCATAAGGTCTCTGACATACTGTTGTTACATGACAGCCGTCACCAATGGCTTAACGTACCTTGCGAGGCAGGGAAGCGCTCGGAAAAATGCCACTAGCGGTAGTCACGGGACGGTCACCAATCCTGTACCTGACCACGCCTTTTGTTGTTTAACTCAAGTGATTGCTTCCAATCACTCGGTTCAATCCATTAATCGCTTCCGTATAATTATATGAATACCTATTTATGAAGAAACGAAACCCTCTACAAATAATTAATAAATTAAATTTCTTTACTTTATTAAGTTGTGAAACCTTGAAAGTAATCCTGGCGGCGCCTATGGAACTTTTTGGGAGGACTGCCAGGCACAAATTTGACAGGTTCAAAATTTAGTTGGGAAGAATAAGTCAGCTGTTGATTGCAAACTCATGATTATGGTTTTATGACTCGACAGGTGAGCTAGATGTCTAAATACTTTCCTTTCTTTTATTTTAGAGTGTACTGGGACTCGCAGATTTGGACAACTTCCATTTCATTGGACACTCGCTCGGTGCACATCTTGGTGGTTACTGTGGACATGCTTTGCAAAAGGTAAGTTAAAAAAAGCCAAGCGATCTCGAATTTAAGTAAAGACGTCGAAATCATCGACTTCAACCCTTTGTAAGTTCCCACTGGTGGGGCACGGGTCTCTTCCTGCGTCGCAGAAAGGTTAGGCCAAACTCCACCACGGGAACCAAGTCCGGGTTGGTGGAGGATTGTAAGACAATGGCGGGCCTTACTGTCAGAAGTTATGAAGCCGCCCATAAGGCCTCTGACATACCTTAACGACTGTCATGACATGACAGCCATCACCAACGGCTTGACGTGCCTTGCAAAGAACGTAAGCGCTCGGAAAAAATGCCACTAGGGGCAGTTACGGGACGGTCACCAACCCAGCACCTGACCGCGCCTGTTGTTGCTTAACCCGAGTGATGGATTCCAATCACTCGGTCGGACTAGGCCACGAGCCAGTAAAGCAAAATAAAAGAAATCTTGTGTCTTTTTGAGAAATAAATCTTGTTTCGAAAAATTCGCGAACAATTAGTACTGCCTATCTATTCTATTAAACATCCTTGATCAGACCCTACTAACGCTTAGCACAGTTTCGAATTGGTGGCGACATAGTTATTGAAAATGCAAATAAGGTCCTTTGAAAAAAACATACTAACGTACGCGGTAAGGCGCATTCCTTATGCTACATCACTCTATAAATAAACTGAATCCACCCAAAATTCACCCATGAATTTTGGGTGGATTCAGTTTATTTATCAAACCTTACACACGATATCCAGACTTCTAAAGTTAGTAAAATGAAGTAAGCCATGTCACCAACATTTTGTAGTGTAGCATCATCCCTTGCTAAACTTTAGCTAAGCATTGTTTTAATTTTTATATATGTGTCGTGGCGCGACAGGAAGCCCGTGTCCAGCAATTAGAAAACCCCTGTGAACTTTATTTCGTGTGCATTAAAATGTGAATTAATTACAGAAATTCAACCTGAAACTCGGAAGGATAACGGGCCTGGATCCCGCAGCTCCATACTTCAGTAAAACCGTCACCCTGGTTCGCCTTGACCGGTCGGACGCTAATTACGTCGATATTATACACAGCAACGCCATTCCTCTTTATTATGCTGGTAAGAATAAGTTAAGGGCCGAAAAGTCGAAGTCAGAAGATCTCATCCAAGTGGCAAGAAGACACTGGGTGCAAGCCGCTTCCAACCGCCCCTGTTGCAAATCCATGGAAGAGGCCTATGTCCAGCAGTGGACTTTTTGTGGCTGAAAGATGATATGTTAAGAAACTAGGCTCAATTTCAGTCAAATCCAAAAGTCAGAGGTTCACAGAATTTAATAATTTTAATAACTGAAACCAATTCAATAACCAATAAGAACCAATCCGGACTTGGCCCCCGTGGTGGAGGATGGTCTGGTCTATACCTTCCTCAGGGAAGAGACCCGTACCCCTCAGTGGGGACATAATGGGTTGATGATGATGAATAACGGAAAATCACAAAGTAAATGTGCGGCGTTTGACCAGTGGATAGAACAATGGACTCGGAAGCGAGGGGCCTAGGTTCGATTCCAAGTGCGGGCATGTACCCATGACTTTATTTTTTTAGTTATGTACCACAAGATGTAGCGAGGTACAGTAGCGACAGGAGTTACAGGTGTGAAGGAAAACATCGTGAGGAAACCTGAGTGGCTGAGCTGTTCACATACCTCAAAAAAAAACTCACTCTGAAATACAGGCCCAAAACCTATTCATATTCATCAAGTGTCGGGGAACCATTTTATTTTTTAAGTGTTAACACAATTGAACTTATTTCTTAATGATTCGCGATACTCATACATAGTTATTGTTAAACGGGTCAAATCGCGATTATTTATTACTTAAAACGTAATTACCTTATTTCCCGACGTTTCGGCAGCGTTACAGTTGCCGTGGTCTCGCGTAGACTAAGGGCCGTTTTCTCCATAGAACCAAATCTAGATTACGGCAAGCTAAATCCGGTTTTGGACTCCTAATCGAGATTACAATAACAAATTGGATTTCTCCAACATCGTAAACCAAAGTTTAAACTAAAGTCTCTGAACGGCCGATATTGAACGATTAGCTTCTAAAACCAGATTAACAGTCAGACAAATGGCAGATATCAGCTGCCAAAAGACGTGAAAGGTTTTACTTTACCAAATAAGTATACGAGGTAATTAAGGCCCACCTTTATTTAAAAATAATTCAACTTCAGGAAAATAAGGTTATTAAGAAAAAGGCATGAAATTTATACTAATTATTTATAAAATTATTCTCATGGAAGGTAAAAATCACAAAACAATAAAAATAATTGACAGTAACAATGGTTTTTAAAAACCACTCATATGGGCCTTATTGAGCAATATCAGGGTATTAAAGCCCACTTCTTAAATGGACATTGTGAGACAAATAACAATAATCAAATTTTTTTACCTTAACGCCGAGTATAAAATGACATTTTCTATTACACAATGAAGAAAAAAAAATTGTTTAACAAAAAAAAATGCCCGTGGGCCTTATTAGTCATAAGGTAAGAAGAATTGGCTATTTTACTTTAACTAAATAAGATAAACAAAAAAAAACATGTTTCCATATAATACTCTATCAACTTATCATTTTAACGCAATATAACAAAAAAACACACCTTTTTTATTTTCTAACCAAAATATATATGGGCCTTATTGCACCAAGGGCTTAAATTAAACCAATTCTTTGTTCTAACAACAAAGTAAATCTTTCTTAACGTATATTAGGAACTTTAACAAAAAAATCAGCCTTGTAAATGAGATCTATTAATCGTGCTTGTATTAATTTTTATCATTAAATAACTAAATACAATCTGGGCAAATAAAAACCTCGTCATCGTCTTTAGTTAATCCCACGCATTCCTCGTGATACCAATCGAAACATTTTTGGCATCTCATATCTTCTTTGCTTTCTATTTTGCAGCCATGACAAAACCATTTATCATTCGGATCTGTATTGTTTTTCTCCCTTTCAATGTTACGTTTATTCTGCTTCTTTTGGGTTTTGGCTTTATTCTTTATCTGTTCTGTAATTTTTTTATTCTTTGTATTTTGTTTTTTCTTCTTTCTTTTTTCTTGATTATTGTATTTTTTTGAATTGTTTACTTGTTCCGTCTTACTACTGACATTCTGTTTCCGTTTCTCAAACAAGTCTTTTACAATCCTCTGTCCTTTTTAATTAAGAGCCTTACGTCGTGGCGTAGACTTAATAACAGCGAAATTAGTAGGGATAAGTTCCTTAAATGTGGTTGTTGACGATGTTTTATTTTGCATTTCAATCAGAGAAACATCGTCATCGAGATCGTCTGATAGGTCTATTGCCTGAATATGTCTTGAACTTCCTGTTTTTGAAGGCGTTTTATCTCCTTTTTGTATCAAATCATAGTTTTCATCATTGGAATCACTGTAAGGATCGTAAAAATTTATGTTTTGTTCATTCCGTTGAGTAATGATATCTTCAATGTCCAAAAGTGATGAAGAGTCTGTTGTCGATGAATGCCTTGTCCTGATAGCAGCAGTCCCTGGAAATGCTGGAAATAAATGCCTCGTCCTGATACCAGAAGGCCCTGCTATTGGTGAAACTGAATGCATTGCCCTGGTACCAGAAGGCCCTGCCACTGGTACTGGTTCTGTCACTTCTTCATCAGATTTTTGCGCAACATTATCTTTGTTGATCTAGAGATAGATCTAAGGAGAAACTATAGTCAACCAAACGTCCTTGAACACAAAGTTTAGGTCCCTCTGGTGATGAGCAGATCATTGGAATACTCTCTCTGCTATGGATTTGACGTGAAGTAATTAGTAAAGAAGGCGAGTCCGCATCGTCTCTGGCATCTGTTATAGCAACTGAGTCTTCAATATCAGTCATGTCGGTATCTGACTCATATTGAACATTAGGATCTGAACCAGGGGGGGTTCTGGCACCACCAACTGGAGTAGATGATTTGGGGTTTTGATTATCTGTCAGAAGTGATGGTGCATAGGCATCTTCTGGAATGGCATTTTGGTCGAATGGAAACAGTCCGGTAGCTCTGAAACCACTGAGTATATTTTCAGTATTCATGCACTTCACCCAAACTTTGGAAAATATCTGATTGAACCGCGATTTACTAATTTTTTTTGGTGGGTTGTTGTACAAAAATTTCATAACCTCGAGATCCCAGTAATGTTCGTAAGATTTATTAATAGATTTGTCCAATGGCTGTAGTTCGTGTGTCGTGTTTGATGGCAAACAATAAAAGACAATTTTATGTTTTTCAGCAGCATCTACTATATCGTAGTCTAGATGACAGGAAGCGCCACCATCCAAACATTTTCAGGAGCTTTATGCTTTCCCAGATGTTCAATAAAGTCAATGAACAGCGCGGTAGTCATACTACCCTTGGGAGCCATTTTGACTAATGATCCAGTAGGTAGATTGTCTGTTAATTCCTCCTTAAGGCGTTTACCCTTAAACAGTATCATAGGAGGAATAGAGTTTCCTGCGGCGTTTACGCACATTGCAATACACATTCTCTGCATGTTCTTGGGCTACCAAATGTACCCTGCGATTGCCTTTCTCTGCCAAAACTTTTTGCTGATGATGGATGGTGAGTCAGCATCCTTTTTCATCAATATTGTATAGTCTTTCTGGATGGCTCGGGATATCGAGCTCATCATATAGCTTCTTTAGTTCTTGAAAGTGTTGCTGAACTATAGGTTTATTAAGTTTTTGTGCTCTTGCAGGGTTCATAAACTGAGCTTTGCGTTGTGATACTTTAGGGTTGCGTTTCAGAAACATACGTAACCAGTCCCTGCCTGCTCTTCCTGTATCTTTGTTAAAAGTGTTTGGTATTCCCTGCCTCTCGCAAAATTTAAAAGCTTGTGTTCGTATAACTTGTGGTGTAAGCGGCATACCTATCTTAGCGAATTTTATGATTCTCTCTACTAAATCATTTTCTTGAGACTTAGACTATATGGGATCTCTTCCCAATTTTTTTGTCGTTTTACCGGATTTAAGGTGGTTTCGTAAAGTTCGACGCGGTATATGGTATCGATCACTTGCTTGGCGTTGTGAAAGTTCACCATTTTTCACAGCAGCTATTGCTGCCGCCAAATTATCCTCTGCCCAAAGACCTCGTTTTTTCTTGACAGGTGGTGTCATCTTAATCTAAAAATAAACAAAATAATACTAACGTTAATATTTTTTTACTTATGAAATTCTTAAAGCAATAACTATACTTATATTTTAATAAAATGCTTTAATAATGTAAATATATAAAAAATAACGTATAGGAGAGAACTGGTGATAAGGGGCACCTCTAAACATTAAACTTAAACAACGTTAATCAGCCACATCATTATTCAATATAACAAAAAATGTATTCATTTTAAGCAATGATGTTACATTCCATACGTTAAATAAGGCCCGGGCCTTGTTACCCTCTTAGCAGTGGGCCTTATTAGCTGTAAGACAGTTTCCAGAAAGCAATGCTCTTAGTTTAAATAAAAATAGTGAAATATTTAAAGACATGCACTTCCTGAAGTAGCTTAATGTCTTGTGGTTACTATAACATTAAACAATAATAAAAATGCAACGGAAAACTTACCAAAAGCAGCTATTTGTTCTGAACGAAAATTGGACAGTGTGTTGCCGCGACCGCTTCTCTCGACTGTTCGAGATCGAGAGCCACTGACAAAATGGCGGCCAGTGTGGAATCGCACGCTGTTGCCAGTTCGTTATATTGACAATATCTATGTGTGCGTGAACGCGTAAATGAAAACCATCATTTTGTTTAACTGTTTTTAATACTGGGCTTTATTTACCGCTGGGCCTTAACCTGACCTACTTGTTTTCACTATTGGTGTTGGAACTCTTTTTCGTTTTAACATCATCTTTTATGAGAGCTGTTCAAAATTTATTTCGCATAAAACAAACCGCGCCAGAAACAAAATTCAAAATTGCCGAAAAAGGTTTTGAAATTACACAGAATAACCGGAAATATCACAGAATTCTCGACATTTTTGCCACATGCGTTTCAAAATAAAAAAGTGTTACCACCCTCAAATCCTAGCCTTTTTTGTCTAATCTTTGTAACAAGAACTAGATTTCGTGAACCAGATCAAAAAGTTACCGGAGAAATCGGATTGTCATAAATCAATTTTTTTAACTTCGTTCAAGCATGATCCGGATTATGAAATCCAGTTCTGCGCAGCAAATGGAGAAAACGGCCCTTAGGTAATTACGTTTTACCTAATAAATAGTCGCGATTTGACCCGTTTAATATATTGTACGTTTAATACTTGTTTGTATTTATAATTTTACTAGTACTGATTTTCTTTGTTGAAATGAACACATTATCTCCACCCATTTAGGCCTCGGTATGTCCGAGACGATAGGCCACGTGGACTTCTTCCCCAACGGCGGCTCCACCCAGCCCGGCTGCAAGAAAGTCAACTCGCCCGTCGGCTCAGTCGCCGACGATATGTACCAGACCATGGTGAAGTACCTCGGCTGCAACCACGAGAGGAGTTACGAGTATTTCACGGAGAGCATTGCCCCCTCGTGCCCTTTTATGGCGGTGCAGTGCGACTCTTACGAGGTGAGTGCATAAAACTTACTGCGCTATTAAAACACGTTATGATTTCTTTCCATTGGAGGCGCTAGTTAACACCGCGTCTCTCCACTCCATCTCCACTGTGACCTTGAAAATAGCAATGGCTTTATAGCTATTGTTATTTTCGAGCA
This sequence comes from Yponomeuta sedellus, assembly GCA_934045075.1. Classification (NCBI taxonomy): domain Eukaryota; kingdom Metazoa; phylum Arthropoda; class Insecta; order Lepidoptera; family Yponomeutidae; genus Yponomeuta; species Yponomeuta sedellus. The sequence continues at coordinate 9,935,884 of OW203726.1, read as the reverse complement.
CAGGACTGAGTTAAGTAATTCCGCTTTTAGGTCTGGCGTCCGTATATATCTCGCACGTTGCGACATTTTTAAATATAGGGTGTAGATTTAGCGGGTCTAATTAAGTTTGACGTGTAACTATTTATAGGCATACGTTTGATAAATGTACTCTCTAGACAATATTCCTAGACAATAAAAAATCTAGATTAAAAGAGTTAGACGGACGCCAGACTGAAATGACGTTACAATGGTCCTTCCCTTTGCCCAAGTAACCTCTGTGTCAATATTATTGAAACAGTTTTGGACGGGTCTTTTAACGGTGTTATTTATAAAATCGTGTTTTATAAATAACACCGTTAGCCATTTTACATGATGGCAACCTTACACTTACTTCGTATTTTTAGCATTAGAAATTTCGTAAACAAAGAAGCAGGGCTACTGCTTGTTACTTATTACGTAGATATAACATCTGAAACATAGATAGAAAGCTGTATTTACTTGGCTCAACAGTGAACTAAGTAGGTATGTATATTTAAAAAAATATATTTTCTAGGCAGACGATTTTTAGGTTGACTAGCCCTGCTTCTTTGTTTACGAAATTTCTAATGCTGAAAAAAACGAAGTATAGGCTACATAAAAACAAGCAGTAATACATAGGCTGCTACTTATGTATGCGGAATCTGGGATTCCAATAATTTCAAACGCAACGTCTAACCTCCATGGTCAAATTCGTTCTTTTTTTAAATACTGGCCGCTAATATTTTTCTCTTATATACGTTAGTGTTTTGTTTTTGTTGGGTTTAAAATGTCATATCGCTGAAAAAATGGAACTCACTCGTGAAAACATTCGTGCTATGATTTTTTACGATTTTCGACGTGGTTTAACCCAACAACAGTGCATAGATCAATTAACTTCGACTTTTGGTGGTGAAGCTCTATCAAAAACCACTGTGTATCACTGGTTTAGTGAGTTTAATCGCGGCCGCAGTAAGCTCACGGACGAAGTTAAAGAAGGTCGCCCGAAATCGGTGTTTGTGCCACAAAATATTGAAGCTGTGCGAAAACTAATGATGAAACACCGCCATGTTACGTATCGCGAGATAGAGGCTATTCTGGCCATATGTATGACGAGCATTCATAGGATATTACAATGAACATTTGTCTGTAAAAAAAATTTGTTCGCGTTGGATCTCGCACAACTTAACTCAGGATCAAAAAGATGCTCTCGTCGAATGGTGCAAGAAAACCTTAAAAAAATTCAACGGAGGCGACTCAAAATCTGTTTATAAAATCTACACAGGTGACGAATCCTGAATCTACGCGTACGATTCCGAAACTAAACAACAATCAACAGTTTGGGTGTTTCAAAATGAGCCGAACCCTACGAAGTGGCTCGTGCAAAAAGCACTGTGAAGCAAATGGTGACCTGCTTTTTTGGTATTAATGGCCATGTGGCTACAATACCACTGGAGAATCGCAGAACGGTTAATTCGGAGTGGTACACGACCATTTGTTTGCCGGAAGTATTTGAAGAAATACGCCAAAACAACCAGCGACGCAAAATCATACTTCACCATGACAATGCCAGCTGTCATACATCTCAGGAAACTACTACATTTTTGGATGGTCAAAAAATAGAATTGATGGGTCATCCACCGTACAGCCCTGATTTGGCTCCTAATGATTTCTATTTATTCAAAAATGTAAAGAATAAATTACGTGTTTAACGATTTTTGACCCGTGAAGATGCCGTAGATGCGTTGAAACAGCACGTTTTGGAGATACCTCAATCAGAGTGGAAAAAGTGTTTTACAAATTGGTTTCATCGAATGCAAAAGTGCATCGATCATAGTGGAAAATACTTTGAAAAACAATAAAAGCATATTTAGCCATATACATTGGTTTATTTTTTCTATTCCGCATACATAAGTAGCAGCCCTCGTACTACAATATTAACACTTCATTTTATTCTGTAACTCAAATCTTATTCCGAATATCCTTTCCAGACATTCCTCGCGGGAAACTGCACGACTTGTGACAACCACCATTTCTGCATACCGATGGGCTACCACTCGTATCGGATCTACAAACGACTCCAGATGGGCGGTTTAGTCGATACCAACTCGAATATCGCCCTTTACTCCATGACTGGCAGCTCTAAACCTTACTGCAGTAAGTGTGCGGGGTTTAAAAACTACACAATCGTTTGGCCCGAGTGCTTAGTGCGAGTTTTTTAACTACTCGATCGCGATAACGTAAACTCATATTTCTATGGCATCGAGGAAGCGCCACCTAGCGTCAAGTATGGAAATTAAAATAGCTTAGTGCGAGTTGTAATGGTTTACGGTGAGAAGTGAACACGTTTACCAGCCAAAACACGAATAAACGCGAGTGCGAGTTGTACTGTGACAGCGTTTTGCCAGTTCGAACGGTAAACTTACTCATACTCACTACTCAATGCTCGATTCACGCGGTAGTAAAGTTATTCGATTGGATCTGTCAAACTCGCACTAAGCACTCTGGTCTCCTATTCCGTAACTATACACTGTATTACTTTTTAGGTTAATTTGAGAAACGCTGGCTCTCACGTCCCATGTTCGCTTAGAATGTCACGCTCGAGAAATGTGCTTCTCTAAGCAAAAATGACAATTTCTCTGTCGAGCCCGAAATGTCTCGACGCTAACGACTTATTCCCATCTTCCAACCTAAACTTCCACCCTGGGTTGGAGGTTGGGAATTGTTTGTCCCATCTTCCAACCTATGGCAGGTTGGAAGATGGGAATATATTATCTGAATTATTTTTGTTCCCATCTTCCGAACTGACATAAATGAGGTACAGTCAATAAATTAATGGGTTAGTATGTAATTTTGTACAAAGTAATGTGTATACAATCTTTAAATCCAAGTACATACCTAAATAATGATTTCGTTTTCCGATATGGTTTTATCACGCAGACAGACCTATAGGGTTCTATCAATTAATCATGTTGAGCACCTCTTGTTTCAAGAGTGTTATTATCTAACCTCTTTAAATGAGAATAGTATGAAGTAACTGGCACTTCCTGCATAATTCACTACAATGACGTCTATGTCAGTGTTCAGTAATCAATAAATAAACGTCGCTCAAATATTTTTTCTATATTGCATTAAAAAAAGTGGAAAAAATGTCCTCATTTGACCCCAGTTGCAGTACCAGTACCAGTACAACTGGTAAATTAACGTATTTAAAAAGAGGTGGAGGCGAAGTCCTCTTACACAATGGCTACCAATACCATCATCAGAAAAAATATAAAAACAGTTCCATTTACTGGAAATGTACAAACTATAAAAAAAATAAATGTGTAGGAAGCATTACAACAAAAGTAAGTTGTTTTTTAAATATAAAATAAGTAAAGGGTTATTTACTTTCGTTGGTTAATAATACTTGCTTTATTGTTACACAGGATAATAATATCATGAACAGTAAATTACACATACAGTCATGTATACCAGATTCTCCTAAAAATGAGATGGATATTCATTTAAATGAATGTAAAACCAAAATAGAAAATACACTGGCACCGGTACCATCAATATTTCAGGATTTAATAACATCTGTTGAATATACTGGATTAGATTTACTGTCCAAAGTACCAGAATTTAAGAGCGTAAAAAGTACCTTTTATAGAAAAAGAAACGAGTCAATGGGTGTGGAGAAAATAAATTTTAAATCAGTTTCCGAGGTTAAAATCCCACCCAAGTACAACTCATTTCTAGTTGCTGATTACCTCCATGATTCAGTTAGAATCCTTTTTCTATAAAAGGTACTTTTTACGCTCTTAAATTCTGGTACTTTGGACAGTAAATCTAATCCAGTATATTCAACAGATGTTATTAAATCCTGAAATATTGATGGTACCGGTGCCAGTGTATTTTCTATTTTGGTTTTACATTCATTTAAATGAATATCCATCTCATTTTTAGGAGAATCTGGTATACATGACTGTATGTGTAATTTACTGTTCATGATATTATTATCCTGTGTAACAATAAAGCAAGTATTATTAACCAACGAAAGTAAATAACCCTTTACTTATTTTATATTTAAAAAACAACTTACTTTTGTTGTAATGCTTCCTACACATTTATTTTTTTTATAGTTTGTACATTTCCAGTAAATGGAACTGTTTTTATATTTTTTCTGATGATGGTATTGGTAGCCATTGTGTAAGAGGACTTCGCCTCCACCTCTTTTTAAATACGTTAATTTACCAGTTGTACTGGTACTGGTACTGCAACTGGGGTCAAATGAGGACATTTTTTCCACTTTTTTTAATGCAATATAGAAAAAATATTTGAGCGACGTTTATTTATTGATTACTGAACACTGACATAGACGTCATTGTAGTGAATTATGCAGGAAGTGCCAGTTACTTCATACTATTCTCATTTAAAGAGGTTAGATAATAACACTCTTGAAACAAGAGGTGCTCAACATGATTAATTGATAGAACCCTATAGGTCTGTCTGCGTGATAAAACCATATCGGAAAACGAAATCATTATTTAGGTATGTACTTGGATTTAAAGATTGTATACACATTACTTTGTACAAAATTACATACTAACCCATTAATTTATTGACTGTACCTCATTTATGTCAGTTCGGAAGATGGGAACAAAAATAATTCAGATAATATATTCCCATCTTCCAACCTGCCATAGGTTGGAAGATGGGACAAACAATTCCCAACCTCCAACCCAGGGTGGAAGTTTAGGTTGGAAGATGGGAATAAGTCGTTAGCGTCGAGACATTTCGGGCTCGACAGAGAAATTGTCATTTTTGCTTAGAGAAGCACATTTCTCGAGCGTGACATTCTAAGCGAACATGGGACGTGAGAGCCAGCGTTTCTCAAATTAACCTAAAAAGTAATACAGTGTATAGTTACGGAATAGGAGACCAGAGTGCTTAGTGCGAGTTTGACAGATCCAATCGAATAACTTTACTACCGCGTGAATCGAGCATTGAGTAGTGAGTATGAGTAAGTTTACCGTTCGAACTGGCAAAACGCTGTCACAGTACAACTCGCACTCGCGTTTATTCGTGTTTTGGCTGGTAAACGTGTTCACTTCTCACCGTAAACCATTACAACTCGCACTAAGCTATTTTAATTTCCATACTTGTTTTTGTACAATGTTTGCAAAAGAACAAATCAAGAAAGTTAAACATTTCTTCGGTGATGGGACATTTACATCTTGCCCATACCCGTTTTGTCAATTATATACAATTAGTGGTGATTTAGGGAGTACAAATCAGACAACGAACGTTATACCACTGATATTTGCCCTATTAACTGACAAGACAAAAAATACTTATTCATTAATGTATCATCTCATAAAGAAACAAATACCACATTTTAAACCTGGGAAATACACGATGGACTTTGAAAAAGCAGCCATGGGAGGTTTAAGAGCTGTTTTTCCCAATGTAGAACTCAAGGGGTGTTATTTTCATTTTGTGAAATGTGTTAGGAAAAGGGGTAAAAAATTAGGACTCATGAAATTAAAATTGACACGACGCCTAATTGAACTTGCATCAGTATTGCCTTTGTTACCAAAAGAAAATGTATACGAAGGTTGGTCGTATGTGCAATCTCAATATACGGAAGGCAAGAATGAGAAGGCATTTATAAGCTATATGAATAAAATTTGGTTCAAAAATGAAGAATATGTTAATTTATGGAATGCATTTTCAGAACGCCATAGAACGACAAATTGTCTTGAAGCGTGGCATTCCACGATTAATAGACAAATCAAAGAGAAAAAACCTAACATTGCTAAGTTATTACACTGTCTATATAAAAACAGCATATTATTCAAAAATGAATTTCTATTAGTTAAAAATAACCACAAGGCAGTAAAGGAACGTCAGAAGATATCAATTTCCACAGATAATTTCATACAACAAAGTCAAAGGCAATTAGCTGAAGGAGAAATTACTGTAAGCTTGTTCCTAGAAAAATTGCGTTAACATGTTTAAGGTATTGCTGGCTGTTTTTAGATCATGCCACCTCTTTGTGTAATTAGAATATTTTTAAGTTGTTTCTGTCAAGTGTCACTTGTATCAAATAATTTGTTTTTGAGACGTACCAAAATAATAAATACCTGGATAAAATATGACCTTTTTGATTGACGCTGAAGAATATCGACAGTTTCAATTGGAACTGAATGCGAAGATGGAAATTATTAAGCTTCGGCGGGGTAACGCTATTCAGCAACCTGTTCCTAATTTCTGCCTTTGCCTAATGAATTTTAGAGAGAGATGTTTAAGATTCCTCCTAAAATCAATAATTTTTTTAATTTTTGACGATTGTTGGGAGGAAGTAATGGAAAAATTTCGCAAATATCGACTAAAAGGTAAAAAAGTAGATGATAGTAATGTTAGTTAGTAATTTCTACAAAAATAAAAAAAGTAAGTTCAAAAACTAAAACCCGACTACTAAAAAGTGTGAAACAAGAACACCTATTATTTGAAGTAAACACTTTACGATATTTGTTTGATACACATTTCATAGGAAGTTTAGAGGAGAGCCGGGGTCGTATGTCACTTAAGACAAAACGCGTCTACATCGGAGGTGAGTTGGCATACGACCCCGGCTCGCCTTTAAACTTACTATGAAATGTGTATCAAACAAATATCGTAAAGTGTTTACTTCAAATAATAGGCGTTCTTGTTTCACACTTTTTAGTAGTCGGGTTTTAGTTTTTGAACTTACTTTTTTTATTTAATTTATTTTGTGGTTATAAAAGACCAACAATGTATATATTTTTGAAACGTGCTAATCAAGACCTTTCATTTGATACCCCACACGATATCATCAAAAAATATTTTTTTTAGTTCATGTTTCCAAGTCGTCTAGAGGGCGCCACATTCACTTTTATGTGACGTCACATAGCCTATAACCAGCGGACGATAGAAACGCTTCTAACGATACCTAATTTGTCAAATTACATACATACATACATACATACCGGTCAAAAACATAACCCTCCTTTTTGCTTAGCCGTAATCGGGTAATAACTGTACCTACATGTTCCAGATAATCAAACTTCGAAAGATTATGATTGCTCATGTTCAAGGCAGCCATCAGCATTACGTAAAATGTTGACTGGTATAATTTCACAAGATTTTGGCCAATTTTGGGTTGAGGTGGTAAATGTTATTGAAAAATATAATTAAAAAATGATTAAGTACTAAACATAATACATCTTGTTTTATTACCGTACCTATTTATTTCGTATTAGTGAATTGATAACAGATATGCAATTATTATGGTCTATAATAATTCTCACATTCATAAAAGAAACTTCAATCTAAACCCAAATGCCTATGCACACAACAGTGGCCCAATCATGAGTTTTGTCTACTATCGAATCGAGAATAGTATCGAGTAAAAATGTATGAAAAAAAAGCAGCGATCCTAGCGGTAAATAGCGGCGCTACTTTTTTTTCATACATTTTTACTCGATACTATTCTCGATTCGATAATAGACCAAACTCATGATTGGGCCACTGTACATAAAGGTCAGTTGGGAAGATGGGAACAAAAATAATTCAGATAATATATTCCCATCTTCCAACCTGCCATAGGTTGGAAGATGGGACAAACAATTCCCAACCTCCAACCCAGGGTGGAAGTTTAGGTTGGAAGATGGGAATAAGTCACGCTAACATTATCACCGCGACCAAAATGAAGTCGACCGAGACTTGTTTATCACTGATAGTATAGCAAATTTGCCGAGATGATTTCGGGTTAGACGCTAATTTTGACATAAGAGACCGAGGTGTCTGGTACCCACAGAGGTGAATACAAGGCCTCGAGAGCATAGATTTGGCAGGAAAATACAAATGTTGTTAATCTTTTTTGTGTTCTTGTTGTGTAATAATTTAATTTTGAATTTAGTTTCTTAATTTTGTCATATTTAGTGCGTAAAACTATTTATCAGTAACACTATTATTTAATATGGCAATAACTGCTTTTAGGTAAACAAGACCGAGTCTATTGGCTATCTCGAGTCCCGGCTGCCATGGTCGTACTGTAGCCATGGCAAGCTGCTAAGTCTCTCACTCGACGTCTGAAGAGAGCCAAAACGTGTATCCTAAGCATACTGGGTGTCGGATAAGAAAACAGTCGACAGCACTAGCGTCGGTTGGCTGATTGACTAATCCCAGTTTCTCGTAAACTAACAATCTGTTAATCTACTCAGCAGCTGTCAAATATTTTTTCGTAAGCCCTTTGGCCAACTGACAGCTGTTGACGATAGATTAACGGATAGGGTACCAGGTATCGGGGCTAAGTCTAATGGACTCGCTAACCGTGTATGTGCATGGTGTGGTCTTTTAGCATTATGGGGGTTGTGCGGTGAGTTAACGCCCCTCCCAAGAGAAATTTAAGAAAGGGATCGATTGATTGTCTCTTGATATTACAGTATAGACAATATGTGTGAGCGCGAGGTAAACAGTTGTCTAGGCCGTTTCTTTAATTATCAGTTTTATATCAATTTATAAATTTCTAAAGTGTCAATAGTAACAAAATTACACTTACATACAGGCACATGCATTGCTTCTGGCCCCACACTAGGATATCCTGTGTCGTGGGAACCAGAAACAACGACATCACTAACATGTAAACATCCAAGACCTGGGTTATTTTTTATTCCCAGTCGGGGTTCGAACCCATCACCTCTTGCATGGTAGGCAGATGCGCTACCGCTGCGCCACAGAGGCCGTCGAGTATGTATGTAGCTTTGATACGATAGTGCTTCGTATCATAGCTACATTACCCTAGTTTAGGAGTCAAGACGCTACGAAGTATTATAAGAAAGCTGTGTATATGTCACCGGAAAATAACAAGATCCCCCAGTTTATAAATTTCCTAGCAAAATTATAAACTTTCGTAGGATTGTAAACGAGAGATATATTGTATTATCTTACGCCCACATTTTCGCAAATTGATAAACTTACCAAATTCAAGCGTAAAATAATAAGTAAGCCTTAACGAAACGCCACCTGCGCTCTGATTGGTTCAATAAGTCACGTGTTCCTGCTCCATCTAGAAATATCGTTGATGAAGTGAAATTTACCACAGAGCTACGAAAGTTTTATAGTGGTCATGACCAAAATAGTAAGAAGTCGATTAAAAAAGTCGTTAAAATGATGTAAGACTGGATGTAAATGATATAAAGCTAAAGCTTTGGGACGTCGCAATGTTGCAAACCGAAATTAGGTTCGAAGTTTCAGGATGGAGCGAGCGGAGCGAAGCTCCATCCTAGAAACTCGGGTGTTAGGTTTTTTTTATATAAGAGGAAAAAATATGGGTCCAGAAGAACAAAATCATTCATACAGCAAGATTTTGAGGTTAGGTTTACAGAAAATTCAACAATCATTTTCTCGAAAACTACGCATCTCCGGCAAGAATGGATTGCAGGTAGGTAATCGAAACTGATCAATTTATACTAGTTTGGCAAGTTTGATCGTACCTAAGTCTATGGACACAAGCATTGCCACTGTCGACATCAACCAATCAGAGAGCAGTGTGTTATTTGCCGTATTTTATAAAAGCGTAAAATAAAAAGCTCTTCTGTGATTGGTCGAACTGTTTAGAATGTTACGAATGTATATCCGTTAGTTTATAAATTAACCACGAGACTTCGCAAATTAATAAATTTGCGAAAATGTGGGCGTAAAATAATACAAATTATCTCTCGTTTACAATCCTACGAAAGTTTATAAATTTCCTAGGTAATTTATAAACTTGAGGATCTTGTTATCTTCCGGTGACATATACATATTGAAAGTTACATTGTATGTTTTTGTGAATAAATTACTTACTTACTTACTTACTTACTTACTTACTTACTTACTTACTTACTTACTTACTTACTTACTTACTTACTTACTTACTTACTTACTTACTTACTTACTTACTTACTTACTTACTTACTTACTTACTTACTTACTTACTTACTTACTTACTTACTTACTTACTTACTTACTTACTTACTTACTTACTTACTTACTTACTTACTTACTTACTTACTTACTTACTTACTTACTTACTTACTTACTTACTTACTTACTTACTTACTTACTTACTTACTTACTTACTTACTTACTTACTTACTTACTTACTTACTTACTTACTTACTTACTTACTTACTTACTTACTTACTTACTTACTTACTTACTTACTTACTTACTTACTTACTTACTTACTTACTTACTTACTTACTTACTTACTTACTTACTTACTTACTTACTTACTTACTTACTTACTTACTTACTTACTTACTTACTTACTTACTTACTTACTTACTTACTTACTTACTTACTTACTTACTTACTTACTTACTTACTTACTTACTTACTTACTTACTTACTTACTTACTTACTTACTTACTTACTTACTTACTTACTTACTTACTTACTTACTTACTTACTTACTTACTTACTTACTTACTTACTTACTTACTTACTTACTTACTTACTTACTTACTTACTTACTTACTTACTTACTTACTTACTTACTTACTTACTTACTTACTTACTTACTTACTTACTTACTTACTTACTTACTTACTTACTTACTTACTTACTTACTTACTTACTTACTTACTTACTTACTTACTTACTTACTTACTTACTTACTTACTTACTTACTTACTTACTTACTTACTTACTTACTTACTTACTTACTTACTTACTTACTTACTTACTTACTTACTTACTTACTTACTTACTTACTTACTTACTTACTTACTTACTTACTTACTTACTTACTTACTTACTTACTTACTTACTTACTTACTTACTTACTTACTTACTTACTTACTTACTTACTTACTTACTTACTTACTTACTTACTTACTTACTTACTTACTTACTTACTTACTTACTTACTTACTTACTTACTTACTTACTTACTTACTTACTTACTTACTTACTTACTTACTTACTTACTTACTTACTTACTTACTTACTTACTTACTTACTTACTTACTTACTTACTTACTTACTTACTTACTTACTTACTTACTTACTTACTTACTTACTTACTTACTTACTTACTTACTTACTTACTTACTTACTTACTTACTTACTTACTTACTTACTTACTTACTTACTTACTTACTTACTTACTTACTTACTTACTTACTTACTTACTTACTTACTTACTTACTTACTTACTTACTTACTTACTTACTTACTTACTTACTTACTTACTTACTTACTTACTTACTTACTTACTTACTTACTTACTTACTTACTTACTTACTTACTTACTTACTTACTTACTTACTTACTTACTTACTTACTTACTTACTTACTTACTTACTTACTTACTTACTTACTTACTTACTTACTTACTTACTTACTTACTTACTTACTTACTTACTTACTTACTTACTTACTTACTTACTTACTTACTTACTTACTTACTTACTTACTTACTTACTTACTTACTTACTTACTTACTTACTTACTTACTTACTTACTTACTTACTTACTTACTTACTTACTTACTTACTTACTTACTTACTTACTTACTTACTTACTTACTTACTTACTTACTTACTTACTTACTTACTTACTTACTTACTTACTTACTTACTTACTTACTTACTTACTTACTTACTTACTTACTTACTTACTTACTTACTTACTTACTTACTTACTTACTTACTTACTTACTTACTTACTTACTTACTTACTTACTTACTTACTTACTTACTTACTTACTTACTTACTTACTTACTTACTTACTTACTTACTTACTTACTTACTTACTTACTTACTTACTTACTTACTTACTTACTTACTTACTTACTTACTTACTTACTTACTTACTTACTTACTTACTTACTTACTTACTTACTTACTTACTTACTTACTTACTTACTTACTTACTTACTTACTTACTTACTTACTTACTTACTTACTTACTTACTTACTTACTTACTTACTTACTTACTTACTTACTTACTTACTTACTTACTTACTTACTTACTTACTTACTTACTTACTTACTTACTTACTTTCTCCATACTGAGCGCTGCATCTGCGCAAACGCTGTAGGTGTAGCTTTTATTTTACAATTTTAACATATTATTTAATTAAATTACACATATGTACATAAGTAATTATCACACCTATATTCCGAAGGGGTAGACAGAAACCAGCGTTTAAAACTACCACGACCTAAGTAGTTTGTCAGTGTCGTGACCTAAGCCACCACCCTGACTAACTACATCATCTTTCACGAGTCGTCGCGTGCTCGCACGCCGATTTCGGGTACTATTAATCTTGCCCTTTGCTAATACCTCCCCTATTTACATTTCGGTATACCTAGCTGCGTCTTAGCTTACCTTTTTTTGCAGGAGTCCAATACAGAATCACGCTGAAAGTATCAAACTCGACAGCGAGCATAGTCCATGGACCGGACGTCGGAAAAGTGTTGGTTGCCTTCGTTGACAGAAATAATAACAGGACTGACCTTAAGCTTTTGGATGAGGAACAGTAAGTAAATTCAAATCAAATAACAAAAAATCAATGTAAATACAGTCATATACTGTTTGCTGAATGACAACGTACGCTGTAAGCCGTTGCCGTAGTTTGTAAGCACGTTGACCCCGCCTGCTTAGTGTTAAAACTCGACAGTCAGGTTGTTTGGTGCTTCGGGGAGCTAACTAGCGCTCACAATTGTCGAGATGTTTACTTTTAGATAAAAACGTATTATAAAACAAGTTATATTTTTTCCATTTGTGGCGATGGTTAGCGCCCCGAAACGCCTTTAAAGGCTCCTTATTGTGAATTTCACGAAGTAAATTCTTAAGTAACGATCTGTCACGCTCTTTTCTGAGAAATTCGAAGAGACTCTATACCTACTTAGCGGAATTCTCAATTCAGAAATTGGCCATTAGTAGGTATTTCTTAATGATTCGCGATACTCATTCCTAGTTATTATATACTTCGAGATTTATGGTAATTACGTTTTACCTAATAAATAATGGCGTTTAGACCCATTTAATCTATAACTATGTAAAAGCTCCTTGCTTTAAAACAAACTTAACATGAAAAAAACGTCTACAACTCAAACCAACTAAGCACAGTGTTTACAATAGACATTTTCCCCTACCAAGACACAGTAAGTATATCTTTCTATGTCAAGATTAATCAAAAACTGGCCAAGTGAATTTCGGGCTGGAATGGAAGGGCTGGTAAGGGACGACGTCCCGGGCGGACATACATCGACCAAATAGGGGATGTATTAGCAAAGGGAAAGATAAAAAGTACCCGGAACCTTCGTGCGTGCATGCAACGACTTATGAACGTTTATGAAGCGAAGGTGATCTGTCAGGATCGTGGCAAGTGGCAGCCCCTGGTCTCTGCCTACCCCTCTGGGATACAGGCGTGAGGTTATGTATGTATGTATTTCGGGCCACGCGAAGTGTAGGGGTCGACTATTCTCTTTACCTTGTACAGCTTACTTAGCCGTAAATCGTGATAGTGTGCTACTGATCTGTAATTTTTCAATAGATGTGCGAGGAGACCTTTTTAGTTTTCTAACGGATTCTGACAGTACGTATGTTTATTGATATTATAAATGCAGTTATACACAACTTTAATTATTTAGCGAGGTCTGCGAGCAATTATTTCTTCTAGTTTTTGCTATTGACAATTTAATTTCAGAGTCTATAAATGCAGATATTTATAACTAATAATAAAGATAGGTATCCTACCAAACTTTTTGTTTATCTACAAAGAATTTAGGTAGTTCCCCTTATACACTCTCTAAAATCACGACATTACCTATATAACCCAATCTTCCTGTATATTTTTAATTGTTTTCGAGTTTCTCCAATGCTTACTTATTAATTACGAATCACGAATTTCTAAGCTGTAATTCAATCAGACGTAGGTATCCTAGACTTCTGATGGTCCATCAGTGATCAGTGAGTGTGAGCGAATGAGTGAATGAATGAATGAATGAATGAATGAACGAGACAGTGAGTGCTAAAAGTTTTAACATGTCGCCAATGTCGCCATCTATATCTTATAAACCATTCTAACCGGATGCGTGAACTCTGGAGCAATGTTTTTTGTTAGTAACCTAAAATGGAACATTCTTTTTAGAGGCATTAATTTCTCTTTGTAATTTTCGGTCCTTTGACATAAAGGCTAAGTTATATATTTTTTGCTACTAACAAGACAATGAACCATGTTGTCTGTACAGAAATTACCTAAATAAATATTTAGATAATTCGATGATAGAAGAGGGTCGAAATAGGCTCGAATGGGTTTTTTGGCTTGGCTTGGCGCTCTCTGTGTGCCAAGGGCGCAGTCAAGATGCCAAATTGAGACAGGCAAACAAACCGACGGAAATTGCGAGTATACCTATTGGTGTTTATGATAATGTATGATTTATATTTCAGACGTTATTACTGCAAATGTTATTAATTTGAAGAAACGTCTGAATAAAATTTTCTAAGAGTCGTTGTACGAACTGTACTGAACTGAACAGTGTTCGTATTGGAAAGAAGCCAAATTAGAGCAGATGTGTAAACTATGGCTTCCGTAAAGGCCGTTAACCTCATGGTATGGCGCTTAATTGGTTTTATTGATTGGAAAAGGCAGACTGGTTCATTGTGTTATAGGTATTATAAGAATTCATTGCCCATTCTTGAATTCAGTGAAATCTGCGTTAACTCTAAATTACAAATGTACAAGGAGGTACCTAGAAACCTAAACATAAATTGTACATAGAGGTGTACTTAATGGTAATTATTTTGCATCCTTTCTCTCCAGGTTGACACTTCGATAATTACCTAATTTCAAAATCTTGCATAAAAATACCTGCAACTAACTCGAGCGCTGTTGCGGCGCAACCCATACAATAACTTAAAGCATCTGGCTACGATTTGTTTGATCCCCTGGCACTGCTTTTGTTCTTATTGTGAGAGACCTAGGAATTTGCCTTTCTTTTAGCCTGTCTGCGCGTCAGCATTTTTGGACCCATGACCTACGATAAGCTAGTTAGTTAATTATTGATCTCCAGGACGTCCCACGGACCGTAGGTATAGTAATTATTTTTTTTACTTTTTTTTTCTTGAGAAGTACCAACAGAATACGGGGTATGCGGGTATATTAAATTGAATATTTTTTAATTAAAAATGTTAAAATTCATGGTCTTCTTTTATTTCTGACACTATGTTATTTGGCAAAACAATATCCTTAAGATTAAAAATTAGCTTTGGATCAGTATGATAACTTTTTTCTCGTGTAGCGTATGTAATGCAGTTTTAATTGTTCTTTAAATTAAAATTAATCTTCTTTCAGTAACATGTTCTCCAATATTCAAGGTACTTTCCCTCCGTGAGCATAGCCGTGGGACGTCCTGGATAACAGCTATTATAATTAGCAAATATCCGTTAATGTAACAGATCTTCTTAGTTTGTTTTAACCTAATCAAATCACTTATCAAAATATTGTGATTTCGTTGCAGAAAATACTACAAGCCTGGAGACGTAGAGACGCGCATGGTGGCCGTACGCGGCACGGGATATCCGCCTCTGGCCGTCTTTGTCGAGTGGAAGTACGAAACCAACCTGTTCAACCCTATCACTTGGCGATTGCTGAAGTCCTCAAGCCTGTATATCGAGTACCTGAAGGTGGCTTCCCTGGAGTATAATACAGAGTAAGCAAAGTACACCTTACTTACTCCTATCTACAATAACAACTAATCAGACAAAACAGGAAATAGAGAGGGAACCTGATATGGTGTTCATATTCGCCGATTATGATCGGCCTATAATTGTAGGCGAGATAATGTAGGACAAGGTAGAACGAAAGAGAAGGCCTAAAAGAAAGCTGTCAAAACTAAAGTAGAATTGCACTAAACAGAGAAAAGGGCAAGCTTGACTGAAAATCTTAAGCACAACCAGGCGAATGTGCACGCAGCTGATCAATTAATGTCGAAATGTTCTCAATGTAAAGGCGTAGAGTTGTTCTTCGTTTGTCGCCTTAAATATTGATGTGATTACGTCTGTACACGCACCGTAATAAATGCGAGATCCCACCACCAAACAATAAATAGTGTTGACGATGAGACATTTTTATATTAGTGTACCTTTCATAATTTTTCAGGATCACAGTATGTCCAAAGCAGAATCATCCAGTTGTATCCAACTTGCCAGCACTGATGAAGCCAAAACATTGTAAATGAATAAAAATGTACTGCACAATCCACCGGCCTTGTAGCAATAGGTATCTTTGTTGTTTGCTAAGCAAATCAATTGTATAATAAATTGTTTTAAGCTTAAGTTATATTGAATACTTAATAGATTAGTTTTAAGCGAAGCAATGCAGTTAGTCAATGCAAATTCTCTTGAAAAAGTATTATAAGCATTAGAATAAGTTTTCGGTTATTAAATACATTTGAAATATTATCAGAAAGCTAGTTTTATTTTTATTACCGGTTCACAGAAAGTAGGGAAAAAGGTACATTCGACAGTAAGCTAAGGTTCTATTAAGCTTTAGTTGCGTGCACTCTACCGTTACATTAGGGCAACTTGCAAAAAATGTAAAGGTTTACCTCCTGTCGACTGCAATATGATTTTATGTGAATCCAAGAAATATACATTTTATAAGTGTGGGGGATTTAACTTGCTTCGTTTCATTCAAGTTCAAAGTAAAATATTTAAAAAATAAATAGGTATGTACTTTCTACTTCAATCGAGGGTTTGTTTACCGATTTACCAAATACCTTTCATTAAACCAGAGAGTAGGTCCCTACCTACTCTGGTTTAATGAAAGGTATTTGGTTTTACATTTTATTTAATAACTTGGAACAAGGAACTGTTATCCGTAATTTGTAGGTTTGCCACACAAATTAGACAGGTTCGAGGTTCGCCAAATGTCTTTTTAGGGTTCCGTAATTCAAAAGAAAAAAAGGAAACTTTGAAGGATCACTTTGTGGTCTGTCTGTCCGTCTGTAAATATATTTAAAAATCCGTATCTCGAGAACACGTGGAAGTATCGACTTGAAATTAAAACCATATAGGTACTTACCTACTCAGTCCACGGAGTTGTGAAAAAATAAAACTTCAAGTTAACGTAAAAAAAAGATACGGCCAAACGACCCATTAAATGATTGCGTTTTTTTAAAAATAAGGCTGTAGGTATTTGAAAACTATTTTTTTTATTAGATTTTTATTTTTTTACGAAAAATCGTAGCAAGGAAAACTTTCAACAGCGCTTTTTCCTCAAAAAAATATTGCGCAACGCAAGTTTTTTCCATATCTTTTGCTCACAGCCAGCACAGCCAGCTGTTGAAAAAGTTCTATTAGGAAGATGAGAAAAGTGTATTTTCGTTGCAGTACATAATTTTTTAGCTCAGTCCAATTAAAAATTAAATCTACATCATTCCATTATGGTCCCCGGCTTAATAATTTGTAACAAATTACCTGTACCATCAGCCCCTCAGAACTTTACCATCAGCCCCTCAGAGTGCTTAGTGAGAGTTTGACAGATCCAATCGAATAACTTTACTACCGCGTTAATCGAGCATTGAGTAGTGAGTATGAGTAAGTTAACCGTTCGAACTGGCAAAACGCTGTCACAGTACAAATTGCACTCGCCTTTATTCGTGTTTTGGCTGGTAAACGTGTTCATTTCTCAACGTAAACCATTACAACTCGCACTCATCAATTTTAATTTCCATACTTGTCGCTAGGTGGCGCTTCCTCGATGCCATAGAAATATGAGTTTACGTTAACGCGATCGAGTAGTTAAAAAACTCGCACTAAGCACTCGGAGTGCTTAGTGCGAGTTTTTTAACTACTCGATCGCGTTAACGTAAACGCATATTTCTATGGCATCGAGGAAGCGCCACCTAGCGACAAGTAGGGAAATTAAAATTGCTGAATGCGAAATGTAATGGTTTACGTTGAGAAATGAACACGTTTACCAGCCAAAACATGAATAAACGCGAGTGCGAGTTGTACTGTGACAGCGTTTTGTCAGTTCGAACGGTTAACTTACTCATATTCACTACTCGATGCTCGATTAACGCGGTAGTAAAGTTATTCGATTGGATCTGTCAAACTCGCACTAAGCACTCAGAACCTTAACCCAGTTTATGAATTTGAAAATGTAGGTGTACCTATTCTGAATGAAACGGTGCACCGCGGTGCCCCTTACACTCCATTGTGGGTAGCCAAAAAATATCTCCAAAACCCGCTAGATTCGCCATTCATAATGGTTTGCTGGTCCCAACACTTATGTACAGTAACAAGAATTGGGTGTGGCAAAAGAATCAAGAAAGTAGGATTAATGCAGTAGAAATGAAGTCCTTGTGAAGTATGTGTATAGTGTTACTTTGAATGACAGGATACACAATAGTCTGATTAGTTAGAGAACATTGTGGACTGAAAGAGGATGTAGTGACTAAAATTGAGAAAAGAATCTTGCATTGGTTTCAATAAGAGGACAAAGGAAGAGAGATTGACGAAACAAATATATAAAAACCTAGTTAGAGGTTAAAAATTCCACCCATGCCTGGATTCGAACCTACTTTAACCAAATAGGGGATGTATTTGCGAAGGGAAAGCTAAAAAGTACCCAGAAAAGTACTCAGGATTGTAGCAAGTGGCAGTCCCTGGTCTATGCCCCTCTGGGATACTTGAGGGGTAGGCAGACATGATGTTATGTTCTATATTTTCCTATTTGTCGTATACATTATGGCTCTGTACCTACCTCAAGTGCAACCATTATAAATTGTGTTAATTACTGGAATAGACAATGATATCAAGGTTGAATTAGTCCTGTAATCAATGGTTCAGGGAGTGTTAAATAATATTATATGTTTTGACACATTTATTTAATTGAGGATAAACAATTGAAGATGGAAAAGTTTTGGTTTGGGGCATACAATATTACATAGCTTTAAGCTTAGTATAGTATTTTT
Organism: Yponomeuta sedellus; assembly: GCA_934045075.1. Lineage (NCBI taxonomy): Eukaryota > Metazoa > Arthropoda > Insecta > Lepidoptera > Yponomeutidae > Yponomeuta > Yponomeuta sedellus. The sequence continues at coordinate 9,916,902 of OW203726.1, read as the reverse complement.
GTCACGGCTATGGTAACTCTTCACTTGGTCTCTGCCAGTTCAGTAGGTGGTGGCAATGGTGAGTCATTCTTTATTTTCTTAGCCAGTGTTTCACCTGTATCAGTACTAGCATCGTCCTTGCATACTTCATGCAAATTGTATTTCTTATAAGCATAGTAGTCTTCCAGAACACTGACCAAGCAAGTGCCTTTGATGATCTCTATGATAATGGCCAACTTTGGGTTCTTCAAATCAGCTTTGTTCTCTCCATTCTTTTGGACTATTAAGTCTGCTAGCTCTTTTATCACTAGATCCCGTGACACACTACTGTTAAACCTCTTGTTGAAAATCACAGCAAAAGTTGAGGGTTCCTTCAGGAAGTATTTGTCAAACAGCTTTCCTGCACATTCCATAATGTCTGGCAAATTTGCTTTGCAAGTTGCCATGATGGGAACCAGGCGAAGTAAATGCCTCGTCTTAGCCACCTTTGTAGTAACCAGATCCTTCAATATGGCAGCTGTAAGTTCCTCAGGACTAGGTAGATTTGTCTTTATGAAGATACAATTTGACGCTCCTGTCTCCACAGCTTGGAATCTTTTGTGTTTGAGTGATTTTTGGGAATCTTTCCTCATAAGTTCCACTTCACGTTTGAGAATATCGCCAATGTCTTGTTCCTCTTCGGAGCCCGAATCGGACTTGTTCTCGGCGGCTGCCGCTTCCGTAGCGTCGAGATCTGGGTACAGTTTCGTCGCATATTCGTTCAGAATGTTGTAAGCTTCTTTAACGCAGTCTTTTTCTCGGAAATTACACGTGCAAAAGAAACCCTTGAAACCGGCTTCGAGGAAGTACTTGTTTCGGCTCTTACGGAAATAAAACTTCTTCTTTTTGCGTGCGTCACCCATCCTAGTCACTTCACTTACTGCGCCCTATTGAATTTTCTATGATATAACCAGTGGTTACGTATTATAAAATTGATTCACATTGGACGGTAAATACAAACAAAAGTTTGGTTGAGTGTGCAGGCAGGATCGGAATCGGATTGACGTTTCTCGTGATGTAATAGATGTCAAAAAACGCACACAGTTTTTCATAGAGTAAATTTTATTCACAGAATACTCTGGTGTTGACCTTACGTACTAGGTACTGATATTTAGTAGCGACATCTGTGGCATAATTATGTGCTCCAAATTCTGCGCGATACTGCTAAGGCCTGGACGCAGAAAGGACGTCGGACTAGGGAGCGGAAACGACATAACGCTTTATTGTTAAATTTACGCCCTGACCCTTTCCTTCCTGTATGGGAATCGTCCCGTTCTCCGTAAACAACGCAACGCGTTGTGTAGAATTTACGCCCTGACCCTGTCCTTCCTGTGTGGGTTTCGTCTCGTTCTCTTAAGTCAATAAATGTTGCACTAGAGTGAATTGGAAAGACGACGTGTGCTATCGACGCCCTTGTCCGACGTCCTCCCTGAATACTCCAGACCTTGGTCGTTCAGGATTTGGTGCTCCCAATAATTTAGGGGTAGTTCTGTATGTCGCCGCTAGATGGCAGCACTAAGGAAAAATATAATAATGAGAAAGCTTTTTTGCAAAAAGAAAAAAAAAACGTTCCAAGATTCGCCTACGAAGAGTTCCGTCCGATATAGGTATACTTATATGCAACATTTGAATATTATGTAAGGTTCTACTGAGCAAAATAAAACGGCAAAAAATCATCTTGCAACGTCCCACTGAAGTACCTATTTATTTTATTGTGTTTTTATAAAAACAAAATACCTACCTACGGCAACAGAAATAATTTGTGTGAATTTCAACTGTCTTTACCTACCTGTCTAATTTGTGACTGTCTGGTTCTCCACAACAAACCTGACCAAAGAGTATATTATAACCACTACGTTTTAACCTGACATTGACTAGGGGTGAATTTAAAGAATTTATTTGAAAGAATTTGATTGAATTGAATTGACTGTCTGCTATATCAATCACGGTTTATGAGATAGGTACAGCCTGGCGACAGATAGACAGAGTAGGTACCGTACTTTGGGTACGGTACTTTTAAAAAGGCTCTTCTGGGAAGTAAATAAAGAAAGTTTTTTTTGCAAAAAGGAAAAACTGTTACGAATATCTGAGCACTTTCTGCTATCGAATGTGCTTTCGAATCTAATCTGGGCTGTCAAATACATAGGTCTACATAAAGTCTCTATGGAATCGTCGAAATTCGAACTCATTGACATTGGACAGTCGCCTTTCCAATCAAAAATTAAAAACTAATTCTTACTTTATTCTAATTCTAACCCAATAAATTGACTTGTAACGGTACACAGAAACAGCGTTTACAAATAAATGTAGATTGTTAGTTTACCTGCCTATGTAGATAACTGAGCTGCGAATATTCCGTATCAATTAAGCGGCCAAAAGCGACAAAGGGCAAAGGATATCCATCTGCCATCAATTTCGTTTGCGGTGGAGTGGAGTTTCCACTTTTAGCGCTTTCGGCTGTTGGCTATGCAAAAGTGGCCATAATGTGAAAGTGAAACATTTCGGGAGACTAAAATAACCATTTTGGTTCCTTCCTTCCCTTCCGATCTTTTGACGCTATTGTTATTCAACACAAGTTCAAATCGCGTGCTAATTAAATGCTATAAGTCTGACATAACGACTTAGCAAATATTTTTTTACAGAGCACGGGCCTTCTCTCGAGAAAGAGAGATATGGGCTTAATTGCCACGCGTGCCCACCGCGGAATGGCAGCTTCAAGAGTTGAGGTATTTGAACACCTCAGACACACAGCAGGTACCTAGACATAGCATTAACTAATCTACATTTAAACTTAAAAGCGCATAGGATCCTGAAAGCATATTTTGGCTGACTAAATAAATAGGTAGGTATATAAAAGCTCTCAATTGTATGTAACGCAAGTTGAATAAATTAGCGTCGGGAGTAGGGGGCTATTTGTGGGTTAATGAAGTAATGAAGTCTTATTTGTAAAATCACGATTGCTCCAAAACATTCATCACAGGCAAATTACCAGACATGACTAACATTTTATCAACTCGGTGATTTTTTATGTTTTTGAAACAACACAAAGAAGATAACCTCTTTGTGTTGTTTCAAAAACATAAAAAATCACCGAGTTGATAAAATGTTAGTCATGTCTGGTAATTTGCCTGTGATGAATGTTTTGGAGCAATCGTGATTTTACAAATAAGACCGATTTAAGTTAAAAACAGCAAAATCATGTTCGTGGAGTGTCTCGAGTTATCATCAATATCTAAACTTACCTACCTCAGTTATCATCAATATCTAAACTTACCTACCTCTTGCTCTGATCTGGAGATCTGGATTAAGATTTTTATCTTGATCCAGATCCTTTTCTTCTACTTTCATCTTCTGTGTGTCAGGATATTACAAGAAGATACACGGATAAAAGGTCATGAGTAATTTAAAAAGACATACTCGTAAAATTAAGGTTGATAATAGAACAAAAAACATTCTATTCATAGTAAAGAACATTAACTTATTTATTGCGTCCATCTTCTGACAAAAATGCTGTAGTGAAGGTCTATAATGGCTCTTTAGCAATTTTTAAAACGACTGCGAGTGGCTAGACATTATTTTCCTTATTATTTTTAAAAGATTTTACGACTTCCGTCCGAGAAATGCCTAATAAAAATGTTTAGCTGTAACATTTTCTTTCCTGAAATGTAATTGGGTCGGATAAGACAAAAGTAAGGGAGAGAGAAAGGGAATTCGAAATCTGTTGAAAAACTATAATTCTTACGGACAGCGGAACGTCGGGCCCGGACAGATGAAGTTAAACAAAACAATGTTGAAGGCTTGCTGTTCTTCAAGCTAATTAAAACTTTGGAGGACTGAGGCAATCCGAATGCCTACTTATACAGCTAACGATTAAGTACTTAGGAAATTATTTTATCCAGTAGATATTCAATATCACTAGATGTCTAAGTCTTAGTCTTCGATATCGACCCTTGTACCTATGTCCCCACTGTTGGGGCATGGGTCTCTTCCTGCATCGCAGGAAGGTTAGGCCATACTCCACCACGGGGGCCAAGTCCGGTTGGTGGAGGATTGTAAGGCAGTGGCTGGCCATACTGTCAGCAGTTATCAAGCCGCCCATGAGGCCTCTGACATGGCTTAACAACTGCCATTACATGACAGCCGGCACCAACGGCTTAACGTGCCTTGTGAAGCTCGGAAGCGCTCGGAAAAATGCCACAAGCGGTAGTCACGGGACGGTCACCCATCCCGCACCTGACCGCGTCTGTTGTTGCTTAACTCAAGTGATTCATTCCAAACACCCGGTTCGACTAGGCCACGAACGCTGCGTCATAGTCTTATTAACTTCTTATGACACCACGACGCAATATTAAGGAAAAAAGTCTTGTATTAATAAATCTGAGGTCACTACTTTGATTGAACTACCAACTCTGGATCCTCTCGTTAATTAGGGAAGTAACAGTCGACCGCATGTCGAATTTCACATGCGCACAATGTACAGCGGGCAGCGGGTCCACCTTAATATGTTTGTTGCAAAGTCCTGTAACATAACTGAGTAGAGTGCACGCATGTAAAGGTGGACATGTAAAGCTGGGCAGACGATGATGTTACCTACGATGACTCTAGTCGCGTGTTTTAAATGTCAAAATCGCGATTTTCCAGTACATTAATCTTCATTAATAATTAGGAATTAGTAATTAGTTCTAATAAGATAATAAGAGACTTAAACCTTGGATTTGTAACATGGGTATTACAAATGCGGAAAAGCTAATAATGGATGTAATAACATAAGTATACCTAATGTGTTTTATCTATTACCTATTATTTTATTATATATTCTATGTATAGAATTATGAACCCACATAATTCTTTTTAATGTACTAACCCGAGGTCGCGGGTTCGAATCCCGGTATGGGTACAGTTTTTAGCCTCTAAATAGGTTTTTAAAAATGATATTATTGTACAGAGTAAGTTTCATACTCGTAATTTTTTTCTCGTTCTAACCAGGGCTAAGTAAGGAACGGTGCTTAGTACCTATAATCGACCACTTTACTTTCCAGCAAAATGTAACAGTTGATCAGCTGTGTGAGCAGACGTCTCATCTGTGTGGGCTTCGGCCCATCCTTTCAGTACATTTTTTATGTAAATTGGATTAACGACGCTTCTTTTCTGCGCCTGCGTCCGATGCTCCTTCAGTGTGGCTGCTGCCATCAGATCCAAAGCCAAAATGCCACCCGGGCTCCTTAGGCCTATTCCGACCATGAGTGTCAGTGTCTTACCTGAGTGTCCTAGCAACATAAGCCTAGATACTACAGACGGTGTCTGCCCTGTTACTACAGTCAGCTAAAAGAGACATAAGTCTTTCACATGGGATGTTGTACGTATATTATAATTTTCTGCTAGTTTCAATTAGTATTAAGTACCTACTTTTTACTAATTTCATTTAGTAGGTACCTACATAAATGTGTGTCACCCAACTGTCTCTCGAATTCTCTAAAAGAAACAATACTGATGTATTTACTCAATGAATTCTCTATTCAGAAACCGGCCAGTTAGTATTTTATACTTACACTGCAGCTGGTCTACGTTCGAATTTCGAATATTTGACCACTCAAAAGCAATGAATCAAATATATACATACCTATATATTTTTAGTGTCGAGGTCGATATCCTACCCGTATATTACGCGCACCAAATCTGGAGCTCTATTTTTGAATCGCTCGTCTCGCGTCGAGCGCTCGATTTCTACTGATTTTCGTTCGACATATGAAAATTCCGTATTTTTGAATCACTCGACTGCAACGAATGGTCCTTACCACTCGTCTCGTATGTCGATCGATAGACTAATTGTCAAAATTTGTGTAGATTCAAATCGAGGAGTTTGTGCTTTTGTGCCGAATTGATTTTTGTTTTGACATTTTCGAACAAAAACAAACCAAAGTGTTATTATTTACGATCCATGACAGTGTTTTGTTTGTTTTGCAACTAAAGGAAAAGATTTTTCATCTAAACAGCCAATAAAACGAAATATTTTACGTTCCGTTTCCGTTACGGTAGTTTCCGGTTATTGTAATTTCTGCGTGGAACGGAGAAAATACAATACTTCAAATTGTACTGGCAACACTTCAGGCGAACGATTCCAAAATACGAAAAAACGAGATCATGCGACTTAGAAGACGAGTGTGACTTATGTCGCATTCGACGATACAATTTCATACGAGTGATTCAAAGCTCTATTTTTGAATCGCTCGTCTCGCGTCGAGCGCTCGATTTCTACTGATTTTCGTTCGACATATGAAAATTCCGTATTTTTGAATCACTCGACTGCAACGAATGGTCCTTACCACTCGTCTCGTATGTCGATCGATAGATTAATTGTCAAAATTTGTGTAGATTCAAATCGAGGAGTTTGTGCTTTTGTGCCGAATTGATTTTTTGTTTTGACATTTTCGAACAAAAACAAACCAAAGTGTTATTATTTACGATCCATGACAGTGTTTTGTTTGTTTTGAAATGAAATGAAATGAAATGAATATACTTTATTGCACACCAGGAATTACAATTTGCAACTAAAGGAAAATATTTTTCATCTAAACAGCCAATAAAACGAAATATTTTACGTTCCGTTTCCGTTACGGTAGTTTCCGGTTATTGTAATTTCTGCGTGGAACGGAGAAAATACAATACTTCAAATTGTACTGGCAACACTTCAGGCGAACGATTCCAAAATACGAAAAAACGAGATCATGCGACTTAGAAGACGAGTGTGACTTATGTCGCATTCGACGATACAATTTCATACGAGTGATTCAAAAATAGAGCTCCTGAGCGATTCCCATCGTCTAACTGCAAAATTAGTAAGGAGTTAACAATTTAGATGATTGGAATCTTTAAGGATTTGGTAGGTATACATAATTAGGCGCCTGACCTGTAGAAGTTAGGAGTGATCGTTGCAAAGACGAACCGTTTTATAAGACCGTTTTGTGTTCCGCGACGATAGGACCGTTTTACGTTTCATTATAAAGCAGTGCCAGAGACTCTAAAGCAGTGCCAGCGTTCGTTCGTCGCGAGACCAGTCCTTAGATTATTTGACGCGGATATGTCCTTTAGTGCTATATTAATAGAGCCTAGAACGTAATGAGATCATTGCGACGTCGTCGTCGGCTCCTTGCTCGTTCCGTTCGTTTTGGTCTGTGATAAAAATAAAGTAATCTTTATGTCTATGAGTATACAGTCGAATATCGAGTAAAACAACTTATTTTTTCCGATGTTTCGTGATTTCGTCTCGTTCGCACTCGTTTGACCGTCCTCTGCGACTTGCTCGTTCGCATACAATGAAACCAGTTGCGAACGAAGGACCGTTTCGAGGACCTGTTTTCGTTCCAGAAAAAACGGTTGCGTTTCGTCGTCGACAAATCGGACAACGACCCACTCCTACACACAACAAATAAAAAGAGAGAATCATTTAAATTAATATGACCTTTAGATTCGATTTATCGATATATGTTGGAGTCGGTGCCCAAACTGTATGCGCTGGTCTTGTAACTTTGCACCGGCTCCTAACTTCTACTAGAAGTTAGGAGCCGGTGCAAAGTTACAAGACCAGCGCATACAGTTTGGGCACCGACTCCAACATATATCGATAAATCGAATCTAAAGGTCATATTAATTTAAATGATTCTCTCTTTTTATTTGTTGTGTGTTTTTAAGTCGGTTTTTATTTTTATTTGATTTCACATTTTTTTGTGAATATCACTACGACTCCGCCAAATTGTGTTTTTCTAAAGCAAATGCACGGCTCACTATAAAAATATACACAATATCGCTTCAAGTGTGTCTTTGAAATTTGTAGAGTTCTCGCGATTTCTCCAAGATTCCATCATCAGGTCTGGACTTGGTGACTATGTTTTCCAAGTCGGTCCACACATCTTCGAGTAATTGGGGCACAGACATTAAAAAAAAATATTTTTAAATCAAAAAGATTGAAAGAAATCAAATTATTTAATGTAAACGAGTTGGTGATGATGCTTCGATACCTTAAGCATGGCAATGACTCTGGAGGCCAAGATAAAACTTGTGCTTCATGAAACGATGCCAGGAATTTGTGGCCATGGATGTAATACATCCTTTCAATCTTTTTGATTTCTTTCAATCTTTTAGATTTAAAAATATTTTTTTTTAATGTCTGTGCCCCAATTACTCGAAGATGTGTTGATTAGGTTGATATGAAATTGTTGCACGCTGATGACTATAGTCGTCAGTACCTTTACATGCGTGTACTCTAATCGATTATATTAAGGACGACTTAGCAACAAAAATGTAAAGGTTCACCTGCTGACGACTGTACTCTAAATCAATAAAAGACCGGGTACGCTACCTAATATTACTTGCTGGTACCGGACAACTCTAATACGGATCAAGTAGAGTGGACATCGGCTAATGACCTCCCCTGACATCCCTAACGACCGCGTTAAGGCTAGGGGTTTTATTTTTTTCTCTGAAGTGACTCATCAGTCGAATAGGATAGGTAGCTTTTTTCACCGATTACAGTCTGAGATAGATTTATCTTACATCTGCGAGAGTATGGCGATGATGTAGTAGTTTTATTAGTAGGTAAGTACAGCCAGTGAAACGATGCGTACCTACATTCGCGTCGGATTCCTTTTCAGTTTTTCAGGTTTCTCTGTTTGGTTTCATTTCGGCGTTGCTGAAAAATAGAATTAACTTTGATCAGTTGTAGTTGAATGCAATAATAAAAATGTTATATTGTTCTATGCAAAATCGACTTGCTAAAATTCAAGCTAACAGTCTTAGGTATTTATAAATAGTCGATCCCACTAAAACACTCTTGAGACGTAGTTAAAGCCGGTTTATGTGAGGTATTTCTGTGACAAACCGGCTTTAACTGCGTGTTAAGAGTGTGTCAGTAAGATCGTCTACTAGTGGGTTGCACTCCATCCAAGGTTGTCTGAAAGAGATCGCTCCAAGCGACAAGACCGCCGATTAACATTACCGTGTAACATTACTCAGATTTCAGAATTCATGGTTGTATTTCTTTCTCTATCTGTATCTTCTTTTTCGTAGTGTTCTTACTAAGAACAATAACTGTTCTGAGTGTTCTTTATGACTGAGGGACGTGACTATGGGGCAGCTTCCACCATCAGCGCTCTCCATCTCTTTCTATATATCTAATGAAATAATAGTTTAGAAACCCTGTAAGTGATGTTTTTTCGACAACGTTGTTTTTTTATCTTTGTACAAGTCCTCAAAATGATAAAGGAGCAGCGGGTTGCCGAAAGCTTCATGTATTTCAAAAGCCCAAATGTACAGGGTATTTTGGAAAAAAAATATTGCTTAAAGACTCATTTTGGATATCTTGAAAAAACTTGATAATTATTTATCTTGTGAAGTTGCAAAGCGTTTTAAAAATGATAAAATTCGAACGACTTCAACTGTGTGTTTTATTTATTTTATTTATAATATAAACATAAAACTTAATAAAAAAAAAACAGAATAAGCAGGCAAAGGGAGATTTATGTAGTCTGGTCTAGATGAAAAGTAAAGTAGTAATGCCAAAAAATTAAGAAAATCTCAAAAATGGGTGACGTAAAATTTTAAATTTTGAAAATGATAGACATAAATATAAAAAGTTGTGTAAAGAGGTTTGCACCGGTACACTCTTATACAAAACTTCCTAACAAAACAATTACTTGTCGTAGTCCGAAACTAGGAAATCCAGTGCTATGCTAACCAGGCAAGGACAACACCAACATGGAAACATAAATACAACCAGACTGAAGCCATTTGTACGACATGTAAGGCGTTCCCCTGTGGGAATCGAACCGACCACCTCCGAAAGAATAGAACAAAAAAATACTGGCAAATATACAAACGCCTGGTTTGTCACCAAAATATGCAGATAAGTGTCAGAGAAGAAAATATACAGAGAAGCGTAATCGTAAGGTAATTACAGAGTTTGATATTACATACATAGAATAATAACTTACGTAGATATTTTTTTATTCCGCAGAATTCTGACATTTCATAAGTGTTGCTACTAAGTGATTGTGTTGTGTGAACTTGTGTGGAAGTTATGATTATGAAGTTATAGCGTGGAAGTAGTTATTAAAAAAGCTCTCCACCGTAAAATTGAAATATTTAACTCATTTGAGGTCAATAAGAAATAAAATGCTAGATATTGTTTTATGTTTTACCTACAAAAGTCAAGAAATGCTAGCTGTCAGAATTCTACAGAATAAAAAATCTAAGTATAGGTACTTTCATATTACTACAATTTTAAAAATGCCGCAAGTCCAGAGACTTGTAGTTTTTGAAGCAGTGAAATTTTGTTTTAAAACGAAAATTTTAGTCGATTGTGACCCAATCCAGCAGTCCATATTCGGCCACTGCTGGATATAGCCACGTAACTTCCCTTGATTATTCACATCCAGCCGCCAATAGAACATTTTTTTTCAACAACCAATTAGACAGATAGAGAACACTTTATTGTACATAAATATGGATAGGTATACAAAGGTTCTTATTTACAGAAAGTTCTTAAACTTATCTCTTCACTTTTAGAGATAAGTTTCTCTCACCAGTGTGTGTCTCTCCTGACAAAAATTACCTGCTGAACTTCTGGCGGTTTTGAAATGACTGATTCATTTGATTCAAGCCCAAGGGCTAATGGACTAAATGTGGCAAGCCACATTTGGCCTCCAACGCAGCGCCAGTAAGCACTAGTGTCAAGGGTCCGTGAATCATGGCGACAGCCCGTCATATCGACAATCGACACCGTCCGCGACAAATTGCCTGGCCATAATTGGCTGCACGCTGTCCCCACGCGAGAAATAACATCATCTAGGTAGAGTCTATCCATCACCGTGAGTAATCACCACATCGTTTCCCGGCGAATGTGTGGATGGTGTTTTTCGGAATTATTTTTCATACTACATTTGTATTTTTTGTAAAATTTTATATAGACAGTCCGGGTTATTTAGTAGTGGCTCTACTCATAGATAACCACCTATTAAAAGAAGGTGATTTTCTATTGAAGAGGGTACGATCGGAGGGAATTGATACGAAGACTCTGCATTAAATGCTGGTCGCAAGTTTGTAGAGTCGTTTTGTTAAACAGTAAAAAATAAAGCTTCAAAATAACGAACCACTCAGATAAGAAATATATAATGTTATGTACCAAAAAAAATTAAATTGAATCTCTGAGCTCTTTGCCTGCTCAGTTAGAGCCAACTTAACGAAGCTTTTGATGTATCCTGCCTGCCTTTTATGTGAGGGTCATCTGAGGTTGGTTGGTTTGTTTGTATCAAGGAATAGCAATTCTAAATGTTTTTATTCAATTTTAACACTTCAATTAAAAGCGATGTCTGTTCGCGTAAAATGATTAGATTAAACCAAAATTGTATGTGTGCTGTTTACACTTGACTAATATTTATGTTTTAGACAGATTGAGACTAAAATTCTGTTTTAAAATGTAAATGTCAATGTTATACCGAATGACGTCACATGGAACTTATGGATTTTTAGGCAAGACATCGTTTGGCGTTAGTGTTTGAAGCAAACTTTACTACGACATGTACAAGAAACTATTTCGAAATCGATTCCAGCCGAGCAGTCTTTAAATAAAAGTGTACGCTCAGCTACAAATCCGGGACTTGGGGTGGATTTCTCGGTGTCCGTTGCTGGTTGTTATTCCAGAGCTTTTACTGAAGCCGCTTAGCGACCGGACTGTTCCTTCTTTCGCTCACAATACAATATCCACATAGTACAGAGTGTACACCCGTTGTAGTAACAAAATAATAATATCACCCGGAACGTTGCAACGTTCTGGTAAGCTCTAGTTTTGAGTTAACTCCTCTAAAATTGTTGCTTGGCATCTACAAAATTAAACAATTTAAGAAGTAATGCTGCATACCTAGGGATCTTACGCTTGGCTGATCATTTGTGTCGACTCTAAGGGGTCGCTATTTAATATGGGTGACCTAATAATAGAGACCGTGAGAACAACTGGCTGGCTAGGAAATTACGCTCCCTGGCAGCGCTCAAGACACATACAATAAAGACAAAACGTTTGTCAGATAATTACGGGATGCATTTTAGGGGCCATAAACATGACTGTAACACGTCCGTAACGTTGTAAGACACGTTTTGCGAGCGCGTTAACAGTTACAATCCTCTACGACGATTAGGTAGCGTGGAAGTTACTGCGAGTAAAACTTTAACGATGACACGACTCTTTTGTTTATGGACGCCATGAGACCACAACAATTACAACGTATAAAACAAGCGCGCGGGGGAGCGTTACGAACATCGAGATAAAAGAACTCAGCTACGCTTCACGCAGAGCAAACCAGAAAGTGATAACGTACACCACGTCACGCAGAGGAAAAAGGAAAATCCAAGTGAGGCGCATCTCTTGCTTCGTGTTTTTATGAGACAAAATAATCGGTTTTCAATGTTTCCAAAATATTATTTATATGAGAGCAATACAGCAACAAAAATGTTTTGCACAATTAAAAACGGTTTTTTAGTGTAATATTTCATGAAAACCATGAGCAGGAGTCGCGCCTTTAGACGAACAAACCCCTGAATCAGAATTATTTTTAAACTGCACAATTCCTGAATTACACGTCATGTACGTAAAGCAATTTTTGGTCTGGGACTTTTAAATAAATTTTTGTTCCATTTTACATTTGATTAAAAAAATATTTGGTTTCTCGGTTTTATCCGCTTTGTAGTGGAGCTGTAAATAATGAATAAATATGTGTAACATATGCCAACCGAATGCGACACGACATTGCCTCAAAAACATCAATATGAGAAAACAACTCATAGAACAAACAGCCCGGTACGGGACCGTTTTTCAATCGACTCAAATGAGAGGTGCTATTTGATAGATTTACGTAGACCTCAACAAGTCAACATGATTTGGTTTCCTTGCCGTAGGTAAAATAGGCGCCTATTGCCACCCGGCGCCCTTTTGTGAATAATGCGATAAACGGCTTATCTGATTTTATTTGTAATGAAATCTTATTCTGTCATCGAAAAGGAAAGATTCACTATCTACATTACATATTTCAAAAGTAAAAATATTCTTTGATCACAAAATGAAATTGTAAAAACGTATTGCTCAGTTACAGTATACAATAACTTCCGAATTTTGGTGTTTTCGTACAACCGCGGCCGCCCATCTGGCGAAAAAAAATGGTGTCATTTTTGTCGTCTTTCTTTTATCGATAAGACCGCCAATTGTATACGGCAATACTTAGATATGTAAGCCTTTTTATGTATTTTGTTTTCTGGTGTGTACAATAAAGAGTTCTAATCTAATCTAAAGTCATCGAAAAATTACTCTACGCAATCTTAGAACATCAAAATATACTAAATTGCCTAAGAATGTGTCGTGCTTACGAAAGTATTAGTTAAAATTTACTTGCTTTATTTTTTAGTTGAGTTGTTTCAGGAATTAGATATATTGTAATTCTGAATAACATAATAAATTAAAAGAAAGAAAAGTTACGGGTTGTGTAATTGCAGCCAAGCATGCTATCAATGTGGTCCTTGAAGGGATTAAATATACAGAAAACAAGTACATATATACATATATAAACTCACACCTGTATCCCTGAAGCCTAAGCAGATAGGATCTGCCTTTACCACTGCCTGGAAGTTAACAAGTATAAAAATAATTGTAAAACAGATTCTGAATAGATGCCATGTCTTTAAAAATCTTCAATCGATGGCTTGGCATCGCAGCACACGCTAAGAAGAAGATTGTTAAAGAAATGGCATCTATCCAGAATCTGTTTTACGATAATTTTTATTCATACTTGTTAACTTTCACATAGTCGTAGTGGCAGATAGGATTTGCAAATCAGCGTAAGGAATTGACTGATTGCTGCCCAGGGTGCCCCAGACGTATAAGCTCGTGAGTACGTCGTTTGGGGACGTTTTCATGCACTCCTTTTCTCCTTTTACAATTATGCCCAAATACTACCGCAATACCAAAACATTATTTACGTAGTGCATTTATTTTAACTTTAAACCTACCTATTATGAATGGACTTACTTGCCGACTTTTCATCATTGACTTCTGATTCATTTGTTTCTATGGTAAAAAATTACAAGTGTGTGCGCGGTATTTTGAATGAGGCTTCAGGAGCCATAAGCGGTCGAGGGTGTGCTGTAAAAATACTTCCAGGTAAATATGTGTGCATGTTTTTCGCAATTTTTTGTCTGTACAACTTTTTAATCTGGCTGACTGCAATTAAAGTCAATTACAATGGAAACTCATGAATAAGTTTCTGCGCCTTGCGTTGACGAGGTTTCATGTCGACGAATAGTGGTAGTGTGATACGCTAGCTATTTATGTCGTTTAAGGAGCTACCCGGTGCTAAGTAACGCTACCAATGGAAATATAATTGTAACTTGATTTAAATTACGTTTTTGAACTAAAACTTTCGTAAATACTACACATTAGAAGAGGTTAAAACAGCACTACCTTTCTAACATCACATAGTTAATAGGTTTATGTACGAATAAGTATATATTTATATGTAAGTGTATTATGTATTAATACTTATTTATATAATTATAAATATTTCTCCCTTCCTCCCGCTATCTTAATTTAAAAACCCGATGCTAAGGTTGAATATATTAAATCAAAATATACTAAATTGCCTAAGAATGTGTCGTGCTTACGAAAGTATTAGTTAAAATTTACTTGCTTTATTTTTTAGTTGAGTTGTTTCAGGAATTAGATATATTGTAATTCTGAATAACATAATAAATTAAAAGAAAGAAAAGTTACGGGTTGTGTAATTGCAGCCAAGCATGCTATCAATGTAGTCCTTGAAGGGATTAAATATGCAGAAAACAAGTACATATATACATATATAAACTCACACCTGTATCCCTGAAGCCTAAGCAGATAGGATCTGCCTTTACCACTGTCTGGAAGTTAACAAGTATAAAAATAATTGTAAAACAGATTCTGAATAGATGACATGTCTTTAAAAATCTTCAATCGATGGCTTGGCATCGCAGCACACGCTAAGAAGAAGATTGTTAAAGAAATGGCATCTATCCAGAATCTGTTTTACGATAATTTTTATTCATACTTGTTAACTTTACGTAGTGGCAGATAGGATTTGCAAATCAGCGTAAGGGATTGACTGATTGCTGCCCAGGGTGCCTCAGACGTATAAGCTCGTGAGTACGTCGTTTGGGGACGTTTTCATGCCCTCCTTTTCTCCTTTTACAATTATGCCCAAATACTACCGCAATACCAAAACATTATTTACGTAGTGCATTTATTTTAACTTTAAACCTACATATTATGAATGGACTTACTTGCCGACTTTTCATCATTGACTTCTGATTCATTTGTTTCTATGGTAAAAAATTACAAATGTGTGCGCGGTATTTTGAATGAGGCTTCAGGAGCCATAAGCGGTCGAGGGTGTGCTGTAAAAATACTTCCAGGTAAATATGTGTGCATGTTTTTCGCAATTTTTTGTTTGTACAACTTTTTGATCTGGCTGACTGCAATTAAAGTCAATTACAATGGAAACTCATGAATAAGTTTCTGCGCCTTGCGTTGACGAGGTTTCATGTCGACGAATAGTGGTACTGTGATACGCTAGCTATTTACGTCGTTTAAGGAGCTACCCGGTGCTAAGTACCACCAATGGAAAAATAATTGTAACTTGATTTAAATTACGTTTTTGAACTAAAACTTTCGTAAATACTACACATTAGAAGAGGTTTAAACAGCACTACCTTTCGAACATCACATAGTTAATAGGTTTATGTACGAATAAGTATATATTTATATGTAAGTGTATTATCGTATTATTACTTATTTATATAATTATAAATATTTTTCCCTTCCTCCCGCTATCTTAATTTAAAAACCCGATGCTAAGGTTGGCTGGAAGAGATCTCTGTTAGAGATAAGTTCGCCTTTGGAACAAATTTTATGTTATGATTTTTCGATTTTACTGTTTGCAATAAAGAATATATATAACATTATTGTATTACAATCCACAACCGGATAAACTTACTAGGCTTTTTGTCGGATTGGATTGTAACCGAATAAAGGCTCTTCGGTTACAATCCAAGAATATAATATTTTTTCTTATAAAAGTGACTTCATAAATCTTAACAAATGTGATAACTATTCTTATAACCCAGAATAAAAAACCTAGAACTAATCGATTTCCGCTAAAACGATCATTTTTGGCAAAAATGCTTTAAAGTCCTACATCTAGGATCTAGGTTCTTGTCTGTAGTTTTATTTATTGCATATTTATTGAGATTTATGATGATTTCTTTTTCTAAATTGATTGATGATGATGACGCGTTATCATCATCAGATGATAACGCGTCATCATCATCAATCATGTCCCCACCGAGGGGCACGGGTCTCTTCCCTAAGGAAGGTATAGGCCATACTCCACCAGGGGGGCCAAGTCCGGATTGATGGAGGCTTGCAAGACTAGTGGCTGGTCTTACTGTCAGAAGTTTTCAAGCCAACCTAAGGCCTCTGACTTGGCTTAACGACTGCCATCTACCGACAGTGGCAGGCACTACTTTGATAACAAAGAAGATATTTATGACATTTTTTCTATTGATGTCGCTAGTTAATTAGCATCGGGTTGAGCGTTAAAGTACTTCCCAGTTGCGGATATGCTATCGTTGCAGGCAACGCTGCAATCGACGTTGTACCCACTCAGTTTATAGTTTTAATACCATCCAGAGCACGGTAGCTGCATGTTAATTTCTATTTAATTTCGAGTTCTCTTTTCACGGTATTACTAATTAAATCCGTACGAGAACATCTTCACTTGACCTAAATCTCTTAGAGGTTTTGCAGGATTTGCAGGAGATTAAGATTATTCGTAATGTGCACCAGGTTAAACCAAACATCATCTAATATTAAAAATAAGATACATTTGACGACCTCATTCCTAACAAGAATTTCTTCCAGTCAAACACGATGGACAGTACGGTTTTCATTTTCGTAAACAATGAAAATCGATTTTTTTAAAATAATTGCGACTAGGTGAGTTTTTTTTGTTAATAATGTGATTGTAACTTTTGAAATTGTAATTAATTTCTGCAAAATTAAGTGGAAATTCAGAAAAATTGTAAATAATAGTAAAAGTAACTTAATAACCTTTCTCAGTTAATTTGTCAATCTCTTGAAACACATAGGTTAGAAAATTCGTGCAATTTGCAACAAACCTTTACTGAGATACTTGCGATAAGTGTCATAGTGTCAAAAATGTATTTGACTAACAGATTTTATATGCATGAACCTATATACAAAGAGTTATCTGTCTATTTATATTTGAGATTAAGAGTTATCAGTGTTTAATAAAATGTACAAGAATGGACTTATTTAAATCTAACACAAACAGTCATTTTACATATATTTCATGACATTACGTGTCATCTTCAACCACCCTTTTAGGTAAGGTAAGGGAATTCTGTATTAAAAAAAACCGAGCCACGCTGAGCTACAAGTACAACCGAATGTTTCGTCACTGAACAAGCTTATTTTCAACTAAACAAAGTGTTTTTCTTGCTCAGTTACGTTAATACGCCTCACCAAGGTTATCTGTGACCAAGTTACCAACCCCGCTCGTTTTCAGCCAGGGGCCTTACTCAGACTCATCAAAGCTTTTTGGAATGATCAAATAATTTTGTTGTGTAACACGAAAAAATTAACTATACTTCTGTTGTTTTCCGAACACTTTATCTATATTGACTTTATTTCGTACTAATTAAACCATCTCGATGTTAAAATAAACGAACAAAGGTTGTCTGAAAGGATTATCGCCCATGCGAATTGAAAGTGTAGATGCAAAATATGCGAAGGCTTAGACATTTGTCGCATAAAAATTAGATAAGATAACTTGACAGAGTAATTAGACATTTATTTTCTCATTTGAATTCAATCTATCTTGGCGTTCAAATACAGATTTTGGGTGTCGCTCGACTTTTTATGCAAAATTCAAGTCATAAGCCTTAAGAGTCTTATACGAATTGTTTGCTAATGAAATTAGAATTGGCTCCCTGGACTACTCCCACAAAAAAACAAGTGAGTGATTCCGGAATTAAGTTAATAATGAAGTTAAATAATTGATTAACCTTCCTTATCTCGCGCGCGAGTATATTCGGAGGGGGCGCGAGACACAGGGCCGATTCGTTGACTTATGCTATCGGATCATGAAATAACGCGGTCGATACAGGCTTCGGAGCAAGCCCCTGTTTTCGCGGCGCAATCTCCCGGGAAGCGATAAATAAGCCGCGTATTCCGGCACGTCAAAACTTGCACTCGCACTGCCTTTGTTAGCGGAACTTTTTTTTGCTTTTGTTTAATTGATCGTTACGTAAGGGAAGGTCTTTCTAGCTCGAGTTTCCGCGCTGTGGCACTGAGTGCGGAAACTCGCTTTGGTTGAGAAGGGGAAACAAAGAATTGTTTGACGGGTATTAAGTGGATCAAAAAAAAAGGAGAGAGAGAGGCGAACTTCTATAATATTATTGCTACCATTCTTCTTCCCTCCTAGATGCATTAAGAAGAAACAGATATTGTCAAGTATCCGACATCAAAAAAGGAAAAGATTCAAACAGAATCTCCAATTTAAATGTTTTTATGTATATTCAGCTATAATTCCTTTGCTGTCTCATTGTCCAATATTGGTAGTTATTTTTTTATCAGAAATGAGATACCGCCAGGTTAATCCTGTAGAATTTTTTTTTGTTAAAATCTGTTGATGAAATCAATAACAAAATCATCGAACTCTTCATTTCACTGTGTTTTTATTACACTTTTGTTTCATTAAAAAGTTGTTATCTTCGAGTTTAAATACTTGAAGGACTACAAACCAAATCCGCAAGAAATGTGCAGTAGTGTAGAGTTACCGAACTTGGTCGGCCGAGAGAGGAGGGCAGGGCGGATGCTAAAATAATTCAATTTCCTCATTGGTATCTAAACAATTTCATGTTGTTCCGACACGAAGCAAGCGATGTTCGTTGAAGCAACGTTCGCTCTACTAACGGTCGCGTTTATACTCGCCTCTCTCGGATCTTTTTATCGTCTAACCTGCTCATATTTATTTTATTTATTTGGCAACCGACAGGCAGGATACAGCATAAAGAGTGCATAACGATCGGAATCACAGATATGGCCTACTACGACAGTAAATGTAATGCATTTCATGTGTAAGTTTACTTAATGTAGGTAAAAATAAAAATATACTATTACTCTATTGTACTCTATTGTAACTGTACAGTTTTTAGGTTTTTTTGAAATTTAGACAACTTTTCTGTTTCACGATTAATCAAACTAAGTAACTGTAATAAAGCATTTTTCTTGCAAGCATAATTATGTTCCTTACTATATATTGCAAATATTTCTCTGTTGCATAATAAACAGTTTTATTTAAACAATTATGATTTCAACTAATTTTATTTTCTTTCCTACCCTTGATCGAGTTTTACATTTCTTTTTTTTATTTAAATATCATAAACAAGATTATATTCTTTTTAATGCACTAATCCGTACTAAGGACAATTTTAAAAACCTATTTAGATGCTAAAAATTCCACCCATGCCGGGATTCGAACCCGCGACCTCTGGCTATCCGTGTTAGCGCTCTTTCCAACTGAGCTAATGGGCGACTCTAAGGGCGAAACCTAACTGCAAAGTAGGTACTCGGGGCTGCAAGTGATGCAAATTGCTTTAGCCAGATGTCGCTGCCTGTACGTAATACAGAGAATATTGTAAAGAGGTTCGAAATTTCACTGATGCCAGTGAGTCGCCCATTAGCTCAGTTGGAAAGAGCGCTGGCACTGATAGCCAGAGGTCGCGAGTTGGAATCCCGGCATGGGTGGATTTTTTAGCATCTAATTATAGGTTTTTAAAATTGTCCTTAGCACGGGTTAGTGCATTAAAAATAAAAATAGTATAGGTATTTGATAACCTAAGAGAAACATGGCGGCTTCGGAAGTTTGGATTTTTTCTCTGAAGAGCCCGACCAGGTTTCGCGCTTATTCGAAGAGCTTAATCCTAAATATAATAAACAAAACAAACATCACTTAACAAATAACAAATGACCTTGACCGTGCATAAGTAGAACTGTTTATATTCAAATAAATACAGAGCTAGTTTAGTTTTATTTATAAAATAGATAACATGGATAACTTCACTTTTACCACAGAAGAAAAAAGGAACTGTTACTTCCACGATCTGCACCCTACAAAAATATGTAACGATGAATGTGATTAAAAGTCTTGATAATTTCTGAAAGTAAGACCCGCCACTGTCTTACAATCCTCCACCTACCCGGACTTGGCCCCCGTTGTGGAGTATGGCCTAACATTTTTGCGATGCAGGAAGAGACTCGTGCCCCAGCAGTGGGGACATACAAATAGTTGATATCGATTTGCATAGGCGATTGTTAATTGGGCCCTAAAATTCGTAGCCAGCAAAGAGCTACGGTTGAGCACGGAAAAGCGCGATATCGATAGACTGATCAATTCGTCCTGGGGGTAAACTATTTTGTGCACATTTTTTTAATACAGTGATATTAGTATGGTAATGGTGATTATATTCTTTTTAATGCACTAACCCGTGCTAAGGACAATTTTAAAAACCTATTTACAGGCTAAAAATTCCACCCATGCCGAGACTCGAACCCGCCAGAGGTCGCGGGTTCGAGTCCCGGCATGGGTGGATTTTTTAGCCTCTAAATAGGTTTTTAAAATGGTAATGGTGGTTTAATTGACAATATGGATAGTCTAATCGGGATTGCCTTCCAATCAAATAAGTCGTGCACCTTAACTCGGCGGGATTCGGTCCCCTTTCAGTGAAATGCCTATTTAATTTGCGGTGGTATGCCATTAGAATGAGATTGTAATGCCATTGCTTAGTAGACTATGAAACAGCGTCGAATAACAGCCATCACTCTATTGAACACCGATGCGATTATTAGACCCTAGGACACCTTTAGCAACAGAGTACCAGTACACAAGGGAGTTCGTTGACCTGTGCACTGGCAATCTCATTTCAACCCTGCACATTTTACGATAAGGTTCAATGATCAAAAGGTTGAAGCTCAGAAATTCTGTATCTGCATCAAGTGTATCCAAAAAGGTTCGCTGGCAAATGTTTTCATTTCATTATCACTCAAAGCCTGCACGTACGAATATAAACGATTTCCGGTTTTGTGTCTAATCCTTAGTCTACAATTTTATCATTTAAGATAAGATAAGAATATTCTTTATTGTACACTGGAAAAACAACAAATACAAAACAATTGCAAATATACATAGTACAATTGGCGGCCTTATTGCTAAAAGCAATTTCTTCCAGACAACCTTACGATGGAAAGTTGCTGAAGGAACTTAGAAAGACGGGTAGCCAGTGCAAATTTGAATATTGATACATACTTAAACTTAATAATAATACACTTTCATACCGTTACTTATATAAACTTATAATTTATTATGAACATACACATATATCTTATAATAAAGTTCTACACAAGACAAGGAAAGTAATAACACCTATACACAAGAGGACAAAATTTTAATGACTATACTAATAAATAAAGATCACGAACTCTGCTTTTAAAGACAGCTGGGGTAGGAGAGCGCCTTATTGAGACCGGCAGATCATTCCACAGCCGGGCGGCCCTTACCATTTACATACATTATACAGGCACAAACATTGCTTCTGAAACCACACTAGGATACCCTGTGTCGTGGGAACCAAAAACAGTGACATCACAAACATGTTGAAACATGTAAACAGCCAAGAACGGGAGATTTTTTTTGTCCCCAGCCGGGGTTCGAACTCGGGACCTCTCGCATGGTAGGCATATGCACTGCCGCTGCGCAACAGAACTCGTCTTGTTAACTGAATCTTATTTATTTTATGACTTTAAACAAAATACTTAGAGGATGTAGTGACTAGAATTGAGAAAGGAATGTTGCGTTGGTTTGGACATGCGGAGAGGATGAAGGAGGAAGAAAGATTGACGAAACAAATACATAATTGCGAATGTGAGTGGAAGGGCTGTTAAGGGACGTCCCAGGCGGACATACATCGACCAAATAGGGGATGTATTAACAAAGGGGAAGATAAAAAGTACCCGGATCCGGCGTGCGTGCATGCAACGACTTATGAACGTTGATGAAGCGAAGGTGATCTGTCAGGATGGTGGCAAGTGGCAGTCCCTGGTCTCTGCCTACCGCTCTGGGATACAGGCGTGAGGTTATGTATGTATGTACTTAGATAGATAGAAAATGCTTTATTGTACACAGAAACTACAGCAACTGGCAGCAATTGGCGGCCTTATTTAAAAGCGTTTTACTACAGGCAACCATAAATGGAGAAAAAACGAATAAGGTAGGTGAACAATGGAAAGCCACGCTCCTTTGAAGGCCAACTATTAAAAAATTGTAGTTTTCGACATGTAAAGACACATCCCTTCTACTAAATACTAATAATGTAAACACAGCGACTAGTTCAGTCCGTAGTAAATTATTAAATTAATATAAAATACCTAGCCTAAAATATAGTTAAGGCGTATACAAGTGAAGTGCACATTTCCAACTATCCTTTTTACCTAGGATACTCCAAGAAATCCATCAAAAGTGTGAGTAATAACGAAGAATATTCATACAACATCTTTATGAAGGAATCCTAACGACATTTGGTCAGAAAGAGAAGGCAATAATAGACGTCAACAAAAGACACTGGCGCTGTCACTTATGTCAAGTGGTCAACCAATCAGAGGACAGAGTGAGCTGCCACATAGCTGTCAGTGCCATATAACGTTCTTTTCGACGCAAACAACAACCGTAGTCTAAAAATAACAATGGCATCCAAATATGGTTCGTGTAATAAATGCAAGAAAAACATCCCAGACAGAGAACATTTACAATGTATTACATGTAAATGGAAATATGACCTGGATTGCGCAAATATTACATCAAAGTTCTTTTACCTTATGAAAAAAGAAAGTAAATTGAAGTGGGAATGCAAAAAATGTATAAGCATAAATAGGAAAGGATATAAAATTGCACAGAAAACAGCCAAAATCCATTTTCCAACCCCAACCACTTCAACCCCAACCCCAAGATCATTTAATAATGCGTCGGAAAAGGAAAAAAAAGTCCAAAATCCAATACGAACTAAAGATACGTTACCTGGAATCTGTATGTCGATGCGAATAGAACAGGATAATACTGTTCAAAAGACCAAAGAGCAAGAAACCATCTGTGAAAATATAACACAAAGAAAAAAACAGACTATCAGTTCATCTCTTCCAGAAAGCACAAACTCCTCTCTGACGTTGTCAGACATGAGTATCCTAGCCAAAAGTTTACCCGATTTATCGACTCTGCAAAATAAAGAAATTGAGAATTTACATGTCGAAATACTAGATTTGAGATTGAAACTACAAGCTACTGAAAACGAAATGGATAACTTATCATTAGAAAAAACATCAATGGAAAAAACTATTTCGAATCAAAGCCGAAAAATTAATGAGCTAATGACCTTATGTTCAAGTAGTGTATCGAATAAATCATTCAAAGCAAAATGCTCTACATTGAAAAAGAGGAAAAAATCTAAAAGAGAACCAATTGTTACACAAGAAATAAGAAGCAATAATGCCTCCATAGACGTAAATCAAAACCTAGAGGAGAAAACTTTTGAGAATCAAAACCAGAAATCATCGGAAAATATACCAATCACAAAATGCAACAAAAAAAGAATACTCATATTAGCTGATCAACAAGGTGAAGGCCTACAACAAGCTCTGCAAAAATTAATGGACCATAACTATAACATTTGTTGTTTTTGGAAGAGTGATGCTTCGCTAGAAGAAATAATAAGTACCTGCCAAAGGGAAGTCTCTACTCTAACTTTAAATGATTTTGTAATAATTGTAGGAGGTATGAATGATAAAAATCCATACAAACTCAAACACGAGCTCCTTATATGGCTAAACTCAGTTGTAAATACAAACATTATAATATCCGAGCTACCAAAGAATGGAGTTCTAAATGGTAAATTGTTAAATTTCGATATTAAAAAAATATGTAATGGCTTTGCAAATGCAGTCTTTATGGAGCTAAATTACGGTGGATTATGGCATGGGTCAAAATATTTTACGTCAAACATGAGTCTTGGAATATTGCGAGAAATCATGCACAAAAATGCATCTGATTACGACTGCAACGATCACCGGAACCATATTAATAGCACTAACTCTTTCCATAGCGTGCAGTCGATCGTAGGTCCAGGACGAAGTCAAATACAGAAGGATGCTTTTTTATAAATGAAAAAACTAGTGATAATATACGATTAATGCACCAAAATATAGCTGGTTTCTTTAGCAAAAAAGATATGTTAGATATTGCAATATCTGAACTAAGTAATGACAATAAAACTATAGATATAATATGCTTATCTGAAACATTCATACAAAGCAACCATGAAACAAACATACAATTGAAAGGTTTTGTATTGGGGTCATCATTTTGCAGGCAAAATAAAAAACGAGGCGGAGTCTGTATATTACATAATAGAGGCATAGAGGCCAAAGAGCATACTCTTGCTAGGGAGCTTGCAACAGAACTATCATTCGAATGTTGTGGGATAGAAATCGTGCAATACAAATTAATTCTTATTTGTATCTACAGAATACCTGGGTCAGATGCAGGCATATTTCTACATAAATTACAAATACTCCTAAACAGATTAAAAAACAAAATAACTAAATATAATCTTATATTAACAGGTGATTGGAATATCGACACACTAAAAAACACTAAACTATCTCAAGAATTAAAGCAACTTCTGGAAAACTATAATCTTACTTTCCATATTAACGCACCTACTAGATTACATACGTGTATTGATCATTTTGTCAGCAACATTGAGAAGGCCGAAGGTGAAAGTGTTCCAATGTGTTTATCAGACCACAATACAGCTCAAATACTGACTGTACCAGTCATAAAACGCATCTTAGCACTAATTCATTGGTATGAAAAAAAGAAGAGACTACAGTACAGCAAATATCCTTAAATTTAAACAGTGCATAGGAAGCTACTCATGGTCAAAAGTTCTAAATTGCAACGACATTAAAACAGCATTTGATATTTTTTATGCTGATCTGAAATTACTCTACAACTTAAACTTTTCCAAATCTAGAGTTAGAATTTCAAATAAGACGAACAATAAAATGAAATGGCTGACGAAGGGCATAAGGAGGTCATGTATTACCAAAAGAAAATTACGTATGAATTATTATTTGTCTAAAACGGCTAAAGATAAAAATATGTACAAAACTTACTCTAAACTTTTAAAGAAATGTATATACGCTGCACAAAAAACAACGAACTGTGATTATATTCTAAATGCTAGAAATAAATGTAAAGCCACTTGGGATCTGATAAAAAACAAAGATTACACCGTAGAACAGATGAACTATTTAACTGTAAATAATAAAAAAATTGATGACCCGAAAGACATAGCTGCACTTTTTAATGAACATTTTATCAACTTACCAAATATTAAAAGAGGGAATCAAAATAATGCATCAAAAGACAATAAACTAACTACAAACAACTCTAGTATATTTCTAAGACCCACTGGCGTAGCGGAAATACAAGAAATAATAAAAAAACCTCAATAACACAGGATCTACGGGTCATGATGAAATTTGCACAAGAGTAATCAAAACTTGTGCAATCGAATTATCTCCGATCCTGACATATCTAATCAATCTATCCTTTCAAAACGGTATATTTCCAACCCCTTTAAAGATTTCTATCGTGAAGCCATTACATAAAAAAGGCAACAAAGATGACATGAATAATTACAGACCAATTACTCTTATCTCCATACTGGCTAAAATTTTTAAGAAAGCAATGCGTAAGAGAATAACATCGTTTCTATTAAGATACGATATAATAAAAACAGAACAATATGGGTTCCAAAAAGACAAGTCAACAACTCAAGCCTGTTTCTCACTAATCAAGCAAATTTCACACTACATGGACAAAAAAATACCAGTATTAGCTATTTTATTTGATATGAGTAAAGCTTTCGATTGCGTCTGCCACAAAACTCTGCTGGCGAAGCTCGAATCGTACGGGATTCGTGGTCAAGCATATAACTGGCTAAAGAGCTACCTAGAAGATAGAGCACAATGTGTGGAAATTAATAAACTGAACAAATTCCTAGAAAAAACAAGTTACAGATCTGAATTTAAAACTAATAAATTTGGCGTGCCGCAAGGCAGCATTTTGGGATCACTTGTTCTTATTATACGTAAATGATTTACCAGATATCTAAAAATATCCCTGCATCTTATTTGCAGATGACATATCTGTCATCATACACAAAGCCTCAATGACAGATTATGAAGCAGAAATTAATGATGCAATAGGAAATATAGTGAATTGGTTAAAGGGAAATGATTTGCAAGTAAACTTTTCAAAAACAAAATTTTTACAATTTTACAACAAAAACGGAAAATCAATCAAACTGAAAGTGTCTTATGATAACCATCCTATTATGGAATCAACTACAGCCAGATTCCTTGGCATTGAATTAGACTCGCAGTTGTCATGGAAGCAACATATAAGATTGGTCTGCAATAGAATCAATAGTTTTGTTTATCCATTGCAAAGAATAACCAAAATATGTGACCAGAAGACTGCGCTGATGGCGTATCACGCATATGTGGGTTCTATGCTAAGATATGGGCTTATTGTATGGGGAAACTCAGTTGATATGAATCAGGCTTTTATTATTCAGAAAAAGTGTATAAGAGCCATATGTGGAGCTAAGCCTTTAGATTCATGTCGACCACTTTTCAAGAAACTAAATATACTGCCACTGCCCGCCTTATATATATTTGAAGTGTGCCTATACGTAAAGAAAAATATTGGGGACTTCCAAGTAAAAGATTGCGCATTTTCTGCTAGATATCGTTTGGCCGGATTACCTCATAAAACAACATCATTTGCGAAAAATTGCCACTACATGTCAATCAAAATGTAATGCCCTACCAGAATCTATATCCAAACTGCAATTTGGGATATTCAAAAAGAAATTGTTTATATGTTTATGTGAGAATTCCATTTATAAAATTGAAGATTTTTTAAAATTAAAATTATAATCTGAATTTAATTTACCCACTATTGATACTATTTTTATATTTTGTTGTGATGTGCATAATTTTCTATTCTGTCTATTTTTATTAATTTACTAATATTAATATATTTTTTTTTTAGTTTAACGATATGTTTGAATCAATTAAAAAAAATGTAACATAATAATTTAAGAATTTGATAATTTAATTTCAATAATAATTATACAATTGTAATTTAATTTAATAAGTTAATAAGTTGATATTGACTCTTAAATACCAATAGGTAAAACAAGTGCAATATTAACTGCAAACAATGTTGCATGCCAGATACTGGCGCATCACGCATGCTCTTAACTATTGTAATTTACTTATATAAAATGTACCGTGTATGCTTGCAAATGAATAAATAAAAAAAAAAAGCTCCATAAAACTCAAGGCCACATACAGGGCGGCGTGACGATCGCGCCGTTATTGTGGCATTGCGAGCTCACGCTTCGTAGACTTCGGTAGTCGACGTTGCGATTGTTATTCGTGGGCACAGCAAAACGTAAGTTTTTAGTCAATAACCTATTATTATCTCATATTTTTTACTGTGAATTGTTGTATAAGGCTATGTTTATGGTTTTTAAAGAATAAAAACACGGTTTTGACTCGATTTAAATTTAAATATTGGCAATGTTCCTAGGATGGCCACTAGTTCCTTATAAGGCCAACTAAAATTTGACCATTGGCCTTGCCATGGCAGATGGGGCTTACAAGGAATGAAACTTTAAGCGTTTAAATTTTTCCGAAAAAGCGTTTATGTGCTATGATAAGTTTTTACAATTACACTACTCTGTGGTTTCTAATATTTTATAGTATTAATTAGTATGAAATAGTCATAGTCATACTTAATTGTTAGCTTGGCCTTCTTAGGAACATTGTGGCCTTACAAAGAATAGACCCATAAGTAGGCCATTTTGGATAAAAAAAGCTTTTAATTTCGTTACAAAACATGTTGGCATGCTATTTGTTGCTGATATGATACTTAATAATACTATTTGTAAATAACTTTTATTAATATATTCTTAGTTACACGATGATGTTCAAGTAATGTTTGTTAAGTTTTTTATGAATGATTAAAATATATTGAGCATTTAATGTTTCGCTTACACGATGTAGTTTATTATGTAGTTTTAGTAAAAGCGGAAATATATATTATTACCTTTCTATTTTTAAGTTTAACGACTGATTGGCCTTGGAGCCGTGTTCCTTGCAAGGCCATAAAGAAGAGATTAAGTAAAAATAAAGGAAATTGTATGGTGTGCAATAAAACAAAGTATTACTTAATAATTTGTTTCCTTCATTTATCCAGTAAATAAACGAATAAAAAGTGTTTAATTGTTAGAGTGGCCTCCCATGGTCCACCTACCTTAATAACATACTAAAACACAAAACTTATAAACGTTGATAAAGCGAAGGTGATCTGTCAGGATCGTGGCAAGTAGCAGTTCCTGATCTCTGCCTACCCCTCTGGCATTCAGGCGTGAGTTTATGTATGTATGAATGCAAAACACAAAAATAACTGACGGTTTCGCTGTAAGCAAGCTATGAACTCATCCTTTACAAGTAGTAGGTACAGTGGACAGCTCATCAACATGCTACATGCACGCACTCTACTCAGTTAGGTGACGGTTTACTTTACGGCTAAAATGTAAAGTTTGATATGCTCTCTGCAGGACTGTATATCTAGGGCAGTACAGAAGCCAATCGTGTGTGTCCGTAGAATGTCGAACGTCATCTATTATGCATACAGAGCTGTCTACGGTCTTTGATAAACATAGCTAATCACGGCGAATCAGATGAGCGGCCAGTTCCACAGATACCTATGTGTTCAAGTAAAACTTTGGTCATTGTATCTACGCATTGTGATGATTTATACAGTGGTAACTTCATTTACACTAGATGGCTGAAGGGACCAGTCGGACGCTGTAGTATCTGGGACATAGTTTTTGTTTAGATGGAGTAGGCCTGCCAGCACCTATTCCATCCTGACAGCTTGGTTAGCCTAGCCTATACAGGAAAGGCAAGTCCATACGTGCAGAGCCAACCAATGTGCGGGTTTTCTTACAATGTTTTCCTTTAGAGTTAGCAATCAATTACAGTTGTCTGATAAAATATCAAGTTACCTACATCTAATGCTTGGCCTGCATCTGTTCACTCAGTAATCAGGCCGTGGTCGTCAAGTTTCGCTATAAACACATCAAAACTGACCAAGAAGGCTCAAATTCGAAGGCTGCTCTTATGATTGTACAAGAGAGCATTTATTTAAAATAAGCAAACGATTGATATGGATGAAAAATAGACGAAGGTTTAAACCGTTCAAAATCATAAAACCAAAAGTCAGTGTGCCCCGAAAAGTTTTAGGAAAACTAGTTCTCCCAATAGGGAGGGATAGTTTTCAGGCGGCGCCAATTTTTCCAGGTATACTCTGTTTTCCACTATTCGGGAGCGACAAGAACGCAATAAACAGAGGAATTTTAAACAACTCGGGACCACACGCTGCAAGGAACGTGCTTCATTACCACTCCAAATAAACGCCTGAAAAATATATTTACGTCTACGTAGCAAAGTTTGCTTTGCTTGCATCCATATCGCGCTCCTATTACATACACAAACTTTTTTCACTGCAGTTTTTAAATAGTCACCGTACATTTGAAATGCGAGTAGAGCGCGACGTAAGCGCTTTAACTTTTTTACTAACTTTTATTCTACATGAATTTACACAAAAGGCAGACACAGCGATAATGTCTTCCATTTGTTAAAAGACGAGAATTACTTCGCTGCTGACGACAGAAAAGAATAAAAGGGGTTCTTCTTTGTTGGTGGCTCGAGGAATATATTTTAAATGCAGCGCGTTTGAGCGACTCGCCCTTGTCACAAATATAATCACTCCATTGTTGCCGCATAATCATCCGCTACAAATAGAGACACTTTCGGATTTCCTCGTTCAATTTGCCACGATAATTTCTAGACGAAATTCTGGCTTACTGATAGACAGGATTTGAGTAATCCACATTGATCCAAAGGAGATCCAGTGTTGTAGATTTTAATGAAAACGCAGGGTAGAGACTTGCCCAATCCCTTTATCGGATCCCGGTACAAAGGTGTCCGGGCTGAGCGCCCGCGGCTGCCGGATATTGAGGGCTGCGTCACCGAGTCCGATATAAGCTTCGCGAGATGCAGGTCCTACTGGCGAACTGATTGGACCAGGTTTCTGTCCATAGTCCGAAAATCCATAGCAGCCGTAAACTCTGGATTTGTAGCTTGTCCTAAAAAACTCAAAGGTGTAACCAAATCCTCACCTATCCTAAAAAGGGGGCTCTACTCGTCAATATCATCGAAGTACTTGTACTACAGGAAAACATCGATATCGGGTAACGATTATTGTCCCATGTTCCATAAATTGTTGCACATAATAAATTTGTTTTTTTATATTGATTTTCTTTAAAGCTCAAGTGTCAAGCCTATGTCCAGCGGTGGATGAATTGAGTGTTATTTATTTATTCTGAACGATACAGTGATAACTTCTAAACTTCCGTTTAGTAGCATACTTATCCCGAATGCGGCAGATAAAATGATCAAGTCATCTGCCGGGTATTAAACACTCGTAAGACAAAACATCTACACTAGGTACTAAGATTACTGTATCACTTTTTATCTGTTTTATTCACACTTCGTGAAACAATTTTCACTACAGTTTGTTTGCGTTTTGTTATGAGCATTGATGACCGACGGTAAAATCTGCAGTCCGAATACCTGCTGCTGGTAACAAATAATATTTAAAATCTCGAGTAGAGCCTTCTAGTCTCGAGATAAAATTTATACACAATATTGAGTTTCCACTTAAAACCATATTTTGTATGGCTCCCACGATAGGGGACCGTTGGGTACGTAGCTTAGCGGGTAAAACGGTTTTCAGAAACCAATTAACGCAATAATATAATATTTTCGTTGTTATTAGTTGGACTGTCTTCAATATGACAATGCAAAGTGCCATCTTAAAGGAAACGCTTATCAAAATCGATATTAATAACATTGAATAATCACATAAAACTAAAAGTGGTGGCAATATTTTGCCGCTGTGAAATACTATTCTGATTCGATAAGCACGTTAACAGAAAATAATAAAATATTTATATCAGTTTCCAAAACTCACTATTTATACTTATTTAAAAAGTCATTCTCAAACATTCTCAAGACAGAAAACACTCTTAAACTCCGTCTTAAGAGTGTTTTAGTGGAATGGACTTGAATAATAAGATTTTTTATTTTATTTTAAAAGGATTAAAGAAATACACACATGGTTTTGAGATTTCCCAAACATTTGGGCTTTCTATTATATATTTTTTTTATTCTTGTTACAGAAACGTCCTTGACAGTGTGACCATCTCAAAAGTAGAGAATGTGCCACACACTCAAAACCAAAATCTGCCAAAATCTGTCAAACATGACGCCAAAAACTGCCAAACATATGCTTTCATTATCGAAAGATGTATTATAAGGTGTATCTATTATGGAGATGTAAAAAGACTAATTCATCATGTACATATTAAATGAAAATTATTTAATTTATTCTATTTATAATTTATTTAGAGACACAACATTGCATAACCATCCAAGGAAATTATATAAGAAAATCTATTTAACACTTGGGGCGCAGAACGCTTAAAATCACTTGGTTATGGCCCTTTTAATATAGAGCTGTATAAATTATTCATAAAGAATAGAATTTTCATATTCTTTCACTTTACTCGTTGTTTCTGAGAGAGCGTCGTTTTACTCTTATGACAAAAAAACCACGGAGTCACCTGTTTTGCTATTCACATGAGGAAATTTATTCTCAGGACATGGCTATGGAGGTACTTGCATTTTAATGTGTACAGTAAAGATGCTGGAGAATAAAATAAAAATTAAAACTTAAAAAAAAAGAAAATACTGAACTAAATTGGCATTGCTCAACGCAAGACTTTTGTAAATATTTTAGTGTAGTGTAAAATTATGAATAAAGATTTTGAGAAATTAGGTGGCAAGATGTTTAATTTTAATAATAAAGTTTTAAGTTTTTTCAAGCATTGCAGCAAGTAAAAAAATATTTAATAGCCTAGTTTAGGCAACACCTGCTTTATGCTAGCCTAATTTATTTCCAGCGAACTGTAAAATAGCCAAAATTCTATTAATGAAAATGAACAATTTATCGGTTACTTATTTATATTACCTACCGGAACCCCGTTAACACAGCTTGACAAGCTGTATATCGTCCCCTATACTTTAATGATAAATTGATCCTTTAGATGCTATCACATCAAACGAACAACTTCTATACTTATATAACTTACTTAGTTCTTACTTGCGCTGAAACAATATTTTTCTGGGTAAATTTATGCTTTTTCTTGTTTGCAATGAAGGACTAGCACAAAAAAAGTTTTATCATGTGATCCATCAAAAACGTCACTCTAGTCAGGTGGTAAAAAAATGTGCCAAGCAAATCGGACTCAAACAATGACGTCAAAACTTAAACGCAACGCCTCATAATGTACGGAGCGTTCATCAATATTCGAGTTATCACATAAAATAATATAAATAATGCATCACTACGACAATTTATCATATGTTGTAGATATTGTTTTCTTATTATAAAGTCATATCACTGTATCTTTTGTGTTGTAATTGTTACTAAACATAAATGACGTCAAGAAAATATTTTTCGGCATATATTAAGACCTCAATGGTCAGTTAGTTAAGTAATGGACGTTTTTATTATTTTATGTTTAACTGATCAATATTATATTAAATAACACGTGGTGCTTTTATACAGGATTATATATTTATCGCCTGTAATCGCAATTATTTATTACGTAAACTTGAACTAGCGATTGCAACCCTGTATGTCCCCACTGCTGGGGCACGGGTTTCTTCCTGCTTCACAGGAAGTTTAGGCCTACTCCACCACGGGGGCTAAGTCCGGGTTGGTGGAGGTTTGTAAGACAGTGGCGGGCCTTACTGTCAGAAGATATCAAGCCGCCCATAAGGCTTCTGACATGGCTTAACGGCTGCCATTACATGACAGCCGGCACCCACGACTTAACGTGCCTTGCGAAGCACGGAAGCGCTCGGTAAATGCCACTAGCGGTAGTAACGGGACGGTCACCCTTCCAGCACCGGACCGCGCCTGTTGTTGCTTAACGCGAGTGATTGATTCCAATCACTCGGTTCGACTAGGCCACGAGCGCTTTTACTAAACTTGAACTAACAATTACCGAAACCTCTGGAATAAAGATAATTATATTTACCTAATAAATAATGTAGATTGGGCCCACTATGGGTGGCTTGATAACATTTGACAGTAAGGCCCGCCACTGTCTTACAATCCTCCACCAACCCGGACTTGGCCCCCTTGGTGGAGTAAGGAAGGCCTAATCTTCCTGCGATGCAGGAAGAGACCCGTGCCCTACGGTGGGGACATACAAGGGTCGATAACGATGTAATAATGCCCGCACTAGTGTTTACACTTCAAATCAATGAATATTGCTTTATACGTCTCACTGCAGGGCCTTCTCTCAGATAGAGAATGCAGGAAGAGACCCGTGCTCCAGCAGTGAGGACATACAAGAATTTATATCGATCGAGGTCCATTAATAATAAATAAGTAATAAATATTTTATTCAAAATTTCAACTTGTCTGCAATTTAAAAAAAATCTTATGTTATTTCAAAGTGTCTCTACATGTTCCCTGTCTCGGATGTGTATTCTTTTCTTTTTAAGCCAGGTTTCGGTCTACATTTGAATAATTATGAGTAATATAAATGGGGACGGTGAAACGTTCTCTCTGGGAAGCTGGAGTGCTCTCGGAAACACTTAATTTTGTAATTCAACTCGATTATGCGGTACAAATAGCCGCGTGGTATTCTGTTTGACCCAATGCTATTGAAAATCGCAATGCGATTTGACACTGTTGGTAATTTTATCCAACATAATATTGGTAGGCTTTCAGTATTTTTAGTGTCAGGCAGAGATTTGACAAAAAATGGTGCCTAACAACTTTTGTCATTTGACAGTTTTATAAAAGGCACTTGATTTATTTAGTTTTATGTCATTTTTTTCATTTTGTAGCATACTATCAAACGCAATGCTCCAAAATTTGAAAAAGTTGAGATAGCTTTATCTGGCTGAATGTAAAGTATTAAGCTCGCCTTTGCTCATATTTATTATTAGTGCAATAAAGAATTTTCATTCATCTTTGATTCAAACATTGTAACATGGTACATTTAATCTTTCCGGTTACGAGTCAGAATTTTCAGGATTATAAATATGAAAAAAATGTACTAGTATTAATCGTGGTCCCTCTTATCCTGAAAACCAGGACCTTGTGATCTCATTGAGACTACCACATATTCAAAATATGACTCCTGTCTTAAAAAATGTCCATTAAAGGTACCTTTTCGCAAATTTATCTGGTGTACCGTCTACCAGCAGACTTATTGTATCTCTCGTCTCATGAACAAATAGAGTAACACAATGAAATGCAACTATGAAGGTAAGTTCTAGCCATTAGAGTTCTAATGATGCATGCATAGTATGTGAACCTCTAATGTTTAATAGCCCGAGTGTACGGTCGTCGTCAAGGCTTATGCTTTATCAAACTGCTTGCTATGATTTAGACATTATAGTGTATTATATTGTACGTGTTTAATTGTGAACACTTTTTTAAATAAAATAAAAAAGTAAACAAGATACTTTAGAGCTGTTAGCTTTAATAAATTTTTTTAAAACCTATTTCGTGGCTAAAAATTTCACCCATGCCGGGATTCGAACCCGTGACCTCTGGCTATCCGTGCCAGCGCTCTTCCAACTGAGCTAATAGGCGACTCACCGGCATCAGTGTCAGCATAAGTATTACGTACTTACGTGTTTTTTAAGCAGTAAAAATTATTGTTCTTTGGAGATTATTTTTTAGTTTTTCATTGTTATTTATTTTATTTTTAAATTTTTCATTTTTTAAAATTTTATTGTATGAATTTTTAGTTTTGTATCTGAATATTAATAAAAAATGGGTCGGCCTCTTAACGATTCGAGAGATAACGCCCTAACATAAAGACAACTCTTTACGTTCCAGTCATAAAATTATTGTTAGCGTTATTGTTTGATTATTGTTTGAGTGCTAAATTTATTTCCTGTCAGCTATTTTCGAAAAATATTTAAGCATATATTTTTCGAAAATAGCTGACAGCAAAATTAATTTGGCACTCAATTACTCCAAATTCGGGATTCGCGTTCAAGACTACTTTTTAAGCGAATGGTAGGCAAACGAAGTCACCGGCACGGCTTGTTGAGTTTTAGCTACTAATTACGATTCGTTACAACAGAGTAGAAAACAGCGGGAGAAATAAAACGCCATGTCATTCGGGGCCCTGAAGAGTAATTTAATTAAGCCGACAGGACTCTTGAATTTATTTTTTCAATCCGTAAGGCTAGCCAATTAAAAAGTTGCTGAGGCTGAACGACAACCGGCCAAGAGCACTCCAGCCGACTCAATGCAACTTGTTAGTTAGTTACATTAACTATGTACAGTCGACGGCATGTCAACCTTTACATGCGTGCATTGACTGTAGAACCAGGAACGGGACCAGTGGTTGTGTTGTATGGTATAATCTTCCATATAACACAAACCCGTGTCCTCATCTCTAACTAGGATGGCGTGTGACATGGTAACGGCGACCTCCAACGGTAATTGGACTCACGACCTCTGTTTAGACTTGTTAAGGTCAAGCGTTACTTTTAAAGCAACGAGAGTCTTTTACTCTAAAGCGTATTTTTTTGTCGCGTGGTTATAATGAATATCAATTGACGAGACCGTTTTGCTCTCGTCTCATTCTTTTTTGAGAAATCTGAAGAGACAGACGGCCACAAACTATTCACGAAAAATCTCTAATAAACGTGTGATTTATAAAACGAATGTAAAGCTCGTGCTGTCGACTGTACTCTTTCTATAGGCCATGTAATGACGTCCGGTAGTTTTCCACTCTGCATTTGTCGCGAGAACCACTTTCTTATGTTTACATTTTTGAGTTCGCTCTCGTTCTCATGTAAAAGTTACTAACTTAACTACTTTCTAATTACTAAATAAGTACTCAGGTACGTTATTAATTATAATTAATTAGCTACCTAAGTACTTAATTGCTTAATATATTTTAAACTTTTGAATCAAATAACTTAGGACTTTCCAGCGTCGACATTCTTTTGCAATCGCTATTTCCTCTAAAGCACAAAAAGTTGGCCATGTAAGTAAGGTATACTAAATAAATCTCCATATCAACCCTTGTATGTCCTCAGTGCTGGGGCACGGGTCTCTTCCTGCATCGCAGAAAGGCCAGGCCACACTCCACCACGGGGGCCAAGTCCGGGTTGGTGGAGGATTGTAAGGCAGTGGCGGGCCTTACTGTCAGAAGTTATCAAGCCCATAAGGCCTCTGACATGGCTTAAAGACTGCCATTACATGACAGCCGGCACCAACGGCTTAAAAAGCCTTGCGAAGCACGGAAGCACTCGGAAAAATGCGACTAGCGGTAGTCACGGGACGGTTACCCATCCTGCACCTGACCGCGCCTGTTACTACTTAACTCAAGTGATTGATTCCAGTCATTCGGTTCGACCTGGCCACGAGCGCTCCTAACTTTATAGGTATATCAAAGTGACAACATACATAGAAATAGCTTTGAGTATAATAATTTTGTTACTGACGGTATATGAGACGGTATAGATTTCGTTGTAAACCCAACCAGTACGTTGTGCACCGATAGGGCTTGGCTCCCACGCGCGGCAAATCGTCTTACCCGACGAGAGCAGAGGATTTTTAAATATTTATAGGTCTGTTTCCGCAAACTTTAAGCGGGCAGACAGTCTAGAAAAATCCCACTGCAGTTACATAGCAAAAAATGTACAACGTCTTTTGTAAATAAATAACGAGCAGGTTTATTCCGTAGTCCTCGTATCTCTACCGTTTCGACTTAAATGTAGTTTTGTATCTTTAGGTTTTCTCGAGTATTCGAAATGCTGATCCGTTGTAGGTAGGTGCTTACGACAATCTCCTTTCGTTTCAGTGTGATGTTTGTGTTCAGAGTTAAACAGAAATGATGTCAATTTGCCATAATGAAAACGCGTAGGCAGCTTTTGTTCGTACCGTGTTTTGTTAGAGATTCGTTGCTTAAGAAGAAACTCATATTTGTCCGTATGCCTCCCAGTTTGATCAATTCATCAAATGTTAAGATAAGAAAAGTTACAGTACATTGGCCTCGGTATCTACGTAATGAGATGATTAATACAGCGTCCAGTGGCACCTTTACCCACACTAGATGGGTGAAGGGCCCATTGGATGCTGTAGTGCCAAACAGTACATAAATTGAACAGATATTTAGTTGAGTTTTATTAATTTTTCTCGAACATTTGCTGAGTCAGCTGCCTCAGCAGTTTTCAGTATTCGTGTTATAGTATTTGTTTGGGCGGTAGGGGAGTGGTAGAACGCCGGCTTCTCATTCGGGAGGTCTTAGGTTCGAATCTCGGCATGTACCAATGACTGTCTGTGAAGTTATAATAGCAATACTCGCTACCGGCGAAGGAAAACATCGTGAGGAAACCTGAGTCTGAGCCGTGTTTACATAACTTATCACTTGAAATTGCCAATCCGAGGTGGGTAGGCGTGGTAATTAAGCCCGTACTATCTCTCTCTCTTTCTGAACAACAACGTTTGCGAGGAAATTATTATAGTCTAACATTTACCAAACTTCGTTTTAAGTGTATATAACCTGTCGCCTAATGTTAAAATATTCAAACTACTTGACCAGTCCCCCACTATACAGACTATAGTCTAGTATGGGGTCGCTGGTAATCATTTTCCTTTTTATAGGTACTCGTATAATAAACCAATTAATTAGTAACATTCTCATACTCGTACTTTTGTAACTCTGTGTAAAATGGCTTAAATAAATATTTTTATGTTTTTGTTTGTATAGATGATGTATGTGAAAAATACTAACCTATCTTTGCAGTTGGGTTGGAGGGGAGTAAGTATCTACATAGGTTTTCAGAGCAAGTTAAGAAACTTATAAACTTGTAATGTAATCGTTTGACCGGATAGAACCCTCAGGGAGTGAGTCGTCATCGCAGTTGTCCGGTTTGTTTGTGTGAGAGGGTCCACGAGTGCCCACATATAATACTTAGCACCACTTTTCTTTGGTCAATTCTAGTCTGAGTTACGATCAAACCATCTGAGGGAAAAAACAAAGACTTTAACATGTAGCTTCTATACCCTCTATAATAGATAGATAGAGAACACTTTACAGCACAACTAGAGAAAAGAATACAACCATGATTTCTTATATCTAAGTAATGTTATACTAGTGGCGATTTTATCGCTTAGAGTGATGTCTTCCAGATAACCTTTGGATGGAGTGGATTGCATGAAGAATATAGTCAGTAGGTGCGTGTACATAAGTTACAAAATATATAGGTACTAATGGTGTTTACATGCACCATGATATACACAAATGATTCCTCAAAAATAATCCTCAAACGTAAAGTTTAAATAGTCTGTCGTAGAGGGAAACACCGTCATAAACTTTATTCGAAGAGTATTCTGAAACCGTATTCATATAAATAAAAACCTATGCATTCGTTGCTGCTCAATAAAGACCTTAAATTAAAAATGTTCTAAATATTGTGGGTGAGGCCATTTTAAAAGATAAAGCGAACTAACCAACGAATAAATGGATATTTTTTTCTCTAATACAAGTACTTTTCATACTATGTTAAAATAGTCATAGTCACAAAAACGGGCCACTGGCTTAAACTGTGATTTCGATTTCAACCCCGTATGTCCCCACTGCACGGGTCTCTTCCTGCGTTACAGGAAGGTTAGGCCATAACCACGGGGGCCAATCCGGATTGGTGGAGGATTGTAAGACAGTGGCCGCCCGCTCCGCTCGGAAAAAAATCCCGCACCTCTGACCGGGCCTGTTGTTGCTTAACTCGAGTGATTGATTCCAATCACTCGGTTCGACTAGGCTTCTTGATGTCACAACTTGCAAATAATGCCTTATATAACGTATGAAGTATTTAACTCGTAAAATATTTTTTTTATTTGTCTGCAACACCTTTATAAGAAAGCGTTCCGAATTTTATGAAAAAGTAAATCTAATAAGTTTTTTTGTTGTTAGACCAATTTTATTTTTCGTTTTACTATTTTATTTTATACTTTAAATATAGATAGATAGAAAATTCTTTATTGTACACAGAAATTACAGTAACAAATTATTCCCATTAGATTCCCATCTAAGTTAGACGCAAATTTCCCATTCATTAAATGGACGATAGTCAATTAACTATAAACTAACAGCCTGTCAAACCCTTTTCATAATGAGTTCCTCTTTCGGTATCCAACGCTGGTAACTTTAAGGACATAATTTTTTCTCGATATTCCAGGTAGATTTTCATCGCCTGTGAGGAAAATTACAGCATGATTGCCGGAAAGTCGGGCCCTTCATCGGGATGATGGTGACAAAAGGGTGAATTTATTAAGATTGGGCTGAAAGGTGCTTGGCAAGGAAGTGCTAATTTTGTCTACAAATACAACGGGGGTTCAGAATTTCCTATTCCACTTGTGGAATTAAAACGCGATGGGGATTAATTCGGTCGGACGGTTAATCTAACGGGGTGGCTGGTGGAGTTTCAAGTTTTCAACTAATTAGGAATGGAAGTCAATTAGGTATCTCAGCGTCCTGGCAACTGTAATTCTCAAGAGTTGCGAATTAGTTCTTGAAAGCCATTTGACTATTACCTATACCGTATTCAGGAGGCCTCGCGAAACAAGGTTCGTCGTCGTCAGGCTATACTAGTCCACTGCTGGACCCTCTTTTTTAGTGACCGACCGCAACTGAGTTGACCTCTGTTTGATTGATGAATTTTGGCTTGTCCAAACTATCGACGGCTGATCGACAAGCAACTGAGATGCGCAGGGACCGGGATGACATGTGGTCCTTCTTCTTCTTCAGGCTATATTAGTCCACTGCTGGACATAGCCCTACCCTAATGAGCGCCATAGCGCAAGGTTGTGCCATCATTGGGGGGTAATGCCCATAATCCCCACGCTGGGCATGCGGGTTGGGGATCGCAGATCGGTGGAATTGTAATGCAGGGGGCGCTGCTGCCCACCCTCCCGGTGTGTGTCCCTTAGTCGCCTTTTACGACACCCGCGGGAAGAATTGGGATGGTGCTATTCTCTAGGCCGACACCACACAGCAAACAAGGTTCGAAGCCAGAAAAGCGGTTTCTAACCTTAAATACATTCACAGTAAAGTTGAGGCGCCTATATCTAATGAAGCGTATGAGTTACTACGTCCAGACTTAGTCATATTTCCTCTTAAGAAAGACAAAATATGCAACATTAAAATTACAAAACTAGGGGAAAACTTGAGGCAAGTTCCTCTTTACACTATATTTCTGCTATTACGGAAGATATTATACTTTACTAGCAGACCCCACCTACGTAATTTTCCCGTATTTATTAGCCTATAACATATTCACAGAACCACTAAAACATAAAAAACACAATAAAAATCGGTTAAGCCGTTTCGGAGGAGTTCGATAACAACTGTTTCACGAAATTTCCATAATATGTTACATTATTATTGCAGAAGATATTACAACTTGTTTCGGTTAAAAAACGAGTACATTCATTGAGAGAACTATTTGCATTAAGAAAATATCTTTAAGAAAAGACTCCTCGTTGGAATGATTCAAAATCCGTGGCGTTTCGTGAGATTAAACAATGAGAGCAACGTGCACGAGCTTAGAACTAACAGCGAGATGGACATAAGCCGGCCAAGTGAGTTTCCTCGAGTGGAGGTTTACAGCACAATGAAGATATTAAACGAACTAGATTGGTAAGGGAACGTACCCATACTAAATGACCCATTTTTAAAATTTTATCACCTTTCCACTCTTGGTTTCCACCCGTAGTGTATCCCAAACCTAATCCTAACCCCACCAATTATCACGCTGTAATTCATAAATATTTGGATATTAGAATAAAAAAGTATAAAGTTTTAAATTAGCTGATGTCTTTGCACATGTGCTGCGCTCTCTGAGTAAAAAACCGCCGAACGCTGCGTTCCATAGTTTGAATATAGACCGAAAAACCGCGAGATTTTTCTAGAGAATATTGACTACGTGGCAAAAAACTAATGTAATGTTAAATTACGATGTCAGTTAAGAATGAATGTCAATATGTACAATGAAACCTCCTGCCGAAGTAAACTCTATGATGGCGTAGACAGGCACATACATTGCTTCTGGCCCCACACTAGGATACCCTGTGTCGTGGAAACCAGAAACAACGACATCACAAACATGTAAACATCCAAGAACCGGAGTTTTTTTTTGTCCCCAGCCGGTGTTCGAACCCGGAACCTCTTGCATGGTAGGCAGATGCGCTACCGTTGCGCTACAGAGGCCGTCGTAGTCAAAAATCAATAAGAAACATAGAATACACATACTATTGGGATTGAAATGAAATCTCGTCATTCATTGGGAAAAATATTCTGTGACCGACATCATATTATGAATATTCTTTATTCAATAAATAAATGTATTTCTTCATCTTCTTCTTTCTTCTTTATATGCTTTCTATGTTTTGTAGGGTACAACCTACAAAACATAGAAAGCGGATACTGCAAGAAGCAGAAGTTACTTTAGAGAAGTTTTCTAAGGAAGACAATATGTTTTTTCTATTAGTGTCACTAGAAAACCTGAAAACAGATATGCGGCGACGTATAAATCTGGCATCTGAATTTGTAAAGGGTTTCAAGGACGTCTCGCGCTGCTTCGCCTACCTTTTTTACCTCCTAAGGTATTAAAAATATGCGAAGGTAATAAGCCGGCCATATAATATAATATTACCCTTGTGCTAAGATGAGTGAATAAATAAGTCTTTACCTTTTTACCGTCAATATGGGCTGTAAGCTGGGTGTATACGAGCACACATTTCCTTACGTAGTGGAGCAGAAAGATAATAATATAAGGTGGAATGCGGACGATTGTCGGTATAACGGCCAGTGAGAGACGGCCGTTAGTTACTTCCGCGGGCGCTTTCCTTCGGATTATACGCGATTAGGGACCAATGGCGCTTAGGAGTGGTCAGTGTGCGGCTTTGTTAATGTTTTCCTGTTTTTCTCTTGCTTTTACGTCCGTAATTTGTGTTTAAATTGAGGCGTTTGCTCGGCACTCGAGCAGTAGGTAGGCGCTTAATTTGCTTTTAATTTAAAACTCACCTGTTTGAACTAAAGTCCTCGGCATTCCACGGAAGGCGAGCTGCTCGGGCTTCTTCTACAAAAAATAGGTTAAAATTACATACAATTTTACCCTAAAATGCCTGCCTGCGCCATTAAAAAAGAACTCACGTAATAATTTACGCAAAGAAAATATTTCCAAAGGCAGAGCGAAATTAAGCTGGGTCTATTCTTGAATAATGACGAGTAACAAGATCACGGGGCACGAAATTAAAGGGGTCTGGATGTGAATAAAAGTAATTTAGTGCGGGACATGTCTTTGAGGAATGTTTATTGCGCGGGTCCGCGTTACAGATGAAGACGTATCGTCATAGCGCGACAAAGCGACGCCGCGAAAGCCAAAACCGTGTACTGTCGACAGAAGCTCGACCTTTACTTTCTTTTAAAAAGTTGACCGTAAGGTAACTGAGGACACCCATGTAGGTCGATGTCGTTTCGAGGACAGAAATCTTTCCTTCGAGTTAGTCAGTGTTAAAGTTCTGCCTACCTGTGACCACGACCACAAAGATAAGCTCGCCTTTGTATAATAATAAGTTATTTCTCATGTAATGTCCTGTTAAATGTTTCGTGTGCAATAAAGTATAGTTAATTATACCACATTACCAGCAACTGTGCTGAACTAGGTATCAGGCACTCAAATACATTTATAATTGTGGCAAGAATCTCGTTTCTTTTACAATCATTTCAATAAGTACCTATAAATTTATTATTAGGGAATTGTTCCTAATCCCCAACTGAGTTTAGGGACTGAGTTAAGGCAAGTAACAAAATATTCTTATCTAGATGTAATGTTAGCCAATTTTCTTGCTACTTTGCTACGTATGAGCGTGGCGGCGGACCATATACTTTCTCATTCACCCAGTGTCGGTGCTGTAAGGGTCGTAAAGCGACTCTATAACGGTAACAAAAGCATTTTCAACTCCAACCTAAGCGGGTTTGCGGAACTAAAAGTTCAAACGCGAATTTTCATTAGTAATCAGTTATCATTGATTCGTTTAAGAGAAACTCTGTGAGTTTTGTGAAAGTTTTTCTTTAGAACAGAATCCAATGCGGTTACTTTTCGCGAAATGCGCACGATCCATTCGTAGGTCACAAGAGGTTCATAGCGGGAAGGGTTAAGTGGTTTTGGGTAGGTACGGTGATTAACGATTGGTACCTACCTAAAATCACTTCCGTTGAAGACTTCCTCAGGCAGGCTCGACGAACCAACTAAGCGGTTTTTAAGCTCGTTGTCAGAGTCGGAGACACTGTTTTGCTGTCTGTCAATTTATGA
This sequence comes from Yponomeuta sedellus, assembly GCA_934045075.1. Classification (NCBI taxonomy): domain Eukaryota; kingdom Metazoa; phylum Arthropoda; class Insecta; order Lepidoptera; family Yponomeutidae; genus Yponomeuta; species Yponomeuta sedellus. The sequence continues at coordinate 9,873,053 of OW203726.1, read as the reverse complement.
GTCTATGGCCCAAGTTTCTGAATTGAGAATTTCGCCAAGTACTTAACTGTCGTGATGTCTCTTCAGTTTTCTCAGAAAAGAGCGTGATAGAACGTAACTTAAGTATTAACTTAGTGAAATTCTCAATTCAGAAGCCGGCCCTAGCTAGCACCAAAACTCACGGCCGGATATACGTGGATGCAGTTAAAGGCTCTTTGGGGTGCCAAGATGATGATTACTTTTTGAAACATACGTATTACAAAACAATGATTTTTATTCCATTGGTGTCGCTAGTTAGCACACCAAAGCGCCTTTTGATTATTTAGTCTCGAATGCAATAGCTTGCCAGTGTCGTCGTCGTCAGTCTATACTAGTCCACTGCTGGACATAGCGCTCCCCTCAAGAGCGCCCATTGTGCTATCTTAGGGGGTAATGCCCATAATACCCACGCTGGGCATGCGGGTTGGGGATCGCAGTTCGGTGGAATTGTACAGCAGGGGGCGCTGCTGCCCACTCCCCGGTTTGTGTCCCTTAGTTGCCTTTTACTTTTATCTTTTTTATGAATTGGGTTGGTGCTATTCTCTAGGCCGACACCACACAGCTTGCCAGTGTATTTTACCATAATTGAAAAAATAAGTTGAACTCGAAACAAATGTTGGCCGTGTTATACCAGTCTTCTTACTTTATCTTCCTTCGTAAACTTTGCTATCTTGATTTCGTTTCATAATAATATTAACTGCGACAAATTATTGTAACGTTGCCTTGAGTGAATTTATGCCTGTCTTGTCGTAAAACTTTAACGAGGAGGGGGAGCTGCGTGCTATGACATAGACTACCACTAAAAGGCTAGCTTCTCAAACACTCCAACAGTGAAATTAACTGCGCTGTACCACAGAGCAGTATCAATTCAATGTATTTATTTTGACCTCACATTCGGGAGGTTGTGGGTTCCAATCCCGCCATGTACCGATGACATTGTCTTCTGAGTTACCTAAAAATTTGAAGCTGAAGTAGCAGTACCACTTGCTAACTATGAAGAAGAACATCGTGAGGAAACCTGAGTATCCGATGTATTAACATACCACAGCGATTAAAATTGGCAGTCCGCGATGGGCACGCTGTGAAAGGTATAAAGCCTACATATCATCAGCAACCCATTATATCCCCACCGAGGGGCACGGGTCTCTTCCCTTAGGATGGTATAAGCCATGCTCCACCACGGGGGCCAAGTCCGGATTAGTGGAGGCTTGCAAGACTAGGGGCTGGTCTTACTGTCAGAGGTTTTCAAGCCGCCCTAAGGCCTCCCAATGACTCGTCTTAACGACTGCCTTCTATTGACGGCAGCCGGCACCAACTGCTTAACGTGCCTTGCGAAGCACATAAATAAAAAATATTCAGAGGTTTAAATTAAATTTAATATTTATTAAATACTAGCTGACCCAGCGAACTTCGTACCGCCTAACTGTCGATTCTTTATTTTTTTTTCCTTCCGTAAGAACCATCCTCGTTCTTCAAGGAATATTCGAAAAACCGATTAGCGAAATTGGTTCAGCTGTCAGATCATAGAAAGAAGGAGATATGGCATGGGGGCGTGGTCCGTGTCGCCTCGATATGATCAAATTGATCATAGCGGCGCGCACCGCTCTTTAGGAGTGGGTCGTTGTCCGATTTTTCGACGACGATACGCAACCGTTTTTTCTGGAACGAAAACAGGTCCTCGAAACGGCCCTCGATCGCAACTGGTTTCATTGTATGCAAACGAGCAAAGCGCAGAGGATGGTCAAACGAGAGAAACTCTCGTTTCGTCTCGTCGACATTCGTCTCGAAGACTAGTAAAAGAAATGGTTGCGGAATGAGGTTGAGGACTAGTTAAAGTTTTTCGTTCGATTTCGATAAGTTCTACTTGAAGACTAATGGAATTAGTCTTCAAGTAGTCCAACATTAAAACTAAACTTTAACTTGAGTAAAAAATTAATACAAAATTAGATAATTAACATTCACGATCAGTAAGTAGCATTGAATTATTAATTCAAACTGAAAAAATGTAAACAATAACCGTCACCCACGAGCTATGCGATCCAGCGAGCGTCGCGACTCGTTGCCATTTATTGCTAAACGACCTTAGACGCTATACCAACGACATTAAGATACACAGCAATAACCACCGCTTTGCGAACTAGACGAAATCACGAAACATCGGAAAAAATAAGTTGTTTTACACTATATTCGAATTTTCGACTATATACTCATAGACATAAAGATTACTTTATTGTATCACAAACCAAAACGAACGGAACGAGCAAGGAGCCGACGACGACGTTGCAATGATCTCATTGCGTTCTAGGCTCTATTAATATAGTATTAAAGGACATATCCGCGTCAAACAATCTAAGGACTGGTCTCGCGACGAACAAACGCTGGCACTGCTTCAGAATGAAACGTAAAACGGTCCTATCGTCGCGGAACACAAAACGGTCTTATAAAACGGTTCGTCTTTGCAACGATCACGCCCAGCCTAGCGCAAGTAGGAACTTTGAAATTTTTGTTCGCATTTAGCCCCGTTTTAATGGCGGACATATTTTTGTCTCACTCTTTAATACTACTTACTCTTTCTTTGCTGTCAATGTCAAACTGAAAACATAACAAATATGGCGGAACGCGGCACATATTAGAACGTTTTCCAGTTAAAATTTTTGTGTTTTAGGTTTGTTCAATATCTAGCTGTGTGTATCTTGTTGTACAGTGTTTAGTGATTTTCTTTTAATATTGGCATTGATCGGATGGTGTCGAACTTGTGCCATTTGTAAAATAAGATGCAGCCGGTCAAAGGGTACAAAAGAAAGTTTATGGGTAAATTTCCTAGGGATGAAGACCGGTAAGTATTTCTGGCTACAGTTTTTGTCATCTTGCACAAGAGCAAGATCATAAATTATGTTAAATAACGTAATTAATATACTATGAGAAAAATACTCAGATGTTTCAATGTCATAGTGATGTGCCATACACATATTCAATATCGATAAAAAAATATCTGATAAGTACCTTGGTCAGAATTACTACTCAGTGTATGACGGGTGAATTGCTGTAAGCCATAACAATGTTTCAACGATGCACTATTAGTGGCTGCATTGAATGTTGTTTTTTTTTAGATGCAGACAATGGGTGAAAATTGTGGAAGATCTTATATCGTATATCCCCATCGAAAAACTCCACCAACATAAATATGTTTGTAGAGACCATTTCCGGCCGAAAGATTTTTACAACTATTTTAAAAGGAAGCCGATTAAAGAAATGGTGAGTTGTGTTATAAACTTATAATGTAACACTTACTACATTTCAGGAATAATTATGTAATAAAACACAAAATACGCCTTGCTTTACGTCAAACATTTGAATATATTTTGCTCCGTCATTTAGAACGCAATATTATTATTACGTCTTAATACGTAAATGACATACTTTGATAAACATTTTTTTACAGGGCTGTATCTTCTCTACTTATAAATGCGCCTCCTCTTCCTGATTACTTACTAGCTGAGTTTCCTTACCACGTAGCCACGTCGCATCACTTGAAACTGGTTAGTGATTGGAATTACTAAAATATTTTTTTTACTAATTTTTAACTTAAAATATTTTTTTATAAAAATGTATTTGATAGTTACATAGTCAATTATGCAGTTATGTGGTAAACAGGAACAAACTATTTTTTTTTCGGACTATTCTTGCAATTGTTTATTTTCAGATTCAGCTATACAAAAACCTATTAGTTGTCGAGCTTCACAAAACAACTCTGGTACGTAGACTTTTCATGTATCGCTGAAGTTTTTTGTAACTAGAGTTTGTTTACTTTGATAAATTACAAAGTGTTATCATTTTCAGCACCTTGTACAGCAGCCAAAATATTAGCTGTTGCTATTGGTCCAGTAGGGTTTGACCACAATTATTGTGGCCTGGAATCTCAGCATATTTATCAGAACTATCCCGGTAAGTAGCATAGTTTACCAACAAATTAATAATCAATAACGACTCAACTTAACTTTTTTTGACGATTTCAGCACCTGAATCCAAACCACCGATTGATGAAGTTCGCTCAGATTGGACACCTCTAAGGAAAAACCAAATAGCTGCTGAAATAAATTCAATAGACCTTGACCACAATTATTGTGATTTGATAATCAATAATAAAATACTTATTTCATTTGTCGTTTTATTGAAAACATTGATTTTTATTAATTTTATTAGGCTAACTGCGGAGCCCCTGAATGAAAATTCATCGATATCGATAAATGTAGTACCAATGTAAGTGGACGTCCCTAATGCACAGACAAGTTGTTATGTTGGTAGCACTTTTGACATTGCATTTTTGCTCTATTGGTTGGTATTGCTAACGGGGCTAAACTCATTACAAAAGCATATAGGGAGGTCCCGTCTCTTATTTATATGCTCTGTGATCACGCCTACCGCTCTTAGCGCAGACTCATTTGCGTGGCAACTGTTGTTGACGCAGGAGCTCCATATTTATTTCGAAATGCCGGTCTGTAGCGTGTTTATTTGTAAAAATCAGAGTACTAAACAAAACTATAAGACATGTGGAATAACATACCACTTTTAAGTGCTATTTTAAAGTATTATTTCTATTTTTAATGTATTTTTAAAGATTTCACCCTAAGAAGCTTCAACCTGTCAGTGCAAAAACCTTACGTAGCTTCGAGTGCACGCCGTAGGGCAGTGGCGGTGTGCATGCAATATTATCAATAATTTATCGATATTTTTGTGTTCTGAGCGGTTGACGATCATAAAAATAAAATTTTTAGATATAGCTATTTGCATGACTAACCTGAATTCAAAAATATCTTCAGATAGACTGTGTAAGATGTTTTTATGAAATGTTCAAATTAAATTTATTGACGGTCACTGAACTAAACGGTTTCTTTGTCACGCATAGGTACATTAAACATAATAGATTTATATAATATCAAAACATAAAAAATAACTATCCCCTCCCCCTTTTTATCCTTAAATTTACTAGATTTTTTTTTAAATATAAGAAATAGTTTTTTTTCCTATAGAATACAGGAAAGTCTATGAAGGTAAAGTCAGTGGATTTTACGAAAAAACCACTTTATGAAAAAATGTGTGATGTGCAGAACCCTTGGAGCGCAAGTCCAATTCGCACTTGGCCAGTTTTACATTTAGTATTACAATACCAGACTTTTTGCTTATTTTTTAGCTATCCTCCCGATCCCAACATATAAGAAAAATATCCGCTGCAGGCAGATCAGATAGTTGGTTTCTTTCAAAATCCAGTACTGCAAAACTGCAGGCAGATGCTGAATGCGGCAAGCTGAAGACAGGGCGCTATGGCGCTCATTAGGGGAGGGCTATGTCCAGCAGTGGATTGCCTGAAGAAGAAGAAGAAGATATCAAATAATATTATATCTATTTAGCCAGACCATAAACTGAGTCCCTTGGTGGGCATATGTCTCTTCTCCTTCACGCTAACCCATGCGGTCCTTTGCTAGTCTTCTCCAATGACGCCCACCCGCTTTCACAAAACGTTGGCCCGCAAGGGCTGAAGATTTTAAGCGCAGAGGTAGCACTCGGGTACTCACAATGTTTTCATTTACAGTTAGAAAGTGATATTGCTATGACAAATTCACAAACACGTAACCTGGAAGTCAAAGTCATTGATACACGCCGGAATCGAATCCAGAACGTATCGAATTTAAGGCATGTGTAGTATGTCTTAATGATTCGCGATAGGTACTCATACATAGTTACAACTGTAACGCTGCCGAAACGTCGGGAAATAAGGTAATTACGTTTTACCTAATAAATAATTAAGGCATGTCATTTACCGATCGGCGGCGATTTGGTTTCCGCAACTTATTATTACTTTATTCATACCAAAACATGAAGAACCACAATTACAATTACATTTTATGGTGCGATAAAGTATTAATAATAATAATTACACAATTTTTACAAACTTCTAATGCTGTCCATCGGCCAGCTCTAAATAACAATCCTACTAATATTATAGGCGTGAAAGCTTGTGAAGATGTTTTAATGTTTGTTACTTAATCACACATTAACGGCTGAACGATTTTACATGAAACTTGGCGTACATCGATAAAGATCTGAATTGACACATAATCCCGTTAATGGGTTCCTGTAGGATAAATTCCAACGCGGGTGTACCCACGGGTTAAAACTAGTCTAATATGTAAATATCTCGTGTCACAGTGTTTGTTACTGACCTCCTCCGAAAGTCGATCGATCGATATCGACCCTTGTATGTCCCCACTGCTGGGGCGCGGGTCTCTTCCTGCATCGCAGGAAGGTTAGGCCATACTCCACCACGGGGGCCAAGTCCGGGTTGGTGGAGGATTGTAAGGCAGTGGCTGGCCTTACTGTCAGAAGTTATCAAGCTGCCCATGAGGCCTCTGACATGGCTTAACTACTGCCATTACATAACAGCCGGCACCAACGGCTTAACGTGCCTTGCGAAGAACGGAAGCGCTTGGAAAAATGCCTCTAACGGTAGTCACGGGACGGCCACCCATCCTGCACCTGACCGCGCCTGTTGTTGCTAAACTCAAGTGATTGATTCCAATCACCCTGTTCGACGAGGCCACAAGCGCTTCAAGCCTCCGAAAGTGCCTCACGGCTTTTAATGAAAATTTTGGGTTATTTAGTAGGTCTGAGAATAGCTGATAGCCTAATTAATATGACAAAACAACATCAGCTAGTTTTTATGTTCGAGTATAAACCTTCACAATCTACGTAACTAACAGTATCGATAGTACTTTCTTAGTCTAAAGCATAGGATGGATTTACAAACTGCTTAAAAGGAAGCGCTGAAGCATAATTTTATATTGTGCCTTTTTGAGACTTTTGTTACATCATTCCTCGTCTGAAAGGGAGAAGCGTTTTACCGATACGCTACTAGTACAATACAAATAAAGATAGTAAGTAATCTTTCATCCCGCGCGAATCATAATAGTACTACCATTGTTGGTATCAACCCTTTGTATGTCCCAGGAAGGTGTGGACATACTCCACCACGGGGCCCAAGTCTGGATTGGTGGAGGATTGTAAGACAGTGGCGGGCCATACCGTCAGAAATTATCAAGCCGCCCATAAGGCCACTTATGGGCGGCTTGATAATTTAAAATGCCACTAGGGGTGTCACGGGATGGTTACCTATCCAGGACCTGATCGCTCCTGTTGTTGATTAACCTTAGACATGGATTCCAATCATTCGGTTCAACTAGGTCACGAGCGCTACTACTGTTGTCGCTGCCGCATTCCTACAAAGACGAAGCAAGAGTTGCTTCTGCAATGTCTTTGTGTTAAAAGCCCATAACATGAAGTCGGTCAGCGTTGACGTGGTCCCCGTCACTCCGCTCCTATTTCCTGTAAAGTTTACTGTCCCTAGTCTTAAACGTTCGCAATTTGATTCAACAATTTGCAACATTTTCTGTTGACGTCCGCATATTCGGCTGCCTCATAGCGAAGTTCGCGCGATAAAAATAGACTATACGACTTATTTTAAGGTGGCTTTGGATGACTTCTAACATGCGAGGTAATCCCAGGAAACACATTAATGTAGGCCTCACGCAGACGAGGTATTCACGATCAAAACTTTGAACGTTTTATATGATAACTATTTGCTTCTCGCTTTTGAAAATAACACCACCCATATCGTGTGTGGTAGTTGTTCCTGCCAATCCGTGGTGGGTAACGCGTGATGATTAAGCCCATACTCTCTCTCTGAGAGAAAACCTGTGCTTTGCAGTGGGACGGGTACCTATAGGCTAAATAAAAAAAAACTCAATATCAGACTTTACAACTAGTCAAAGATCATAGACACAAAATATGTTTTGTTAAATATTAAAACTATTAATAACTAGCTGACCCAGCGAACTTCCTACCGCCTAACAGTCGATTCTTTAATTTTTTTTATTTTTCTCTTCGTAAGAACCATCCTCGTACTTCAAGGAATATTCTAAAAAAAGAATTAGCGAAATCGGTTCAGCTGCTCTCGAGATTTGCGCTTACCAACACATTCAGCGATTCATTATTATAGCTGCACCTGCACACACACACACACATACAATACAAACAAAATAAAATCAGTCAATCGAACCGCCTTGAGAAATATCCGACACAAACTACCTATAAAGCTGCCAGTATTACCGCTGCACAAGAAGAGAGATTTCGTGCATCAAATAAACCCCAGGCTGATCCAAGCCACGGTTCCTCAGACGACGCCGTACCTCTTTAATAAATACCCGAATTGAAAGATCAGATCCATTAAATGTAGAATGAAATAGTCATAAGTTCTTCTTAGGGTTCCGTACCGTAAAAGGTAAAACAGAACCCTTAGAGTTGGGACAAGATCAAACTTCTAAATTAACGCAAAAAAAGTAATATTTAAATTAAATAAAATAAAAAAAATATATATTTCGGCACTCGAGGGAATCAAACTTCATAGGGTACTCCCCGTTTGACTGAGGACTATGAAATTTGGCAAGTAATTTCGTCTTATGCTACAAATACGGAAACAATCTGAAAACTATACATGTGTAATTAAATCATGAAAAAAAAATATTTTTGAAGTTCGGAAAATGCTCGAAAAAAACCGAGACACCATTTCTCGTCTATTTTTAATAAATTGTACGGAACCCTCGGTGCGCCCGCACTTGGCCGATGTTTTTTTTTAAAGATAGCACCTTTAAAAAAAACATCGGCCAAGTGCGGGCGCCTTTGGCCGACTTGACCCTCTTCTATGCCCCGCAGAGATTTATTTGAATCTAAAATTACTTAATACAGGTGACGTTTATATTTTTAATAGAGTGGTAGTAACGTGTTATACTTTACATTTATTTGCAGAGGAAAGACAAGATCTGTGGTTGACCTTTTACTTTCATTGAGGTAATCTTTGGGGAAATCAGCACGGCTACGACAGAGCAATCTGTATTCTGTATTATATCTTTTGTTACAGTGCAGTGCAATACTTTTTTGTGTTCGTAGTTACATCGAAAAAAAACGTTGCCTTTTCACTACATATAGATGCCCTCAAAAATGTATAGAAACACCCCAATTAGAGTTAGTGTTTTATTAAGTTTTACTTTTGTTCTATGGGGTTTTCATGGATTTAGATTTATTGAAGAAGGTTTGCCATGGCAGTGGGACGTTTATAGGGTATATTTAAAAATATTTATTGGAGGGTTTGTGTATACCCATATAGTTTTACAGTATCTGTCAAAAAGCACCAATAAAAGCGTAAAACCTGTAATATAACATTTAAATAATATACAGACAACTTCAAATTTGGAGAAAAAATTTATGTTCGTAAATTACAAACTTTTATTAATGTGTTTCTGGAATTGCTCATATTTTAGGAGACTTTATACACATATTTATATATTTTAAATCTCTATATTTTTAAAGTCTCTCTATTTTTTTGTCTTAATTGTGTCCCACTGCTGGGAAAGGGCCTCCCCTTTTGCCTTAAAGGGCCTAAGGCATTTCCTCCGGTTTGTGGAAATAAATTATTCTTATTCTCCTATTTTCTGACTAGTTCATTAAAAGATAACATAAAACTAATACTTAAATTAACCTTACCCGGTTTTTTAAGAACCCCGCATTGGAAGTCTACTGCAGTAATTAAATAAATGATAATTTTAAATCAGAAACTTTTGATCGGGAAAGCCCAGACCCGTGCAAATCCTAGATTCGGGCACACCCCGATATTATTGCCTCAGGGTCCAATAATCCTAGGCGCCCAACACCTAAAGGGTCTGAATTATAGATTGGCATATTAAAATTCATCGCCGAACTTGGATGGTGATTTAGCGGCAATTTGTAAATATTTACGAAATAGTTGGGGCGTGCGCGCGTACGTGTGGCAATTACATCGAACAAAGTTATAAAATGAATATTTTACTCGGCCACCCAATTGGCTGGCGAGCAAACATTTGATATTCAATGCGAGTGCGAAAGGTTTGCTTATTAATTGGATTGTCGTACGAGCGCGGCGTCGGAAAATCGCCAGTTCGTGAATTGCTCTTAATTCAGGCACTCGTGATATAAAATTCGACGGCCTTTGAGCTACGCCGCACCCGTTCTGAATCGTAAACAAAATATTAATCAACAGATTAAAGTGTGGACGTCGCCGTATTTCAATTTGGTTCGACGTAAACGCAGATTCGATTTACGTTATGTAACGTAACTTAGCGGAACCGCTTTCACCGCCGATTCTTTTACATCTCAACTGAATTTGTTTACCCCTACATTTTTATTGCAAACTCATCCCTTATGTATGTATGTCTAAAATGCAATATTGTAACGCTTGTCGACAGTTGAAATAAATAAAATCTGGTAATTATAAATGAAATAAAAATAAAAAAAAATCTATAAATTTATTTATTCATTTTAAGTTTTTATTGCTCTAAATACATGAGTAAATGCACAAGGGCGTGCTTAATGTTAGAAGCATTGTCTTCAAACCTTTGATGTTAATAAGACTGGCAAAGGGTAGTGCATCAAAAAAAGGTGAAATACAATAATAAACTTACATAAGGAGATAGATTAACTTAGACCTAAATGAGAGGGGCGAATAATAGAAATTATGATAAACCTAAACAAATGATAATACTATCTATGTATCCATAGTTGCGGTACACATTTGTTGCGCAATATTTGCTTTAGACCAGGAGCACTGATTCAATTCCCGGAATTTACTGATAAATCCGTGTTGCTCTCTGTCTCTTCGCAATTAACTATCTACTAGATACGGAATAAGCTTTGGATAAACGAATAAAGGTTGATTTGGTATTACACTAAGTGGTTATACCGTCCTGACAGCTTAGTCGGCGTAGCCCACAGGAAAGACTAGTCAATACGTGCGGAGCCAACCAAACGCGGGTTTTCTCACGATGTTTTCCTTCACATTTAGCGTGTGGTATTGCGAATCCAAAGTCATTGGTACATCCAGCCAGCACTGGTGGTGGTTAGGAGGTGCATCTAAAACAATGTCTCAGGCACTGCAGCATAATGTAAAAGGAGAATAGTTTCCCGCTGGGTGCCACACAACTTCACCGAAGCTCAGAAGCAGGCCCGTGTGGATTGGTGCCGTGATATGTTACAAAAATTTGATGCTGGCTCGTCACGGCGCGTTTACGATATTGTGACAGGTGACGAATCCTGGAACAAAGCGTCAGTAGACAGTTTGGCTGTTTCAAAATGAACCAATGCCTACGAAAGTGAAGCGATCGAGGAGCGCAGGAAAATGTTGATCGCTAGTTTCTTCACTTTGACGGGGTATCTAATTTCCATTCCACTTCGAGACCTAAGCAGCATCAACGCTGAATGGTATAGCACAAAATGCCTGCCAGAAGTTTTTTCTGAATTGAGCAACAAGCGACCGAACACTACGCTCCGCGGGGTCCTTCTTCACCACGACAACGCGCCCGCGCAATATGCGATCAAAACGAGGGACTTCCTGGACTCCACACCGGTCAGAGTCTTGGGACACCCTCCTTACAGTCCTGATTTGGCTCCGTGTAACTTCTTTTTATTCCCTAAAATTAAAAATCAGCTCAAAGGGATACAGTTTTCATCGCCGGAAGACGCGCTAGCAGCGTTTGAGATGGCCGTGGAGCCGAGGTGTCTGCGGAGGACTGGAAAAAATGTTTTAAAAATTAGTTCAGACGCATGAAACTTTGTACAGAGGCTGGTGGAGAGTTCTACGAAAAGATTTAATAAAAAAAAAATTATAACATATTTGCTCGTAAAGTGGTTGTAATTACACCAATTTCAATATCGTAATGTATCTCATTACGTACTTGTGCGATAATGTAATGTAAAAGGCACGTGTTTTTTTTTTAATAAAGTTTTAAGATACTCCGTCTAAAAATGAACGATACTTTTAAAAATCTTAGCAAAGAGATTTTATGTCAAGAAAGTGGTCAATATTTTATGAATAAAATTAAGTTTGAGAAATAAAATATAACAAATAAACATTTAATTCTTTAATTTAATTAATTTGGACAATAAATTACAACCATTTATCTGTAACAAAAACACAAAAATATTAATTTACTTTATTAGTAATACTGGCTGTTTTTGTACCTTTGCCTGAAAAAAAAGTTGATGCGCGCGCTTCGCTTATTTGTGGACAAGTAAAAATAAATCCGCGCGCTTTTTCTTTTCAATGTATTGTTTTTATTTGAAAATGTCGTCAAGTAGTGATGATAACAAAGTCAGAGTTTTATTAATTTCCTCGTAAATATGTTATAAAACGTCGTATGACATACGTACGCTTTGAAAATTACAGCCTCTGCTTCCTTATAGCCCTCGCCGATGGCTCGGGCTAGTAATATCACCTCGGCTGTAATTTTCAACTTACCGCACTTATATCATAAATCATAATGTAGGTACTATTTTTTCATAGAAGTTAGTTTTTTCAAAACTTTCTGAGTGTCCCACGTATAGAGGATGTATAAAAATCTATATAGTACAGACTATACCAGCGTTATAACTGTAGGTACTTATTAAGTAAATAAATAATTATAACAATATGCAATAAAGAGGATATTAGATTAGACCATCTAGTGATCATCAAATATGATATATTCGATTAGATCATCTAATCTAATCTAATATACTGAATCAGAACGAAACATGGTTGGACTTGTCTCAAAATAATCAACTGAGTGAATTCTGAATGAAATTAATAATGTGTGCTTACGAAAATATACCTAACTGTTTATTTACGACTGGCAAAATAATAAATATAGGTACATTCATTACAAGAGGCTTTATCATGCCAAGTGGCAAACCTTTGTTCTTCCTACCCCTTCGTGATAACAGTGTGAGTTTATCTGTGAATTATCGCTTTAAGCGATAAGTCCGCCAATTGTATACCATTACTTAGATATAACATATCCTTTCTTCTGGTTGTGGAACAAAGTAGGTATTGTCACTTTATTTCTTTAATACAAAGTTTGAACCAATGAATAATACAAAAAGCGTATATTTTTAAGGAGCGCGTATATTTCCGCCTCGTTTTTCAAATGTAAATTTTTGCCATTTAATTTTGTTTTTACAATCATAAACAAAATTAGAATGTGCGAGCGAGAGACATTTGTTTTAACTATAGTTTTCAGTGAATACATTTTCTTCTTCTCAGTTGCTTACATACTATTTTTATTTTCAATTTCTGCTAGCCTTTCTTGTGTAATGTAGCAAATTAGGTTGTAGTTTGGCAGCCTACCTCGTGGCATCTGCGAGTGACGCTGCCGTGAACAATTGAAAATCTCGCCCCCTAATGAAAGTTAGGTTGACTTTACTTTGCCAAAATAAAGCCTTTGTTGTTGTCATGACCACACTCGTAAACGTAACATAGGGGTTGGTAGCATAGTACTTGGGATGAAATTTAAAAAAATGTTTATATCCAGGCAAAAATAACACCTTAATAATGCTTGGTTTCTTGAACTAGCGAAAAATCGGTTAATAAATGTATTATATTCTTTTTAATGCACTAACCCTTACTAAAGAAAATTTAAAAAAAACTATTTAGAGGCTTTCTGCCGGGGTGGCAGGGAATGGCCGGTGACAAAGAGAAGTGGAGAGTTGCACGCCAGTGGGACACTATAATCAGCAAATAAAAAATAACGGCCCGGTGGCGCAGCGGTGTAGCACGCTGACTGTGCAACCGAAGGTCTCGGGTTCGATCCCTGGCCGGGTCAAACTAGGAAACGAACTTTTCAAGTTTGTCTCGGGTCTTGGATGTTATCTATGTATTTATTGTATTAAATCTATCGTCGACTTAGCACCTATAACACAAGTCATTTAGTTGAACTTAGTATAGGGCTAACGAGATCTGTGTAATATGTCCATGAATATTTATTATTACTTCAGAAAAAAAACCAGAAAGCGCGAGTCGATTTCGCGCAAAAAAGTTTCGTACACCACACAAATAAAGAATAGATTTAACAAACATTTTGTTTTCTTGCATTCAGTTCAGGAGCCTTAGAGATTACGACACACACTTAGCCGGTTCTTAATATTTATTGTTATACTGTAGGAGCTGTTCTATAATCACACCAAGGTGCTATTTAGTTGACAACGTAATTAAGACATACGAAAGATACAGGTCTTGTAGTTACAACAGACTGACAGACGGACAGTTAACGGGGGCTTAGTAATAGGGTCCCGTTAGGACCCGTCTAAAAAGGTTTGAAGACATTAAAACTAAACCGGGGTGGTGTCAAGGGAGATGCAAATAGGGCCCCGAACTGATCCAAAAGCGAGACCAAGGGAGTTCAAAAACTGACCCAAAATTTGTATCAGGGGATATCCAATAATGTGTACGGGGTCGCGAGCGGCGATGACTCAAAGTTTTAATTAAACAGCGCAACATCTGCCGGCGCCGTCCTGACACGACGATTATTGTTACGAGTGTGTACAAATATATCGGACAAGCCCGCTTTATATCGTTGTTTCTCTGTTACTTAAATTAAATTCTCCAACTAACTTGCTCGGGAGAAAGATTTCAACGTGTTCGCAGACACATTAACGCTAAAAGGTTGAAAACAAAAAACGAGTCGTCCATCCAAATAATTTTGCCTGTATCGGTTGTAAGGAGGTAAGGGTACATTGTGTGTGGGAGATAAGGTCTCTGCTTTGTTTCACACAGCTTTATTTCACTTAAAATGTACCTTACAAATGTTTACACATTATGATTGCGCGAAGGTTGAGCGTTTTGTTCGTGAATCATTAAATGCGACGTGTTATTGAAATACCGAGAAAGTTGAAAGTAGTAGTATAAATAATAAATTATGAATCAATCCATTGATGTATTTATTTGAAATGAAATGAAAAGGTTTTATTTAAATTAGCGCAGAAGCTGCGGCTTAATAAACGTTACAATTCAAACTAGGTGTCCATTTCAATATCTAGATAATTTTGGAGAAAAAAATAACAAAAAAAAAACTCCAAACTTAGTCTTTTCAAAGTCCTTAATTAACATAGTTTACATAATAATTTTAAAACATAAAACTCATGCATTGTTCTGTCTTTAATTCCAGACATTATTGTCATCTAAATAATCATTATAGCTATAGTAGCCCTTTTGGCACAAAGTGTAATTACACACTTTTTGAACCGCGTTTCAGGCAAGCTTAATTTATCTTCAGGGATTTTATTACAGAAGCGTATACAATGCCCCATGAATGATGTATTAACCTTTGCCAGCCTAAATAGTGGGAACGAGAGTTTATGTTTATTTCTAGTATTTACATTGTCTCGGCTACCCAAAGTTTTAAAGTTTTTGACATACTTAATGTTTTCATAGATATACTGACTGGTAACTGTCAGGATGTTAGTTTCTTTAAAGAAATCTCTTAACGAATCTCTACTGCCTAGCTTATAAATGAATCTGATCGCTCTCTTCTGCAAGGCGAAGTTGGTCTCAATATCTGCAGCCCGTCCCCACAGTAGTATACCAAAGGACATAACACTATGGAAGTAACTAAAATAAACAAGCCTAGCAGTTGCTTTAAGAATATATTATACTAGCTTTTGCCCGCGACTTTGTCCGCGTGGACTTTAGTTATTCAGCATGCTTCAATAAAAGGTGCAGATGACTAGAAGACATCACTTTTAGTGATAAGGCCGCCGTCTGTACTCTTAGGTTAAGAAATATCTGTGTAATTTCCATTATTATGTACAATAAAATGTTCTCTATATATCTATAATATTTAATATTTGTACCTTATATCGTAGGTAATTATAAGTAATCATATTCTCGCACTCTTTTGCTGTTTGTTATCAATATAATTTTAGATTTAACTACTTATGTACATGCACCACGTACCGACTATATTCTTCATGCAATCCACTCCATCCAAAGGTTGTCTGGAAGAGATCGCTCTTAGCGATAAGACCGCCAATTGTATAACATTACTTAGATTTAAGAATCATGGTTGTAATATTTTTCTGGTTGTGCAATAAAGTGTTCTCTATCTATCTATCTTTCTTATTAATGATCATTGCAAAACAGACTTTAAGGGGAAACTGCAGTCTTTTAAATTCGAATGGGTACTCCGATGGAATAAGTGGTTTACGGGGTATCGATTATACCGATTCACCTCTAGCACAGCCAGTAAATACAATGGCCTGTTTTACGTTTTTATGTAAAACTTTCACGCGCAGCCTGGTCCCATTGCACAAATTGGGTGGATTAAGATTTCGCGGTAGTGGTACTGGAGCACCAACTTTAAGGATAAGACGTGTGTGAGACGAAAGACCAGGTGGGTTCAGGGTATTTAGGGGCTCTACGGGATAGTGTAATGCATCATCCATATGCACTACAGTGACCACAGACTACTCAAAAGATCAGATTAATCACACACAAAGTAATTAGTAGCGTTGGTGCATCTGGCACGCCGTTTTTTCTAGTTTTTACTTCTTTCCTTTTCCTAGTGGCCGTTTTGGCGATGACAGGAAGAAGTGAAGGAGAGGCGGGCTCTGAAATTGGCACGGCGACTTAATTCCGTACATATACATAAAAATGGCCATGAGATAGCTAATGTGAAAAGCGCAGTCATCCCATGGGGTTACCTGTAGTACCAACACTAAATATAGGTAAACTTCAAAGACGTACGGAAAGAGTTGCCCTGTCGCTTCCAGCTCACATATACTACCATAACTAGGAAAGCGAGACATGTCAATACAGTATTAAGTAGCACTGGAGTAATTGGCTACTACATCCCAGTTACTACATCTACTAATCCCAGTTGGCTACTACATGGCTAACGATTTGCTCACGTACCTCCCTAGTCATCACCTGTGTGTCATACAACACATATAACATGGCCCGAAACAGAGAGATAATAGGAACTGCAGTGTGGGGCACCATAGATTCATCAATTTGTAATAACTCAACAATCATTGCATGTGAGGGATAACATACAATACGTAAATATCAAAGGTTCCACTCAACAACCAAGAAATTAAAACACCGTTAACGAACGAAGAGTAATATTATGCCTAGACAGAATGGCTTTTACGTCGACTACAAAAAGTAATATTATATAGTAGTAATAAGTATATCGTTTAATAAAAAAAAAGATATTTGACAATAAAATATCACCTCACCGTTTGAGACTACCCCCCCCCCCCCCCCACCTTCTCCACGTCACCTATTGGTTGGCTAGAATAAAATACTATTTAGTACTAAAATTGTACAATCTTTACAGGTACAATAATGAATTTAATAATAATATTTCCCAACAACATCCAAGAATACAACAGAACAAAATTTTGCAACCCCGTTCACTCCCTTAAAGGCTGAATGTAGAAAAAAAGGCGAAACACGTATTCAATCAATTGTGTTGAAGAGTATTTATTTTAAGTTTCAAGAAAATTTGACAACATTCTTTATATACTATTTTTATTTTTAATGCACTAACCCGTGCTAAGGACAAATTTAAAAACCTATTTAGAGGCTAAAATTTTCACCCATTCCGGGATTCAAACCCGCAACCTCTGGCTATCCGTGCCAGCGCTCTACCAATTGAGCCAATGGGCGACTCACCGGCATCAGTGAAATTTCGAACCTCTTTACACTATTCTCTGTATTACGTACAGGCAGCGACATCTGGCTTAAGCAAATTGCATCACTTATAGCCCCGACTACCTACTTTGCAGTTAGGTTTTACATCGGCCTCTAAATATTTTTAGCCTCTAAATAGGTTTTTAAACATTCTTTATACCTCTCACAAAAATTTTAGAAACCCTTTTCGCCCACTTAGTGATTAAATTAAAAAAAAAAAATATTTAAAAAAATAAAAGAACCCGACTGCAGTGATAAATCAACTGAAAGGGAAAAAATAAGATAATTTTATTTTCAAATGCTAATGTCGAATCAGAAGAGTTCATGCTGCTTTACTTGAGGGACCAAATAATATAACTTTATAAGCATTATTTGCTTGAACTGTTGCATTTATTATTTTATATAAAATGATGCAGTCGGGACCCATTATAGGACTTTAAACAAACAGTAATGGGTCCCGACTGCATCATTTTATATAAAATAATAAATGCAACAGTTTGAGCAAATATTGCTTATAAAGTTATATTATTTGGTCCCTCAAGTAAAGCAGCATGAACTCTTCTGATTCGACATTAGCATTTGAAAATAAAATTATCTTATTTTTTCCCTTTCAGTTGATTTATCACTGCAGTCGGGTTCTTTTATTTTTTTAAATATTTTTTTTATTTTTGACCTTTTAGTGACTCAGTAAAACGATAAAATTTAAAGGTCCATCTGTTCTGCTTACATGCTTTAAATCGTTATATTATTTTATTTCCTAAATGAATTTTAGTTTATTGCTTTATTTTCTTTTGTTCGACAATGGACATGTCTCGGCAAATCATAAATATTTTTACTGATATACTTGTTTGATATAGTCATAGGTACCACCTGCCTGCATTAAAAAATTATGTCGTACGATATTTTTTAGCTAGTATAATGAATATGGTCTAATGGTGTTAAACTATCTAGAATATTTGCAAAGGAAACGACAGATTTTTTTCTTTATTATCCTTACATAAATTGTCTGTTTTTTATGTAGCCTAAAAACGCTCCACTGCACCTAGTTATTTAATGTTAACGATTGTAGGTGGGGACTGGAATAGTCACGAATTATCTCTTCGACCTGAACGGCGCTCAGCTTTCGACATCTCCAGAGTAGAATTCTTCGTGCTTGCATTGCTGGGCCCAGTCTTCGGTCTCGCTAATTACTTAGAATAAGGACTTGTAAATGGGAACATAAATGGTCTGAGCCTTCAGCCGCGGCTTGTACAAAGGCGCGACAGGTTTCCTCCTAACAGCAACTTTAAGTAACTGTCGCGGCCTTCGGCCGCGCTAATAGTCTCTCCATTTGGCATCAGCGTAAATAGAGCTCAGCATTTGGAATCGCCGTGGGAGTATTCCTCTAGCCCGCTTCACAGCCTTCGGCCGTGCCGCGACCTGTATTGAGCTCGGCCTTCAACCTCGTCGCGGCAAGTTTCCTCGCACCCGCATGATGGGGCTCGGCCTTCGGCCTGGCGTAGTTATTTAGAGTTGTGGCATGGGCGTGGAGACATACAAAATCTTGGTTTTCTGAATGCCAAAATATTACCGGTATTAAAATGAAACTATAACAAATTCATCTTGAGGTGGCCCCCTAAAGCATTGAAAAATTTTACTTAATATTTTGGTGTAGATAAGCCATCTTTGGTCTCACAAGTGAACAGGAAACCTAACACAAAATCGTAATCTTATTTTCGGAGGAAACAAGATAAAATTCGTTAAGATGAATAGAGCAAGAATTTTTTAAAATTTCATGGGTCCTACGATACGAGGTCACGGAGGATCCGTCTTCGGTTACCAGTGAGAGCGTTCAAATATTTTTTTATCATTTATTGTTTCTTCTTTGAACCCAGCTTGTCTGACTATGACCGCACAGGGGAAAAGGAGTTACATGCTACACTTTATATATTTTGTTCAGTTAGTTTTGGTCTAAGTGTCAGTAGGAAATTAATGTCAGTGTTAAGAAATTAATTATTTTTTCTCAAACATGCTCGGAAATGTTTGTGTTATTACCATGAAATAAAGCCACAAAGTTTCTCTTTTATGGCTCCCGCCTCACTTTACTGGCCTAAGCCAGTAAAGTAAGTATAAAAATCCATTACCGTCCGTTGCTCTAACTTTTTAAAATTTACTTACTAAAATTAAACTGACCAAGGAAAAATTACATACAGCCAACTACCTACTAAGTTATGTAAGCATACTTGCAAGATTAAAAAAAAAACAATCTATGGTATTGGTTTTTGTGCGGTTAAACATGGTGCTCAAATATGTTAGTGTATTTAAAAAATAAAAAAGGCGGCAAACTAAACTATTATTTCTTAATTACCTAGTAATTATTTTAATATTAATATTTCCTCGCATTGTTTGAGAAAAGCATTATACAATCCTCGGCCGGAACAGGGATTGCAGGACTCGTTCTAGACGGCCTCGTCTACGACTCGGCCGTCTATCCCAAACTCGTCCAGCAATCCCTTACTTCTCGGCCTCTGCAGTCATGTATTATTACCCCCTATGAGGTTGATATTTCTTAAATTAATGAGATAAACGAATGGCGTAGAAAGAAATAAACACTTTATAGGCATTATATCTTTCAGCACTTATACCGTTTCTATAGACGGTTTGTTTACATGTAGAGCAAAGCTGATATTATGTAAATTTATACATGTACTAGAATAAATATACGCCAGCGCCATCTAGTGGCTAAAAGTGGTACTGTAGGACAGGGTTTCAGCAGACAAGAAGAGTAGGCGTGATCGTTGCAAAGACGAACCGTTTTATAAGACCGTTTTGTGTTCCGCGACGATAGGACCGTTTTACGTTTCATTCTAAAGCAGTGCCAGCGACTCTTAAAGCAGTGCCAGCATTTGTTCGTCGCGAGACCAGTCCTTAGATTGTTTGACGCGGATATGTCCTTTAGTGCTATATTAATAGAGCCTAGAACGTAATGAGATCATTGCGACGTCGTCGTCGGCTCCTTGCTCGTTCCGTTCGTTTTGGTCTGTGATACAATAAAGTAATCTTTATGTCTATGAGTATACAGTCGAATATCGTGTAAAACAACTAATTTTTTCCGATGTTTCGTGATTTCGTCTCGTTCGCACTCGTTTGACCGTCCTCTGCGCCTTGTTCGTTCGCATACAATGAAACCAGTTGCGAACGAGGACCGTTTCGAGGACCTGTTTTCGTTCCAGAAAAAACGGTTGCGTTTCGTCGTCGAAAAATCGGACAACGACCCACTCTTAAAGAAGAGAAACGTTGTTTCAGCACGTACTTAGGGATCTATTTATTGAAGCAATATGAAACTTACTAAGGATTACGGATTAGTAACTGTACTACTCGCACCACAGCGCAAAGCGAGGTATATTACCTACGTCACTAGTCGTGCCAATTATTAGTGGACAGTCAGTATTGGTCGAAGTGATTGGTCGAGTGCTCAGTACTATCCAATTTTGTTTAATATTATGTAGGGCCTTCGGACAAAACCATACCGCAATTTAGAACACAAACAGCGCCATCTGTGGTTGGGTAGAGGAACTAATGCTACAGTACTTTAATTACTTAGAAGTGAATATTATTTGTGTTGCGTTTGTTCTCTATTAATGCTGATTTTATGTTAATCAACGACACCCGCAAAATTCTCTTTTAAATACTTTGCACGTGTTAGGCGTAGTTAAACAAAATTATATTTTTTAATTAAATGAATGATCTAGAAGGATCAAACCACTTTATAGTAATTATTTCTTTCCGCATTTGTACCGATTCTATAAATGGTTTGTTTACATGTAGACCAAAGCCGAAATTATGTATACACATGTATTAGAATAAATAAAATATAGCAGCGCCATCAAGTGGCTAAAAGTGGTACTTTAATTGCTTAGAAGTAAATGTTATTTTTTGTTCCGTTGGTTCTCTATTAATGATGATTTTATGTAACCTACGTCATCCGCAAAATTCTGTTTTAAATATTTCACACCTGTT
Source organism: Yponomeuta sedellus (assembly GCA_934045075.1). Lineage (NCBI taxonomy): Eukaryota > Metazoa > Arthropoda > Insecta > Lepidoptera > Yponomeutidae > Yponomeuta > Yponomeuta sedellus. Next base: position 9,851,446 of record OW203726.1, on the reverse strand, counting down.
AGGTGTAGTTCAATAAAATTAGTATTCGAATTCAATAAACTAAATATAACAGCGCCATCTAGTGGCTCCTAGCTGTACTTTAACGAAGCTTCTTAACGAATTTTATTTTTCGTCACGGTTCTGATCGCATAATTATGATTTTATATAGCCTATGACACCCGCGCAAGGATGCCGAATCGAATGACACCTTGTTTAACAAAATCTGACCATTGGTTAAGGAGTTATGAGGGAACATAGAATCGGACATACTTATTACATACATACATACATACATACGCACTAAACACATTACCCTCCTTTTGGGCTTCGCTGCAGTCGGGTAAAAAACGGTCTTATTCCTTGCTTACATGATATATGGACCCTCTGTGCAAAATTTCAGCTTCCTAGGTCCAATTCGGGAAAACATTCAAGAAACAAAATTTTGCAACCACTTTCACTCCCTTAAGGGTAAAATTTATAAAAAACGGCGAAACACGTGTTCAATAGATTGTGTTGAAGAGTATTTATTTTAAGTTTTAAGAAAATTAGACGACATTCTTTGTACCTCCCACACAAATTTTAGAAACCCTTTTCTCCCCCTTAGGGGTTAAATTTAAAAATAATCCGGTCTTATTCCATGCCTACATTATATATAGATCCTATGTGCAAGATTTCAGCTTCCTAGGTTCAATTTTGGAAAAGATTCTAGGACTAAAATTTTGCTACTCCTTTCACTCCCTTAATGGTTAAATTTAGAAAAACGGTGAAATACGTGTTCAATTGATTGTGTTAAAGAGTATTTATTTTAAGTTTCAAGAAAATTAGACGACGTTCTGTATACTTCCCATACAAATTTTGACAACTCTTTTGACCCCCTTAGGGGTTGAGATTAAAAAAATCCTCTCTTTTTCCTTGCCTATATTATGTACAGTCTTTCTGTGCAAAATTTCAACTTCCTAGGTCCAAGGGCTTGGGCTGGGCGTTGATGAGTGAGTCAGTCAGGAGAATAAAATGTTGCAACCCCGTTCACTCCCTTAAGGGTTGAATTTAGAAAAAACGGCGAAACACGTATTCAATCAATTGTGTTGAAGAACATCTATTTTAAGTTTCAAGAAAATTAGACAACATTTTTTATACCTCCCATAAAAATTTTGGCAACCCTTTTCGCCCCCTTAGGGATTGAATTTGAAAAAATCCGGTCTTATTCCTCGCCTACATTATATATAGTCCCTCTGTGCAAAATTTCAGCTTCCTAGGTCCAATGGCTTGGGCTGGGCGTTGATGAGTGAGTCAGTCAGTCAGGACTTTGAATTGTATATGTATAGATAATATATTATAATTATGAACATATATGTGTTTACCATAAAGGTCTTGTAGTATAATTAGGAACGCTATGTTCTACCCAAAACAATGTAGGTAGGTATACAAATAGGCTTACGCAAAGACACGCACAATCAATTACGAAATTAATATAAAAAACCAAGAAATGTGAAAATTAAATAGTCTTTAACAGTAATGTCATTCTAAATTTCGTCTAAAGAATAATAACATTTGTCAATAATAAATTAGCATAGCTTACTTTTAATTTCGAAGTATTAATTTCCTTCATCTTACTACATTATTTGTGCCGTATATAAAAATAGTGTATTTTCACTTTGAGAAAGCTGAGCTTATCAGAGTATGTAGATCTAATTGGTTCACGGCGGATTTGAGAAACTTTAACAGTAAGATCAGTTTTTACGAAAATGGCTATTTGATATATGTAGTGAGAGGGAAATGTAAGGATGTTGAGCTACTAGAAACTCGATGTAATAAATATGTAAAGAGTTACCCCAATATGTCACACCACATCATAGAGCCGACTCTACTGGACCATGGTATGCGGTGACTACGCTCTACGATTGCTCTGCGATTAATGTTTGTGCTAATTTAAATAACAGGTAGGCCGTGCAAATTTGTCGCTTCATATTGTGGTTTTTATATTCAATTTTCAACCCATTAAACTACTTCCAAAAGTTATATGTAAAATTCTAAATTCTATGTTTTAAACCTTGACGTTGCCTATTAATGTATGAAAACGCGTTTTAAATTTTCTCAAAAACGCATTGCTTTAGTTTTTATCGCCAGCACATTTGCACGCACTCACGCTCACACGCACGCACGCACACACGCACGTAAACACGTACGCACACACCCGCATGAGCTTACGCACCTACACACAAATCTACAGGTACTTAAAGAAAAATACATGTAAAATCAAAATCATATGTTTTTCTAGGATGGCTAAGTTTTTGTTTCAGTACAGAGTACTTCATCAAACTTTTAAACACGACTTAATGCTCTCGAATGAACTAGCAATGAGCATGGCTTAAGGTATTCGAATGAACTCGCTGCACCTGTCAACAATAAGACCAACACAATTTAGCTGCACAGCATATAGCTAGGAGCCTGGGCGAAGTAGAGTCTTGCCTCGGCCCAGTCGCTTTACATAGCAGCGCCGCGCGAATCGCTACAATTTTCCGGCACATTTCCGACTGCCAGCTAACGAAGGGAAGCCAGGGGACGCGGCCAATTGCCGGATAAATGCAGCTCAATTACTACATTGTGGCTACATTTTTCCTCCTAATGTTCCTCTGGCTTTAGCTTTGAAAACTCGCAATTTATTCGCTTTGTATAGGCATTATATTGGAGTTAATGGGCTTGGGGAAAGGTGGTCAGTGTTTCTTTAAAAATCTGTCCAGACTACAATATTTTGATCTCAATAAAGTCTCAGTTCAATACTGACGGGGGACGGGCCGAGTGTAGGTAAGTGTCTTCTAATGCACGCCATTCGTTTTGGTCTTGAGCTTTCCGCATCCAGTCTTTTCCCGACATTGTACTTGCACCAAATCTTGAACCAATTCTATACTAATCTTCATGCTTGCATCTATCTTTTTATAAGTGGCACATTTACGCCCATATGTTGTCTTAGCTATGGCATACAAAAAAAAATTACAGCTTGCAAAAATGTCTAGATATTAATTTTGGTAACAATATCCATTATATTCTTTTTTTTTTAATGCACTAACCCGTGCTAAAAATTCCACCCATGCAGTGATTCGAACCCGCCGAACCTCTGGCTATCCGTGCCAGCGCTCTTTCCAACTGAGCTAATGGGCGACTCATGGGCATGGGTGGAATGTTTTGCCTCTAAATAGGTGTTGGTCGCTATGTTCAGGCGCCAAGCCCCATCTCGGGACTGAATAAGTTACTTTCGCCTTTAGGCTAACAATGTATTATTACAGTTACACACTAGAAAGGGGTGAAAATTCCTGCTCAATTCCGCCGTTATAAAGCTAGCGGAAAAGTCCTATTTTCCTCAGTGGCCTAACTTGAAAAGTAAGCGGGATGAATGTGGGCGCATTACGTTAGTCGTTACTTAGGTCCTTGAGCGAGTCGACTGGGGTTCGAGCCCGGTTGGTCTCCCGGTGAGTAATGGCCCCGGTGCGGTAAAATATATTCCACGTACTGCGCAACATAACAAGTAACGGCCATTCGTTAACTATTTGCAACCGCAAGATGCGGTCGCAAGTGGCCCTTGCGTCGTTTCGTGGTCTAACTGTTGACCCAAGAAACCAGCTCTTGGCTATTTAGCCCGGTACGGGAAAATTTTTCACTTGATTTGAGTCGTCTAGAGGTGCTACTTGATAGATTTAAGTTATCTGAGTGTAATAAAATAAAGGAAGCCTTTATTACTTCTCAGCAATTAGGAATCGCGTACGTATGGAAACTTAAATGTAAATGTTTTGTTAATCTTAAAACTAATGATTAATAATAAATGTACGGTCGATCACCAGACCTGGGAAAAAATCGCCTTGATCGCGACGCCTAGGGAAGGGAAGTTCGAGCTTACATCAAACATACTTTATCGCAAGGCCAAAAAAGGAAAAAGACAAATTATTATTAATTATTATATACTTACACATATAATACACTAAACGTATATATTAAAACGAATTAGACTTTTTAGTCGCTCAAAAAAGTGCCTAACTCTTAGGCAATGTTTAAATCATCCGTAACGGACTCAAAGGCCTATGATGATCATAACTAATAAAAAAATTAAAATTTAACTTTAATATTAAAACGCAAGCTCCCCTCGATGGGTGAAGGCCTCTCTAAATCAGCTTCTCTGACATACATGTAGATGAATCCGGCTACTTTCTACAATATAGGTCTATTTGAAATAAATTATTGTTTGACATAGGTACTACCACTTTCAAGTTTACCCAACATTATACGAAACGTGCTTATTTTCGTTGGCTGACTAAACACAAAAGGGGCATCCGTAACACAGATTAAGATTCGAATCTAGTTTACAAGAGGAGGCTATCTTCATCTAAAATGAGAAGGATGGTTAAGAACGTAATAAATTTACCGTAATCTGAGATAATTTTCAAAGTCTGTTCGTGTTTAAATATCTCATCGGTAAGTACCTTGCCGTTTGTTCTTTGAATTAAATATCTAAGGACTCGTCAACTTACAAGTTCTCTATCAATATTTAAGCAGTAGATTCTCATAAATGATTCGTTGAGTAACGGTGTAATCGCATCAAGGATATTTTATATCTGTTCTACCACATCCTTGGCTTCTCAATAGTTTTATCTTTCGTTTATAGCGTTATCAAACTTTTCCGAAACTGATTTTTAAGATTTTTTGTCTGTAAATTGTGTAGGTCATAGGAAAAATAAATGTGGAAAATCAACGTTTTCCACGTGTCAACCAGTATGTATTATATTATTTAATTTGTTGCATGCGGAGGACACATTGTTAAACCAAAGGCTACATTCACTCGCATATGCACAAAACTTGTTATTGATTAATCCCCTCGTTTCACCCTTTGCTCGAACTCCTATCAATAAAATAATCCGTCTCCCTAAGTCCATGGAGGTCGCCGAAGACATCACGAGATGTTCATTCTGAGACAAATAACTTGAAATAATCTCCTGGGGATAACTTAGGTCGCCCGTAGCGAAGTCATTATTCTTTTTCCTTCCTCCGCCTAAGTTCATTGCCATTTTCACTTCCTTCCCTTAGCAGGATATAATTTTGCTTTATGATTTTCATCGAGGAAATGTTTCTGTAGTGTTAATAAATGGAACGTCCACAGGAGGGTGAGAGATTTTCGATAATGGAAAGTAAATATTAAACTAAGTTTCGTCATCGGTTCTGCTGTGTGTGTGGGTGACCATAGAGCCCGGTACGGGAAGGTTTTTCACTTGATATTTATGTCAATCGAAAAACCGTAAAAGCGAATAAATCATTTCATAAGAGACATGTTTTCTTTCAGTTTCGCGACAGGCGCTAGTTTATTTGCGAAGAATATGGTAATACGTAAGTTATTGAGTATTTCTTTGTCAAACTGGTCATAGTACCACGAAGAGATTAACCACCTATGTTATAAATTTTAAAAAGACAATTGATCATTTAATTTATAAAAAGATAACGAAGGTCATAAAAATGACTATCTATAATATAAAAATGAATCGCTGTGTTGGTAAGCGCAAATCTCAGCTGAACCGATTTCGCTAATTCTTATTTTAAATTAATCCTTGAAGTACGAGGATGGTTCTTACGGAGAGAAAAATAAAAAAAAATTAAAGAATCGGCTGTTTAGCGGTACGAAGTTTGCTGGGTCAGCTAGTTTTGTTTAAAATAATCAGTTTATATTACCTTAATTATCTAACACAATCTTAACAAACATAGAGTCACAGCTATAAATGTCCCTCTCTGGTGATATATCAAATTAATTTTACAATAACTTGCTATATTAACGCGTTTTCCTTTTCGTTTCGTCCGGTAAAGTGCCGGACGTAGCTTGGAAAATACTAATAATTTTTGTCTCTGTATTTCGACTGTCATCGATTTACGACGAGATAATCTGTCAATCGATGCTTAAATGACTGATTTAATGGCATTGATCGGGTAGTTGATGTTTGGATTAAAATAATTAAGTATATGGATCACCGAGTTACTAAGTCCGCTGAACTTTATGAATACAAGACTTTTAGAATACATTTGACATGTAATCTGAAATATGTAACCCTCTGAGCATTGAATAAACACAGTAGGTATTAAATTTATTATCCTCAAAGTCACTTGTTCACTGAAGCAAACATTGACACATTTTTAAATCCCGTGAACTTTGAAAACATTTTTAAAGAAGACGGCAGTCAACATCTAGATGGGGCTTATAAAGTGCAGGGAGCAAAGTTTTGCAGAAATCGGGGACGCACGGTATATTTATGGCTTCCTGCGAGCTCCCGGAGGCTTTCTGGGTTCTGAAGCTAATAAAACGATGTCGCATAATGCAAATTCAAACTTAAATCTTTGGGGCACATTCATAGTAAGCTGACAATGTAAGATAAGTGGATTAAAAGCCCATGGTTTCGCTATGGGGGTCGACAGTATTAGATGATAGACCGGCAGTTTCCATAACGAAAATAATTTCCTTCCAATGGCAATAATAGTAGGCTAACACTGAAATGGATGTTCGGTTAGAAGTGGTGGACAAAAATCGCTATTGGGTACTGGGTTCCACGCAACGTAATGATATCGCGAACGTGGTCGACCAAAGCGGAGATGGCGGAACGACCGCACGCAAGCACGACCTATCTATTGGATTGGCTAGAGGTAGCTACGAACAGAAACAGAAAGGAGTGTAGAGCTAAAGTGGACGTGGAGGAGTAGAGTACTATTTATTGCGCAAAAAAGAATTACGTAAAAGAAGGTGACAATGAATGAACGATTTATTGCCGCAAGCAAATAAGCTTACACTAAGTGGCGTCGAAATCAGTGTTCCGGTCATCGATTTAGTTGTCTAATGCTGTGCAAGCTCGAAATAGGAAAGAGTTTATTCTGTAATTTCTTGAAAAGATGGGTGTATAAAATGTATATAATATATTTTTATATGCCTAAGAGACCTACTAGGATTTTTTTAGCCTAGAGAATAAATCAGGACAGTCAATGATTCCAGTGGTGATTTTTATTAGCATTCTAATTTCTGCTATCTGACGTCGTTTAAACAGCGGCAGAAGCTGCATCGAGCGACAGGATGACAGGTAAGTCTTTTCGGTAAAGTTAAAGTAATAAACATGTATATATATATATATATATACATGTTTATTACTTTAACTTTATATATATATATATATATATATATATATATATATATATATATATATATATATATATATATATATATATATATATATATATATATATATATATATACATGTTTATTACTTTAACTTTACCGAAAAGACTTACCTGTCATGTCATGTCAGCTTACATTGTCAGCTATATATATATATATATAGCTGACAATGTAAGCTGACAATGTATAGCTGACAATATATATATATATATATATATATATATATATATATATATATATATATATATATATATATACAACGACTGCGCAGAAACTGCGTCGCAATGATGTTACAAAGTATACGCAGCATTCACCAGCAGAATTAACAGCTTTAATTCCAGATGTGTATAATTTAAAAAATTAAGGATACCATAGGATGTCTCTGTAGCAAGCAAACTAAGTAAGTATGACCTCTTACGGGGCGACCCGGTGTTAATTAGCGCCAGTACGTATTTACTTAACACAACCAGTGAAAACTCTACAGTATATCAATATTACATAAACAATACATAACATAAACAATATTTTTATGACGTGATCATCTCAAATCTCAATGATGGTGAACCAATTATTTTAACCTGCAGCCAAACCCAACTGAAATCGATTAGGCTCCTAGGTTATTAACCCAGATTGTAGCCTGTATGCTCTAAACATTATTATCACCGTTATTAAAATTAACATTTTGCAAATAGGTATTATAAAAGAAAATGCAGATGTGCCCTACAGTAAGACGTACTTGTAGGTAGGCTACATAAAATACAACACTTATGAATGAGTGAGTGAGTGAGTGAGTGAGTGAGTGAGTGAGTGAGTGAGTGAGTGAGTGAGTGAGTGAGAGAAGAAAGAAAGAGAGAGAGAGAGAGAGTGAGAGAGAGAGAGTGAGAGAGAGAGTGAGTGAGTGAGTGAGTGAGTGAGGGAACGAACGAACGAACGAATGAATCAATGAATGAATGAATGAATGAATGAATGAATGAATGAATGAAGGGACGAACGAACGAACGAACGAACGAACGAACGAACCAACGAATTAATTAATTAATTAATTAATTAATTAATTAATTAATTAATTAATTAATTTGAGAGGTCATATTTTATGCCATCCCACCTGTGTTTTCTATAAGCCTCGCAAATTTTAATATGTACCTTCATTTGAATAAACATTTTACTTTAGTATTTTTCGATTACTCGCGTTGCTCATCCATAGATATATTTTATTTATTTTATTTCATAAGGGTAAACAAACAATTATACAATGAGTGGTAACTGCATCTTAAGTAACGTTGAAGTATTTTAGCACCGTACCACGAATTTGAGAAAAAGAAAAGAGAGTTTTCAGAGAGAGGTAACTTTTAAATTATTAGGTACTACAGTTATTACTAAGGTGTTATAGTTGTAACTATTAAGGTATAACTCACAAGATTAATACCTTCTTATTTCAAAGAACGAAATTAAACTTGAAATGCACAAAAAAACGTTTACTTATACTTTTTTATGGCGTAAAATTAAAAGACTTTATTTTTTGACGTCATCTAGTATATATAACCTATTCTCAGGTCTATCAAATATACACAAAAAAATCATAAATATCAGTGAAGCCGTTTCGAGAAACAAAGTGACGATCGCGATCATTTATTAGGTAAAATTCGATTACCTTACATTCCCGAGGTTGTGGCAACGTTGCAGCTACCGTAGTTACGGCTAAAACGAGTGAATTTTTACTTAATATCCTTTTTTTGTCACTGGAGGCGCTAGGTAAACCGGGTCGCCCTTTAACCCAATACAAGATTCCGTAATAGATACTCGTCTACCGAGGTGAATAACACGGCCCGTATTGCATATTGGCATGTGCTAACACAGGGGCCGATACAGGTGCGCGCGGCGCTCCGTATCGCGAGGCACCTCGTTTAGATAAACTCCGTGTGCTCGAGCCGGTGCGATTTCCAACCGAGACCGGATGTGGTTTTACAGAAGTAACAGTGGGGCTGAAAAAGGCAACAAGCAAGTTTCAATTACACGAGTTAACAGTTGTTAACCCAGTCTCCTATTGAGCGATTACACGTCCAAAAAACATCGTTTAATGTAGCATCGATTATCGATATTGTGTCCATGTTCAGCTATTTGTTAGTTTCAGGAGTATCTGGGATAAAGACTAGGAAACTGTAGTTAGAACTAGAATTTCATAATGAAATGTTTGAGACCTCGGAACTATGTGACCTCTCGTTGGAGTCTGAAAAGGAACTGCTAGAAAACTAGTCAACTTTATCATATTCAACTTTATTTTCCTTTCACTTTATTAGTAATATCTGTGCGACTTCTTTTTTATGTAAAATAAAGTAGATTCTGTCCCTATCTATTTCTATTTACAAGTATATTTAGCTATTCGTTTAATACTGCTCTTACCAAATGTTCATAAAGACGACGGGATAATGGTATGAACTCCGTTGGTACTTTGTGTGTAGGTAAGTGATTCCCCTGAGGCAACCGCTGACAATACCTCACGCGTCCGCGCTACGTCGGTAGAGTAGAAAATACCTCCTTTCTTATGTAAGAAAGGAAATCACAAAAATATTTCTTATCCATCTAGGGCAAAGACGCTGGCGGCGAGGTAGTACAACGGCAGTGCAGTTAACACATACAAAACTTACGGGCTACTTTGCTACAAAAACGTATATTTATATCTGCTATCAACTTACTGTATTTACTTTAGCGAAGTGAACCAACTGTACGTACCTTATTTTGCGGACATGCGGCGCTATTCCGACGGTCTCCACCTGTAATTTACTTGGGGAAATGCTTACCGGAGTTTAGAACTGTTAGAGGTCCATGTTGCGTGGTGTGGGTGTATAATGCGGACTGGGCATGGCCGCAACTGGTTAGTTTAGCTGCAAAACAGGCCCTCTCTGATGGTACAAGATCAAGAGTTCCTTGAGGAATAAATGTAAGGCGATATGACTGCACCTAAACTGATTTATTCTTTGGTTATTCATAAGGATGTTAAGTACCTCTACACTTTCGTGATACTCATCTCATAACTTGTTTTATAATACGTTTTTATCTAAAAGTGTACAGGAGAAATCTTAACAACTATGACACCTGTTTTTAGACTCCTTGGTTGTTGATTTTAGGTTCTAGACTGTAGGTTCTAAAATAGTTGCCTTAAAGATAAATACGTATTATAAAACAAGTTATGAGTTTTTCCATTGGTGGCACTATATAGTCACCCCGAAGCGCTCTACGTTGAAAAATCATGATTCAAAAAATCGCCAACAAGTAGTACCGGCTCTGCTTTTTTCAGAACAGTGACCCAGAAGCGCGCTCGCACTGCTTTGGCTGGCTACTAGCGGTTCTCATAGATTCGAGTTTGTAACGAGATATTTTTGGAAAGTGCCTTTTATTCGAAATTGAAGGCGCATTGCTATGGCTTTCAAACTACCCAAAATTCGTAACTTTATATTTAACAACCCGAACTTGGCTTGCCGTGTCTTACTCCGCGTGTCTAGAATTTTAAGTACTAAATTAATGATGTAAAAAAGTGCTCTGTATTCCTCATTGTCTCAGTAACTTGGCGTGTAACATCGTAAGCTAACATTTTACTGACTGGGATAGTACTAGATCGTACCGTATGAACTATGTGGGTACCTACATATACCTGCTAATGTCATCGAAACTTAGTGCCACAAAGTTATAGCAGAGCGACGTGTCGCTGCGCTTTTGAAATAACTTCCGATCAGAGGGAAAATTATTTCCCCGATTCAAGACACTGGGCGTTGATTTCCCCTATCAAGTTTTCTGTACGTTCGACTGGTTATTGGGTGAGGAAATCAGTGTTTAAAGTTTTATTACACACATACGATAAGCTTTTAAGTATGCTTGGCTTTTACCTACGTATCCACTCATATAATAATACAAAATCGGGTGTTAAAACATTTATATGTAACTATAAAACGGCTAAGTTAAGTCTCTAGATAATAAAATTAATAATCAAAGTTAGGCAGACTATCCAAGCCGATTGGTATTACGATGCCCACTTTACTTTATTATTTTTTCAAGAACAAAAAAAATATAATTAAAGTGGGTATGGTGTGATTTAATGTACGAAGATCTCCAAAAGTTGTTATTATGCTACCGATTTTATTGAAATGAAATGAAAAACGTTGCATAGTCCGATAGTGGGCACAATGCCATTCAAAAACGAATCGTAACCCTAGCACAAAGAGGATATTGAATTAGCTTAAATGGCTGAAGTTACTCGTGCTGCTACTATAAAAAAGTTGAGAGATAAAACTAGCCACTAAAGCTAAAAGGTTCCGCACAGCGAGTGTCTAAACAACTCTCCTCTGTAAAACCACTATCTTTATAAACCAGTCTAACTTAAAACTTAACGTTAAGTTTTCAACTTGGCCGTTCTTAGCGGCCATGAATGCCAAGTTATAGACATAATATTCTTCGGTGAGGCGCAAGATTGCGACCCTGGCGGTCACGAAGCGTCTCACGCGGAATATCAACGCTTGTTCAATACCGATGCTGAGAGCCCAATAACGTTTTACATTCAACGTTCAAGAGGACGCGGGTCGCTCCCAAGTGATGTCCTCACCTTTTAGTGCTTCAAAGTTAACGAGATTTGGAGAATAGAACATTCAATTATTATTTCGCTTAGCTCCAGCACAGCTCCTTCAACTCCTTGGTTGTCGATACCTAATTAAGACATAAAAATAGAACATTACCCATGAATGAGAACATGTCCTAACTCCTAATACACGATGAAATCCTACTCTGGCTACCTACTAATAGTGCTCATCTATTCTAGTATACGTGGATATAGTTTTAGAAAGTGCCACTCAAAAAAAACTAGCGTATTTGATAGCTATCAAACGTTATTCTATGTTTATTTTTCTCAATTCAATTCATTTCAATTGAACATTAAGTATAACAGTGTTCTATATAAAAAATACTATTTTATGTAACACATGGTTTAAAGCTTTATTTATCGAACATTGCCACAACTAAGCAGAGAAACTCTAACAATACCAGTTTTAATGGAAAATTTAGTGGTCGTAAATGACAAACTCTAGCCGATATTTTTCATGGATTCCGCATTTTAGAAATAGCGACAGGGTTATCGCTGTCGCGTTTGCGCGATACGGGTGTTGTGCTTCATGTGTTGAACCCAGCAATATCGCCCGGGAATCAAAGTAAAACAACTAAATTCAGCTAATATCAATTTTTATTACTAACAATACGGCAGGAGAAATCTGCTCAGTAACATTGCAAGCACTTTTGTTCTCATTCGTGATTGGGATATTGGCAATATTCGCTAAGTATCTTTAAACATTAACGCTGGCATACGTAGCTTGGAACCGTAACTAAACCGCTGAAATGTCAGACGACGCGATTTTCCAGTACACAAATTGTGAAATCCTGTAATTTTATGTAATTTTATGCTACGCGTGCAGGGCAGTAGGTACAGAGAATTTTTACGAAACATCGCGTTGTTATCGTAGAGTCGAAGAGAAGTTTTGGATTGGAAAGGAATAGACCCAGCTAAGTACGCGCCCGTACGACTGGGCCTGCGATAGATAAGAAATGTTACCGACAATCGTGCCCCTCTGAACTCTCAACTGAATCCATTGTAATATCAGTATCACCCTATATATGGTACATAGGGTGCTCTGCAAAGCGTTTCTAAAAACTGTTATTACATTCAGACTGTAGAGTACAGTGATGAGTTTACATTGGCAAGTCCCACCCTTGTCAATCCTATGGTGCTGAATTATATCATCATCATGAGTTATTTGACGCCCTTTGCAGGACATATACCTCCCTCATGGTTTTCCAAGCTGGTTTATATAAAAATAATAAATTAGCCCAGTAGGTACGACAATATTTTTCCTTTGACCTGTATCGTCTATTCGTTTTAAATTAATTCAATTCAATTCAGTTCAGTTCAGTTCAGTTCAGTTCAGTTCAGTTCAGTTCAGTTCAGTTCAGTTCAGTTCAGTTCAGTTCAGTTCAGTTCAGTTCAGTTCAGTTCAGTTCAATTCAATTCAATCATTTACAGTCTTAAATTACAGGGCGATTCACATTTTAAGTTAACTTAAAATTCTTATTTCATTCTTGCGGCTAGCGCAAGTACAGTGGCGTCAGTCTGGGTGTTTGTGATATCTCTGTTTGGTTACCAAACAATAGTAATCCTTATTTTGGAACAGAACAAGTGATTGTGTCTGGAAGTTATTATTACAACTTCGCAACAAAGTCATCGATATACGCCGGGATTCAAAGCCACGACCTCCCGAATGTGAATCGAGCGTTCCGCTTTAAAAAATATTTAATTGTAAGTAATTAAATCTGGTGATGGTATCACGATCAGAATAAGATTTTCTATCTGTCGATGTCATTGGTTTCTTACACAGAACATAGTGGTTTCGTACGCGTCAAAACGATGCGCAAATTGAAAATTAAAAATGGCAACAATATAATAAGAACATGATGCATTATTTTTTGTTTATATGTCTCTGTCAATTCGAAACTCATAGACGTGGATGAGAATAACCTCTTTATTACGTGCACCAAAATCTGAATCATCTGATCTGATGGTCTAACCGTCAAATACCATACACATGGCTAATGCAAACATCAGTTGTTGGCCGTGATTCGGCCCCTCGCTCATGGCCTAGTCGAACCGAGTGATTGGAATCAATCACTTGAGTTAAGCTACCACCGGCGCGGTCAGGTACAGGATGGGTGACCGTCCCGTGACCACCGCTCGTAGCATTTTTTCCGTGCGCATCCGTGCTTCGCAAGGCACGCTAAGTCGTTGGTGCCGGCTGTCATGTAATAGCAGTCGTTAAGCCATGCCAGAGGCTTTATGGGCGGCTTGATAGCTTCTGACAGTAATGCCCGCCACTCTCTTACAATCCTCCACCAATCCGGACTTGGCCTGCGTGTTGGAGTATGGCCTAACCCTTCTGCGATGCAGGAAGAGACCCGTGCGTGCCCCATCAGTGGGGACATACAAGGGTTGATATCAATTCGGCCCTTGTGCTTGAAAAGCCAGCGGCACTACAGCATGTTATTTAAAGGAAGACATTTCGCATCGGGACGAGGTTGTCAATCAGTTACAGAGCCACCGAAGCAATCAAAGTTTCTAACGAGTTTCGTAATAATTCGAAACTTTCCATTTTAATTTTGCCTTTTGTTATACTAGGCGTATATTTATAATGAGTAACCGATACGAAGGGTTTGTTTGGAGAAGGATTAAGAGATTTTTTTTAATTTGAGAGGAGGGGTTGGTTTTAAGGCGCTTAGGGGCGCTAACTAGCGCCACCAATGGAATAAAAATGATAACTTGATTTATAATACGTTTTTTTTTCAAAAAGTAAACATCACTAGTAGATTGTTAACCAAGTATGACATCAATTGCATATGAGGTTTTGGCGCCCGAGCGCAGCGAGGGGGCTAATTAGCCCGAGTATGCAATTGATGCTTACACCCGAGGTAAACACTCTGCTTTACATATATCGATTGTGAGGTAAGTAAGAAAACAAGAAAGCAGGTTGACTTTTTTTTGGACTTGACAAAACACGAAAAAAAATTACTTTCGCGCCTATACCTAGTCGACTGACTTTTTTACTCTTCACGATTTTATGGCACGCAAGCGCGTTAAATCGTGCTGGCCAGTTTGATTTTTAAATCGATTTCAATTAACATACGATGTGACTGCGAAACAAATAGCTCGATATTTAAAATAAAATCTTCATAAATTCTAATATGAATTGTCTCGATTCCGATTCGAGTAAATAATCGATACCGAGAAAAAAATATTAACTTTTAAAAATATTCTTCTTGCAGTATGAGTATGACAGTTCTTTTTTCAAATTACAAAACCTATGCTGTAATGTTAACATTACAATGGTATGTTTTGAAACCTATGCTGTAATGATATCCATACACCCCGGCATTCAGGGAAGTAAGTGACTACTTACAGAGCAAGAGATATGTAATCTTTATGCCACACCTGGCAATAAAGTGGCTTTTTCCGCACGCTGCGCGTACGGTAAAAGCCGCTTTCTGGCCAAGTGTAGACATAAAAAGAAGTACACAACACGGGAGGTAATAAAAAAAGCTCTCGATCGCATATTTACGTCCCTCGCTTGCAGCTCGGGCCGCAAACTTCTGCGATCTCGGCCTTTCTTTGTATTACCACCCTAGTTGTGTAATGTACTATAATATATGTGATAAATATTTTAAGAACATACCTAAAGCCTAGAATGTAGTTTTAATATCCTAGGACTTTAATCAATTTCCGCTAAAAACGACCGTTTTTGGCTGATGTTGATTGGTTTTAGACTGTAGGTTCTAAAAATAGTTGTCATAGTTGATGAGATTTCTCATGTTCACTTTTAGATAAAAACGTATAATAATACAAGTTATAATTTTTCTTCCATTGGTGGCGCTATTTAGCATTCCGAACCACCTTTCAGAGTAAACTTTTGGTATACACATTGAACTATATAAACGATTGGGACTGCTTTTCATGAAACTAAAATATTTATAGTTTATTATTAGATTGCGTAGCCGCGTCGTAGCCTTTTTTATGTAGACTATATACGTCCCACTGCAGGCCACAGAACTCTCTGAGAGAGAGTACGCTCCCAATTACCATGCGTGCCCATTGCGGTTTCGTAATTTCAGCGCGGTATTTGAGGTATCGGAGCGAGGTATTTGAACACCTCGCACACTCAAGTTCCCCCACGATGTTTTCCCACACAATTAGCGAGTGCAGAACTTGTACTGTGATTGTTACCATAACTTCACAAACATACATAACTTAAAAAACAAAGTCATTGGTAAATACCAGCTCTGGGAATCGAACCTGGGGCTGTCGATTCCGAGTCCATTGTTCTACCTACTGAGCTAAAGCCGAGTCTTCCTGTTTATCAGCTAAGCAACGTACGTCGAATTGTGATTGTAAACCATGAATTGTAGTTCTATCGAAACGGGCCCAGGAGAGTATACCATTGTACGCAATTTTTATTCACTAACAACTTGCCAATTATCTGAAGCAAGCCCTGGGTTTACTTAACGCCGTGTTGGTATAAGTACCAAGGGCTAAGTAGATTTACGTTGCCCAAAACTTTATAATGAACGATTCGCTAATCTCCCCGAGAACTGACGTGAGAATGAGAGAGTTTCAGCTCCGCGCCTTCCTGAAGAATAAATAACCTCTTGGCTTTGAGATCAAGGATAATGTGAAAACGGTGGTAGCGCATCGGTGTAACGCTGGCCCCACATTTGAGAGGTTCTGGGTTCGATACCGGCATGTACACTTACATTCGTAAAATTGTAGACACACGCTAAAGAAAAAAAAGTGACCAAATCGAAATATGAAGTGTTCACATGCTTCAGCGCTT
Source organism: Yponomeuta sedellus (assembly GCA_934045075.1). Classification (NCBI taxonomy): domain Eukaryota; kingdom Metazoa; phylum Arthropoda; class Insecta; order Lepidoptera; family Yponomeutidae; genus Yponomeuta; species Yponomeuta sedellus. Next base: position 9,834,865 of record OW203726.1, on the reverse strand, counting down.
GAAATAGCCAATCCTCTAAAATGAAATGAAAAGGTTTTATTCAAAGTAGCGCAGAAACTGCGGCTTAATGAACGTTACAATTCAAACTAGGTGTCCATTTCAAAATCTAGATCATATTGGAGAAAAAATGGACAAAAAATCTCCAAACTTAGTCTTTTCAGAGTCCTTAATTAACATAGTTTACATAATTATTATAAAAGATAGAACTCATGCATTTTACTGGATTCCAAACCTCATAGTCTACTAAATAATCCTTTATGCTATAGTAGCCGTTTTGGCACAAAGTGTGCTTAACATATTTTTTGAACCGCGTTTCAGGCAAGCTATATCTTCAGGGATTTTATTACAGAGGCGTTTGAGGCATGTGTAAACCTATATACTATGAATTTTGGGTGGTTTGGGCGCCGGATCAAATTAAACGTGCCATGACATTAGCTATCGAATATGGCAGTTTGTTTTTTTAAAGGCACTTTTCAAAAATATCTCGTTACAAATTTGAATAGTTAAGCAATGTCCGAGGCCTTTTTCGCCTTGATAACTTCTGACAACAAAGCCTGCCACTGTCGTACAATCCTCCTCCAACTCGGACTTGGCTCCCTTCGTGGAGTATGGCCTAACTTTCCTGCGATGCAGGGATAGACCCGTGCCCCAGCAGTGGGGACATACAAGGGTTGATATCGAATCCAATCGAAATTTCAATCTATGAGAACAAACTAGAGCGGTGCGAGGGCGCCACGCGCTCGGCCGCGAGTATTGTTCTGGTAGAGGGGGTGCCGGTACTAATTGTTCGCAAATTTTTGGAAACATGATTTCTTAACTCGGAATAAGATTTCAGAAATGATATTATTTTTATTTTACGTCAATAGTATTAATCGAACTAATGGCATTTTTATTAATTGTAATTATTTCAATTGTGTTTTTTTTATTTGGAAATAGGTAGGTAATTTAATTATTATGAACAATCAATCAATCATTTACTACTGACTAATGTAAATAGTTGGTACACATTTTGTGGTAACTTATTACTTAGGCCCGGTTTCTGAATTGATAATTACACTAAGTAAATACTTAAGTAACGGTCTGTCACGCTCTTTGCTGAGAAATTCAAAGAAACCGCACTACAGTTAAGTATTTTCTCAGCGAAATGTTCAATTCAGAAACTGGCAATAAGTCACCCTTTACGGGTGTTGCAAAATGGGTTACACTTTAAGCATTAAGATTAATGGTTCGGTGTACAATCTAGGTACAACCAAACTAGTTGCTTCGACGTTTTAAGTCACGAACTTGATTAAATCAGTGACATAAAATTTGTACAATCAAACGTAGGAAGGAAACCAGAGTGTCTTATATATCCTCTTGTTTTTGGCTCAGGCCCATTCTATCTCTCTGAAAGAATGTTCTGCATTTTACGTACATGTGTTTGTATATAAGCTATTAATTTCAATTTAGAACTGCGATAGAGTCGGTAATCCATTGCTGTAAAATACAAGACTTTAGCACTTTTCACGTATATTTCAAGTTTAAAGCCAATGTTGAGTTTCAATATCACAAACTCACATTCAAACTGTCAGCACACCTCAGTGTCTACGAGCTCAAACTTTCCCTTTCACCTCACAACTAAATACATTGACAAGTTCTGCAGGAAGCAGTTGTCTGCACTGTTAATTTCGTAAGTAGAACCCGACCCGCTGCAGTCCATAGCTTATCGAAACTATCGCGGTGACAGGTTTGAGCTGTTCGTGTTCGACTCACCGGGAAGGTAAAGCGGCTCCTAAGCATCGGGTGTTGAGTCAGGGTGTCGAGCGGGAGCGATTTTCAGAGGAGTTTCGCGCTTTTTTCATATGAAAGACAGCAATAATTAAAATTCAATCAGGCTGTGGAACGCGCTGCCAATGAAAATATGAGCTAGTCACCCTGTTGGTAAATTTGAAAAGCGGTTGAAAGAGTACTATATATTTCTGTCATAACATTGGGCCACAGAACATAAAATGGGCTATATATTTATGTTTATAATTATATGTATGTATGATACGCAATAGTCTGATTAGAGCACGTTATGGCCTGAAAGAGGATGTAGTGACTAGAATTGAGAGAGGAATGTTGCGTTGGTTTGGACATGTGGAGAGGATGAAGGAAGAAAGATTGACGAAACAAATATATATTGCGAATGTGAGTGAAAGGGCTGGTAAGGGACGTCCCAGGCGGACATACATCGACCAAATAGGGTATGTATTTGCAAAGCGGAAGATAAAAAGTACTCGGAACCGGCGTGCGTGCATGCAACGACTTATGAACGTTGATGAAGCGAAGGTGATCTGTCAGGATCGTGGCAAGTGGCAATCCCTGGTCTCTGTCTACCCCTCTGGTATATAGGCGTGAGGTTATGTATTTATTTATGTATAGTTTTATTAATTTTTTTTATTCATTTAGTTTATCTATTTCTTCCATATGGTTATTTAAGATTTATGTGGTAAAGGAGACGGGGATTTCTGGGCCCGATTGTAAATAGTTCAGATATGGTTTAAAAAAAGCGTTGTTTTTTTCTATTTTAAAATATAAAAAATGAGCTCAATTCACAATCTGGAAGACGAGAAATCTTAAAAATAAGTTAATGTCCCTAATAAAATAGGATAGGTACCAATTACTTTACTTTATCGATTAGTCTGCATGTATTAAATAAAAAACAACTGCACCAGATGATTGATTCAATCAAATTAAATAAATACATTATAATATACTTAATGTCAACAGTTTAAAAAAATCCAAATTTTAACTTGATGAAAATAAATCTTAAAATTGATTCTCGTTTACGGATCGATCACGGATGTCAAAAAAAGACGGATGGAACCTTCTATGATCACGAGTGAAGCAGACAAATGGCCGCAGTCTCTTTATGTATGCGTGCCATCGGTGTTGCCAGACTAATATCACTTTGCCCACTTTTTGAAATCACGAGAATCAAGGTGCGTCAGGGTGCTAACTAGCGCCACTAATGGAAAAAAGTCATAAGTTGTGTTATAATACGTTTTATTTTGAAAGTGAACATGAAAAATCTTAACAACTGTGACAACTATTTTTTAAACATATAGTCTAGAAACTAGAATCAACAACCAAGGATTTCAAAATCCGCCAAAAACAGCCGGTTTAACGGAAATCCATTAAAGTTCTAATCTATTGATTATATGTTCTAGACTGTAAGTTTCAAAAATAGTTATCACAGTTGTTAAGATTTCTCATGTTCACTTTTAGATAAAAACGTTCTATAAAAAAAGTTATGATTTTTTCCATTGGTGGCGCTAATTAGCGCTCCAAAACGCCTTAAATCATGTTGTCAAAAAATAAAGTGAACTTACCTAATCTAGTGACGGTTTCACTTTTATCATACTACTGAGTGACTTAAAAGGCGTTTATGAAAGAGGTGGGGCCTCGATTGAGGGATTGGTTATAACTAGAGATCGGATAATCGGATGCATATTTGCATAAAGTTGAGATGTTAGCTAACATTGATAGCACTTTCTTTTAGTTTGTTACTATAGAATCAAATCGGGTTTAACTATATTTACTTATTTTAAGGTGCTAATATGGAGTGAAGTTTTGTATAAAAAAAATTTGGGAGTTTTGGAATCGACAAATTTTGTGTTTTTGTAGCAGACACCTATAACAACTGCCTCTTATTTTTTCTTCAATTTTTAAAACATTGATAAAACGAATAAAAAACAAGAATTAGAAAGAGAAACTAATTACATTTACAAATTAACGTGAAACAGCGTCACCAACTAACTCACGCGCTCAATTTACTCACATTATCACATGTGACGAATAAGTGGAAAGTTTAGGATACAAAATATATAAGTAATATCACTGCCACTTACAACGGTGGCGGGTGTTTGACAACTTAACTAATATCAGCTGGATGTCAGCTATCAATAATTATTGTGGGTTATCTCTTGTTTTTTATGTTTGTGGTATAACCATTGGCACTATAAAAAGAAATAGACGGCTCATGCACAACGTTGTTAGATGTCCACACACAGCACGGCTTGTACAGAAATGAGGCGGCAAATTTCATACAATTAGATATTTGAAGATAATAAAGATATGTTATTTTATAATGGTTACGGTTGCGTATTTCCATAACTCCAAAACTACTACTATAAAAACACTAATATATGCAACAAATACATATTTCTCCACTTTTCGGGAATTTTTCCCGAAAAAAACTGGTATCACTGCGGTATTTGACATCCCAATTTGTAAGTAAATAAAGAAAAGTAAACAAAACCTAATAAGGAAAAATGTCACGAATCAGTAACTTAAAACATAACTTACGCATGGTAGGTGCTCCCATGAGACTTATTGCATTTTTTCGAGAAGTGTTTACACCACCGGACCACACAAGACGGCATTTCTTAAAAATTTTCTTTTGTATCAAACAAGACTTACTGGCACCGCAGCCCGAAGCGTAATGGCGGCAGAGTGACCGACTTGGTGTATCTGTGTGAGTTAGCTCATGTATGCACACGAAAGTGTAGGACTAGAGGTGCTTCACACCCTTTCAATGCGAGATGGCATCCGTCTTTTTTTGACATCCGTGGGATCGATTTATTACCCGTGTTTGTCAACTGTATTTTTAATCTGTGTCCGTGCCAAGAAAAACATCCTTGGTCTGTGCTAACAGTGACAGGCGTGACAGCTCCCTGACTCAATCTATGACTCACTCGTCTTCTCTCAGAATAATAGAGCGTCTTCTCGTATCGTTTAGTGCGTTTTGAGTGTGTTTCCTGTTGTTTTTGTTATTATAATTCTCCGACCAGTGCTTTCTTTCTACAGACCTACGATCTTGCTTAACTTTTACGTACACGGATAAGTTTAGTATAAGTTTCATTGTCAGCTTGTTGCATAGCCTCACTTTTACTAAATCTCTTAACTCTGCTCTCAGATTGCCAAAATCCGCAGAATTTTCCGAGATGGTTTGCTAATATGTAAGCTCTAAATTGACATCTCTTTCACTTTTTTACACCCAGGCCCAAGAATGTATGAAAGTGTATCCGTCTCCTTTTGTACACGTATCAGACCCGCTTTTTACTGCCTCTCCGACTCTCTTAGGTTTACTGGAAGAAATCTCTTTCAGATATGAGATTAGATTAGATTAGAACTCTTTATTGTACACACTAGAAAACAAAATACATGAAAAGGCTTACATATCTAACTATTGCCGTATACAATTGGCGGTCTTATCGCTAAAAGCGATCTCTTCCAGACAACCTTGGGATGTATGAAGAGAGTAGGTAGGTAGGTGTACATGAAGTATATTGGAAGAGTATGTACATAAACTGACTTACAACTAATATTCATACATATATATACATATATATTATATACATATATATTATATACATATATATTATATACATATATATACTTAATATAATAAATATTACTAATTTATATATTATACAAACAATGAGCTCGCCTTTAAACGCGTTTTTTTAATGTAATGTCCTGTTAAATGTTTCGTGTGCAATAAAGTATTATTATGTATTTTTATCAATTACCAAGGACTTTTATAATTTTCTTTCTGAAAATAGTTAAGATTTCTCAAGTTCACTTTTAGATAAAAATGTATTCTAAAATAAGTTATGATTTTTTCCATTGGTGACGCTAGTTAGCGCTCAATAAAGATAGACGGAGATAGAAAACTCTTTATTGGTAACCAAGATGTTTGAGTGGCACTATTTTATTTGCGGAAAATTATCCTTAAAGCGTTAGACCCCTAAGAACCTTCGCCATTTGGCAATGGCTTGGCCCACGCTTGGCCCACGCGCCACGGAAAAGCGCAGCGCTCTCGCGAACTGTCTGTGCGATAACAACTGCTCCGTCGACTAGGGGCCCTCAACTTGGGACCCATCACGAAATTGAATAACACAGAAGGAGAACTGCTAGTCAAGTACGTAGAAGCAGTTGAAAGAGCACTGTCTATCTCTATCATAACTTTGAGCTATCTATCTATATCTTTAATCAGCCCACATCAACCCACTGCTGCGTATAGGACTCCTTTTTACTGCGCCATTCCTCACGGTCCTGTGCTAACCTGATCCATCTCTGACCCGCAACCCTCACGATGTCGTCTGACCATCGTGTCGGTGGTCTGTCTACCAACCTCCTTCCCTCCCTTGGCCACCACTCCGATACTGCCCTGGTCCACCGGCCGTCTTTCCTTCTAGCCAAGTGTCCCGCCCATCTCCACTTTAACTCTGTAATCCGCTTACCAACGTCTTCGACCTTGAGCTATATATTTATTTATTATTCTCTGTGTTTTACTTATTTATATTTACAGTTATTTAGTTTATGTAGTGTATTATTTCTGCTTAGGTTATTGTTAAGGGCTTTTGCAGTTTATGTAGTTTATTTTGTACACGTATATTGACCCGTTTTTTACTGCTGCTCCGACTCTCCGAGGTTTGCTGAAAGAAATTTCTTATAGAGATAAGCTCGCGTTTGTACATGTTATTTCTTATGTAATGTCCTATTTAATGTTTCGTGTGCAATAAAGTATACTAATAATAATAACGAGACGAGACTTTTACCTTTTTTTTCCACATAATAATAATAGATATAATTTATTTTTCATATTATATTCTCTCTGTGAGAGAAGGCCTGTGCCCTGCAGAGATTTTCGGGTGGCAAGGGGTCTGTTTCATAGAACTACCATTCATGATGTATTATAAAAATTCAATATACTTTACAAAGTCCAAACTACATATTAACAAGTAGGAAGAATCGGCTACGCAAAATACATTGAATTGGCATGATAAACCCCGACTTGTTGTCTTATAAACAGGCTCCACTATGAGTAGATTTTGGTTCAGGCCGTATTTTTATATTTATCCTGTGTAGGTACCTGTAGTTATAGGTAAAAAATATATTTTTTGTTTATTACGGTACTCTAACTTCAAGAAAGACAAATCATATAACAGGAAAGACAAGTTATTACGACGAGGAACCTCTATACCACTCTTCTCACGGACGAAGACCTCTCGACCTGCAGTCTACGTCGCAACTTTGCCGAGATGCAAGCAGACACGTCTTATGCAAGAGCAATCAAATGCGAACGCTTGCCATTGTGTGTGAGTAAGTACCATGAGTACCTACCTACCTGTTGTCTGACAAATGGTGCATTCACGGTGTATTGCTTTGTAGGCTCCCTATGAAGTCTTAGATTAGTAGCTATGATGATGGTACGGAGCTTGTGGCGTTGAAGTTTAAACCTTAACCCCATAGAACTTTGCACCAACACGTTTGTCGATACGTTATTTGCAATTATAGTGTCCGTGACAATCTTCGTTCCTTATGTTCGGTCGCTCAAGAACATATTAATGTGTACTTTGCAGGCAATGTGTATTTAACAGATATCAGAACGTACACAGCTTAGAATTTTAACTCACCAGGTTCATACATGCACCATCATACTACCGATGCCGGTAGGTATATACTTAATATTACAAGGCCGCGACTTAAAAGTTAATTAGGCAAAGTTAAGGCGTCGCCCACAAGTTCGCACGGGCACGGGCAACAGTAGTCTGCGGCACGTTCTTCCACAACTGTGGAGTTTTGAAGTGTGCGATAACAGCTGCAAGCCCTCGCCTGAACGCCACTGCCCGTTTGTGCCAGGCTTAGACTGTGCCGGGGTTCGCAAGAAAGTGGCCGAGGGAAATGTGACGCCCACAAAGTTAGGAAGTCGGAGATGGAATCAATGGATAGGTAGTAGAGAGGTTATTATTAGAACAATGAAGATCGGGAATCCAGCGAAACATTGTTGGCATTCCCTGCAAATGCGTACAATATACCTCGTGTTATCTGCTGTGCGTTGTACTCACAACTGAGCCTTGTGAATACCGAGCAAAATTACTTTGCAGTCGAAATAAATGTTCCCCATATAACCCAACGGATATATGTAAGAGGCAAAGTGGTATTTTTAAAAATATATTTTTATTTGTTTAAATATTCATTGATTTTTTCCTTTACTTGGTCTAGCCAAAATCAAAGGTTAGTTAGTAATTTAAAGGTTGGTTAGGGTCAATGGATAGTACGCAACGGTAGCAAGATTTTGATAGCGACTTTTACGAGAAATGTGTGAAAAATGAGATATAAGTATTTTTACGAATAGGTTCGGCTTTGGGCGGGCGGTCGGATACGTAAGCAGATATGCAGACTTATTATCAATCTTAGGGTATCACGGATAATCTTTGCAATATTTGCTTTGCATATTTTTCAGACGAGAAGTTGACGTGTCTTACATTTATATTTTGGTGGGACAGAGATTTTTCTACCAAACGAAACCGTTTTAATGCCCATGCCAACTTATTCAACTTCACGCGACAGTTTAAACCCGGCATCGCTGCTACGAGGTGCAACCTCGCCCCAGCGACCGGCGCACTTGAAAAACGCTTAGGCCGGCCGATAGCACGGAGCTGCAAGACTTAGAATTCCTCTACATCGTAAAAATAAAGGCGGCGTAACGTATGAAAAGCTTAGAGCTTCGCCATTTGGTGGAAATTCTACTTTGCATCTATGAAATTAAAAAAAACATTTATTCAAATACCACAACACACTGAAAATCTTAGAAATAATAACGCGGAAAGCCTGTTAACACGCTTATGGTAAGAAATAACAATCAAATTAATAATAAAAAATCATACGGCCGAGGAAAAGTGACCTTATATCGGGGAGATGCTATTTGTTATGGTACCAGAAAAGGTTCGTACGTCCTATGGGTCAAGATATGTGTAATCAAGACCGCGTCACCAACACGTCGCTGGAGGCAGATATACTATGGTAAAAGTTACAAAATTGGGGCAATTATTTAAAAAAACGTTTATGTTAAAGAAAAAAAGCTGACATTTAGTTCGATGGCGACTCCTATGTCAGAAATATCTTGTAATTTACCCGGGGGTGATAGATAGAATAGGCGCTTCATAATTAGCATCGATTGACCAAACGAGCGAGTCACAAGCTTACACAAAAACAGTGCTACTATGGACTCGTGGTCTTTTACACTAAGCCGAGAATGTGGCGAGAACAGTCATTGATATACTTTAAAGAATGCTTCTGCTCGCCCATGGCTGTGATATTGTTATTGCTTGTTATTATTTAAATTTACTGATGATAACAGTGTCCTACGTACAATGTAATGGTTTGAGTGACGTTAATTTTTACTTTTTTTAAGCTACTCCAGCTGTCAAATGCATAAATATTTTGACACCTTGGAGTCGTCTAAACGATTAACTCGATATAGGGGAATGTTACGTAACAGAAGGGCTGGGCACTTGGACAACCTATGTTGCGATTAATTTTTTCACATTTCTTTATTTAGAAGTTTACAATACGAGTACACGCTTGATACAGTAAACAAGTGTACAATAGTAGCTTAATCATACAAAATTTTTACCAGGCTGTCTTACTTAGAATTAATTACAAGTGTATTTATGTGCTTCTTGTTCGAGGTACATTTTTGCCTTTAGATATGCTGCGATTGCTAGTCAGTGGTCTTCACTAAATTAGCTCTTTACCCCTCGGAAAACGTAAATATTTTCAAATTGGCCATATTGAGAATAGTTTCAGTGTCGTAATTTTTGGGCTACATAGTCGTACATAGTGAGTGTCCAAATAGATAATTGAAGGGATACAGTGTTTTGTTTCTTTTTTATACACTTTCAAGACCCGGATCTCAAATATATGAAACTATCACTTTATGACGCTTTGCTATGCGCCTGCGGGGAAACGTTTACAAAAGTTTATCATCCCCGCCATAGAAAAGTCTAGAAGTTCTCTATCTGTAGCTCAACTTCAATTTGTCTAAGTAACCGGTAAAAAAGAGAGCCCGAGCATGTATTCCCATGTAATACAATTATCTAGAGGGTACCGAGATCATTTGAAATAACTTTTAGTTGATTATCTCGGAGAAACTCAGTTGTCCCAAGAAAGCAAAGATAGTATCTCCGTCTTCACTACCGTACCGACATTGTTTCGGCGACTAACACGGTAATTTTATTATACGAAAACGTTATCAACCCTTTTATGTCCCCACTGCTGGGGCACGGGTCTCTTCCTGCATCGCAGGAAGGTTAGGCCATACTCCACCACGGGGGCCAAGTCCGGGTTGGTGGAGGGTTGTAAGACAGTGGCGGGCCTTACTGTCAGAAGTTATCAAGCCGCCCATAAGGCCTCTGACAGGGCTTAACGACTGCCATTATATGACAGCCGGCACCAACGGCTTAACGTGCCTTGCGAAGCACGGAAGCGCTCGGAAAAATGCCACTAGCGGTAGTCACGGGACGCTCACCCATCCTGTACCTGACCGCGCCTGTTGTTGCTTAACCAAGTGATTGATTCCAATTACTCGGTTCGCCTAGGCCACGAGCGCTTCAAAAACACAATATACGAAAACACAATAGATTTTTCCGAAGACGAGCCAGTTTTTGATTTATTCGAGCGTGCACGTCGAGCACAGAATGGCCGGTGTCGCCACGGGCTCCAAGAAGAAATATAGAGAGTTCCACTGAATAAATGTCCAAAAAATGGTTTGATCTATTTACACTTTAGTATTGACAGGAAGTCAGCCATTTAGACCATTTGGATTAGATCCATTTGGGAGGGTAGGGGAGGAGGGGGGAGGGACGAATGCCTTTGCCCAGCGTAGAAAGAACCATTTCTAATTTATTTTCAATATTTCTAGAGGGGCCTATATTACTTGTACGCAATATAGAGTTCTCTATCTATATTAGAACACACAGAAAGACTAACGCGGGTAGACCGACAGACGGACAGTCTGGTATACTACAAACCACCATGGCAAGAGTGACCACTTATGGCCAACCCCATAAGAAGGTCGTGAGTTCGTCCCTCCTGCCTTCCTGCGATGCAGGAAGAGCCCCAGCTGTGGCGACATACAAGGGTCGACATCGAGTTCGTCCCGCCATCTTCACTTTGATCGACCAACATTAAGTCTGACTTTCTAATGTGAGGCTCAATTAATTCCTAACTTTTCAGTTAGGTTAGGTTTCTCCAATTATAACAGAGTGCAAAACAAACTCTAGCTGCTGCAAAGCATGCTACGCAACCCATCTGTAACCGATAAGGCCTAAAAGGACACCTTAAAGAACCTTAACAATAAAACTATCTCTTTCCACTGAGCAGTGTACAACCCTTCTGCAACAACTAAAGCCTTAACTTATGGACCCATGCTTGTAGAGAACCCTCTACCCTTTTTTATATAGGAATTTTCTCAATATAATATCGACCTCAGCAGCTAAGCTTTGTTTCAAAAGACCGCGCTGAAATCCATCCAAGCAAGAGATCCCGTAGCCGGGATATAGGTAATTGTTGTAAATCCGGCCAATTTTACCAGTCCAATGGGCCAATAATAAGTGCGTGAGTTGTCGCGGTTTCCTAGAGTAGTTGGGGGTGTATCAGTGGTCAGCCAGTCCCGCGAGGCCTTTGAGCCGCCCGGCGACCCTCGTTATCCACCATCACTTCAAAGTACCACAAAGGACATTCAGATACATACCTGCCCTAACTGCCCCTTTCATTGTTTCCTGAGGGTCTGTCGCGAGCCAAACGTAAAGTTTGTGCCAAAAGAGAGTAAAGCAATAGGTCTCAGTTCGTATTTAGGAGCGAGGCAGAAGGGAGAAAATATTATTCATGAAACAAGACACGAGCAAGACTTGCTGCCAAGTCTGAGTAATGATTGAATGTCAGTAAATAGAATGCTGTAATTATAAATAATTAATATTCACTGATTTCTACACAACATAAATATTTATTTATTTAACAAACACTGATTATCTAAAGTATAATAATATACTAATATCTTTAATTAATTTAAATTAACAATTAAATACCTGTCCCAGGTCCCTGGCCCCCGGAAACGAGCCCAAAACGCTGGCAACGTTGCCACTTTGAATTACCTCTGGCGAGGTACTAGCATCCCTTTGGTCTCCCGAAGCGACGATTAGGCGCGCCGCCAGGTCTTTGAAAAGCAGGCGCACCTCAGTATCAAATTAATTAAACTTCAGTATTAAAGACGCCCTTATCAGATTTTTTTTTTAAATTAACGGTCGCTGTCCCGCGGAAATAAGCCCAAAACATTGGCAGCGTTGCCTATTTCGATTGCCTTTGGTCGGTCTCCCGATGCGTTGATTAAGTTCGCCGCCTAAAAGTCAAATTAATTAAATGATAATATTAAAGATTACCTTATTTGGTAGTTTTATAACAATTAACTACAATTTCATAACCTACTAATTTCATTGCATTGCACTTAGTAGGTAATTGTAAGCATTGCATCCTAAATTGATTCTACTGGTAACATGTGACAAGAATTTTATTTGTGAAATTGCCGTAAGGTTAAAACCCCTTTTTATTTTTGAACTAGTACCTACTTCACATTATATGATTTTTATTTTTTAAACATCTAGCTCCCTTAAGATTACGTGTGCGTTTTACATTTATACGTTCAGTTCGTGGTATCCCAGTGGATAGTCGCTTTGTGAACTTCCCAAGCTATTCTTCGGACGGCCCGAAGGCTCTGCGATAAGGAAGTAACGTAGTTAATTACGACTGAGGTTCTCAGTGCTCGATGTAATTGAATTTTTCGCCAACTTTTGACGTCAAAGTCACCGAGGACGGAAAGAGACCTGCATAAAAAAATGCTTCCAAGTTTTTTTAAAACGACGTCCACCTGCTATACCGGAAAGAAGTTCGCTCATTAAAAGTTTTAAAAGTATAACCTATTTGAGAAATTACTACACATTAATGTTATAAATACAACGCTGGGGTCCGCTCGACTTTTCTTATTTTTTTTCCCCGTCTCTGAAAAGAAGAACTCCTTTACTCCCCGTAAATAGGTAGGTAACGACTTGAAACGAGCGCCGGAAGTTTTTAGCATTCATTACCCGTATTAAAGGAGCTCTAACTTTTTTTTAAATTTAACTATCTTCAAAATATTCTTAAGCTTATGATGATACCAGCCACTTCAATATTAAAAGTTAAATTTATATTTGCATTCCGTCAAGAGTTCCTGAAAATAAACTTTGAGGAGACACGCCGAAGTTTACTGTTAAGCCTGATAAGAAAAGTCTATTGTCCTGAATAAGAGGTATGCTAAAGCATTTCCGCTAAACTCCCACATACAATAATCCGAATCCATTATCATCAGCAATATCTAATGAATATTGAACACACAGTGCCTTTTAGTGTCTTTAGCAGTCTTTGCTTCCCTTTGCAACGGGGCGCCTTATATGTTGCGTTCATTTCCGAGGCAATTATGTTCAGGAGTCATCTATTAGGGTGGGATTTTGGAGGATCGATGTGTGCGTCGAATTTCTCGTCCTCGATGAAGTCCGAATAATTTATTTGCCTTAGTAATTACCTGTACCTCGGCAGACGAAGGGAGACACATGTGGTAATTTATTAACTTACTGGGATACTCGTCGGGATGCGGCCTGATATTAGAACCGGCGTTAAATCCTTAATTTTGCTAATGCTTCCTACAAGAGTGGTGTTGTTTTTGTCTCGTTAATCGCCACGCAAGGCCTTAACACGCATGAATACGTAATCAGTATACTACGAAGGCAAAGTGGGTGTTAATCTTAGACAAGTCGGAGAGGCGAGCGGCAAAGTTGAAAGACGGCTAAATCAAAATAACATTTCGTCATTTGTTAGTGCCTTAAATAGGTTAGAAACACTCTCCCGAAACTAAAATAGGAGGAAACGAGAGAGACGATTGATAGATGGTACGTGAGGGAATGAGAGGAAAGGCTTAGCAGTAATCCTGCCGACACAACTCAGCGGCGGACTTTGGGAAATGAAAGCTAACCGAACCCAAATTCATTAATGTTATCGTGCGCGCCATCCTAACTGAGGGTTGCACTCGAATACGTAACTGTGGATCGTCTAACCACACCGATGAGAAAACTAACCATAATTTCGGACTAAAGCACAAAGTCGCAAATATTTTTTGAGGAAGTGAATGAAACCTATTATAAGGTTACTTCAGATTATTTTTATTAACTCTATTACATTAACGGAGATCTGTCATGAAACAATGATATGAAGATACATGTTTTTATTTAAATGAGGAAAGCCGCTATTTTAATTACTTATATGATATAAAAAATATATAATAGTTTCACCGTGCTTTCGTCCGTCGACCCTTAATTTGGTTGGTTGACTAGTTCCATGCTCCGGTTTTCTTTTGCGTTAACCTCTGGTTATTCTTCCAACGTAATAATAGAGAGCGGTGGTAACCGTGGGTAGAATAATGGACTCGGAAGCGACAGACCCAGGTTCGATCCCCAGTGAGGGCATGTACCAATGACTTTGTTTAATTTCAAATTTACGTAATTTGCGAAATTGTAGTAGTTACACCACACGATAAAGTGAAGGAAAACATCGTGAGCAAACCCGCGCCTTGCTTGGCTCCGCACGTATTGACTAGTCTTTCCTGTAGGCTAGGCCGACTATGCTGTCAGGATGGTATAGGTGCTGGGCAAGCCTACACCATCAAAGAAAATAATGTCCCAGGCACTACAGCGCCCGAGTAGTCTCTTCACCCATCTGGTGTGAGTGAAGGTGCCACTGGACGCTGTATCGTTATCAACCCTTGTATGTCCCCACTGCTGGGGCACGGGTCTCTTCCTGCATCGCAGGAAGGCTAGGCCATACTCCACCACGAAGGCCAAGTCCGGGTTGGTGGAGGATTGTAAGACAGTGGAGGGCCTTACTGTCAGAAGTCATCAAGCCGCCCATAAGGCCTCTGTCATGGCTTAACGACTGCCATTACATGGCACCAACGGCTTAACGTACCTTGCGAAGCACGGAAGCGCTCGGAAAAATGCCACTAGCGGTAGTCACGGGACGCTCACCCATCCAGTACCTGACCGCACCTGTTGTTGCTTAACCAACTGATTGATTCCAATCACTCGGTTCGCCTAGGCCACGAGCGCTTCGGACACGCAATGGAACACGGACGCTGTACAAATAATCTCATTACGTAAATGCAAACGCCAATAGTGGACGTTTAATCGCTAATGGCAATCGATAGTTATCGCAAAAAACTTTTTGATAGTTTTTTTATGCAGCCCCTACAGTGTTTCACTGAGCCTTTTTAGGGTTCTGCAGCTAACAAGGAATCCTTATAGTCTTGCCATGGTCGTCCGCCCGTAGGCTTTACAGGGCGCAATTCTAGGACTGATTTTCAAATTGTTCAATAAATACTTGAATAAAGAATAAAGACTTCTATACTCTACAGAAAATAATAACAATTTTTTTATTGTTCAAAACATAGTAAAACACTTTATTATATATTTTATGTAACCTATAAACATCCCACAACAGGGCACAGGCCTTCTCTCAAACATAGAGTATGTGTAGCCACGACTGTGACCCACTGCTCGGCAGCGGTCTCCCCTTTAGATTTCCCCTTATCTCTGACCAATTCTTCCCACTTTCTATTATATATTACATATTTACATATCTTGAAAAAATTGATAATAAATGCATGAAATTATTAATATCAGTAATATAAAGGAAATTACAAATAGTGTTTGTTGGCTCTTATACTAAGCTAGAGTCTGTGCGATAAGCCGAGTAATCTCAGATTGTAGAGACCACTGAATATCATGGAAGTTTTTGGAAAGTAAGTTTAATTACAACTGTAACACTATAAAGATCACAAATATGTCCTGACTGCTGAGAACTCCACAAAGCAACGTTGTAACGTAAATATAGCATCAGTAAAATACCGGCCAAGTGCGAATCGGACACGCGCTCGGAAGCTTTCGTACCACTCATAAAATGCTATTATGTATTTAGTAAAATGTTATGATCTTTCATTCAGTTCGAGAGACTTGCAGCGTGATCGTGATTACTAAAATCGGGTTTTGTGTTTATAATCACGCCAATTGTATATAGGTTTATCATATCCATTTTGACGGTAGAGCAAAAAAACATTGAAAAGCGGCCAAGGGCCATGGGCATTGCAGGTTTCCGTAGTAGATCATCAAAATATACGATTTTAAAAGCTAAGCCGCGACAAACGGACTGACATGATGAAAATATAAGTGTTCCTTGTTGACAGACCCTAAAAGTACCTAGTTGTTTATATTTGGAACCCCTTTATTTTCTAATTATTTCACGGCAATCCGTTATCTGAAGTATAGCTACCTCTAAACCTGTAACATTACGGTTTGAGAGATATTGCCCTTTATAGGTCAGACAGACAGACTTCGTAGGTATAGTAATACGGTCCCCTTGGTACCCTTCCGGTACCGAACTCTAGAAAATGACTGAAGGTGTGAGAGCGGTGATGAAAAAGTTAGGAGGTACTCAACTTTACATTGTGCGCTTTCCCTGAATTTCAATTCATCTGAATATTGCTGAGTGCACAGTAAATTGCGAGAGCACCAGACGGCACTGAATTCATAGTAAAAGCAACCTAGTCATTTATCTAGCCACTAGTAACACAAAACTTGAGCATTCTAGAACCATCCCACGTCATCGTCCGTCACCCTCCGTTCATGTATCTCGCTATAATAACGATACAAAGCATTGAAGTAAATCGTATATACTTTTTAAAACTTTCATGGTTGTACATAGACATGACACAAGCCATCCCAGTTCTACAGAGGACTTTCACCTTTCCATAGACTACTCCAAAGAGTCAAAATATGTGTGTATTTGACAGTTCGGAGTAGGCTTTATCAGACAGCCCCATACACTGAAGGACTTTTATGGTTACTCCCAAGGAGGATTAATAATGGATAAATCGCCACAAACACAGCAACGCAGTGGTTATGGCAGTGGCGAAGGCAGTCCACATATACGTCATTTGTTGCAGTAGTATAGTTTTAATATGGACCGAATGGAGACCATATATCAGCAAGCGCAGCGTAGGTCGACCAGCCACAAGTTGGACAAAAGACCTCATACATGTGGTAGGAAGACGCTGGATGCAAGCCGCTTCCAACCGGTGTTTTGGAAATCCATGGAGGAGGTCTATGTCCAGCAGTGGAATTCTTGTGGCTGAATGATGATGATTTGTTTTGTTAAACTAAAATTATTATTGCAGTTTTGGTATCGCTGGAAAGGCGAAGTGGCCAAGGCCCGCTGCATGAGCTCCATACAGGCGACTGGCAGGAGACCACGCAGGACACAGAAAAGTGGCGAGTCGCTGAATCAGAAGAGTAAGTTACTTTTTTAACAACCTGTACGGATTTGAAACGTTGGGTGTCAATGTGTCTCTTAGCTTTGACTGTCTCGTTGGACATACTATTACGTCGCACATTCTGGGGATGAGGATGGGATAAACAGATAAAAAGTATTCAATTGGCTTTTATGTAAATTATCTTCACCTAATTCCCTGTAGGTGTACAGGACCTGTACTCTTAGGTTAAGAAGTATCCTCTAAATAGGTTTTTAAGTATCTGTGTAATTATTTTTTTTTATTTATGATAAAGGGTTCTCTATCTCTATCATCTGACTACTTCGTTGGTCCGGCGGTATCACGGCTGATTCCCACTGGTAGCCTCCGTACAAATGACCTCAGTCTGGGTATATTGCCATGTTTGTGTGGTACTGCTTAGCATAGCACAAGGAATACTAGTTTGGAAACCGGACAGTCATTGTGTTGTGTGAAAGTTATTTATTTTAATAATCTGTGGATCCGGCTCTACGCGTCGTCAGATCTCTATAAACGTTAATAGACCCACCACGGAGGTCAGAAATGACGATGCCGAAATATTAGTACTCATTTCCTTTCACACCGACTAAAGCTCTTCTGTCGCTCGTAATAGGGATTACACTCATCACATGAAAAAAAATTATTTTAACACCTGCCAATGAGTAGCCTAATTGTATGAAAACGTTAGAGGTCTTGACACAAATAACTTTGTAACTCAGGACACATCCTGCGTTTGTCTCTAAACTAGGCAAGCACCTATATCTGCTTCGATATCAACCCTTTGTATGCTCTTCATGCATGGAGGAAGGAAGCAGGAACACACCCGTGGCACGCACCTTTTTTATATTAATTTTGTTGTTAAATATCCGGGTGTTGGGTATAAATAAACTTATATCTTCTCTTCTTTCCATTTCATATAATGTTTAAAAATGTAATGTCACTGTGCTTGTTATCCTACTCCTCTGAAACGGCTTCTTCGATTGTATGATTTTTTTGTGTATATTTGGTTGGTCTAAGAATAGGCCGTAGGTTAATTAATATGGCAAAACAACGTTTGCGGGGTCAGCTGGTTCATTATATGAGTACCTAATAACTTCCATACAAATATATCACTTGTCGTGGTCTCAAACTGGGATACCCTGTGCTATGGTAACCAGGCAAGGATATCACAAACATGAAAACAAACTCAGACTGAGCCCCTTTTGTGCGATTCTACAGCGGCCTCTAGTGGAATCCAACCTAAGGCCTCCGACAAGGAAATGAGACGTGATACCGCTAGACCAAGGATGCCGACAATCGAGTGTATATTATACGTGCTGAAATATGAACCTTATTTGTCTTTCGTTGACCTCTCACATTCAAAGGACTCATTATAAGTAACAAATAAACAATCTCATCTCGTCTAATCTTTTTGTACTTGTTTGATCATAAAGTTAGAAATGGCTTAGAGGAGATAAAAGATCTCAATTCAATTCAATTATCGTCTCCTCGAAGACAATTTTCTAACTCCAAGACGCGGGACACCACCGAGCAATTAAAAATTTCCGCGCGACCGCGTTATGTCTCAGATATCACAGAAGCTTAACTAAATTAATTGTATTTTTTATAGGATCGGCTAGTTTATATTGTTATCGTCTTTATACGTAGCAATGTTTGTGTAACGCTGAGCTTTCCAGTACCTACCCACAATTTGTTACTGTTATATACTTGACGTCGTGGAAAAAAGCATGTTAAATATATTTCTTTATGTAGCCTATGTACGTCTCACTGCATGGTACATTCCTTCTGTAAGAGAAACAGTATGATAAAAGGCGTGGTAATTAAGCAATTACCACGGGTGCCAACATCGGATTGGCAATTTCAAGCGCTGAGGTATGTTAAAACACGATGTTTTTCTTCAACCTTAGCGAGTGGTAATGCTAGAACCACTTCAAAGTGTACATAACTTAGAAAGCAACACATTGGTACATGCTGGATTCTAACCCACGACCTCCCAAATAAAAGACCGGTCGTTCTGCCGAATCGTATTCCATGTAGTCTAGGTTAAATTTCGTAAACTATGATCATGCTGTATATATGTTTGGGATACATATGTATCCCAAACATATATACAGCATAATGCATATTTGTAATTATATTCGTTTCTTTAGTCAACTTTGGCTTAAAAAAATGCTTTTCTACGGCAGATTCTATTCTTACAACCCAGAATTATGCATAAGTCTCTAAGCTCTTTCCATCATTTATTATTGAGTTAACTTTCTAGGGCAGGAATTTTGTCATCACGGCCAGTCTTAATAATTCAATGGAAAACATGAAACGAAACACATTTCCTTTGTCGTGCTTACTAAGTCAGCCATTGTAGAATCGGCAGATTAAGAGGCTGGCACATAATGAGCCATCACGGTCGGTGTGCACCTACAGGAAAGAACATGATATTACAATATCCTACCCGATACCTATATATTGGTGATATCCATGTATCGACCCGTAATGCGTAGCCTCAAAACATTCTTTTTCAGTTTCGGTGTTCATATCACAGACCACTGAATCAAATAGAATATTATCAGACAACTAACTTTTTGTTTTGTCTTTTTAGTACCTATTTCTTACACGTGTCAGTTCAACTACAAATCTTAATGTATGTACAGGCCCTGGAGTCTAATACACACATCGTTTTCTCAGCAGAATTAGGTATGTAAAGACGATGATAGTTCTTACTTGCCTGTAAAGTCTACTAGGCAATGGCAATACAATGTAATTACAATAGGCATTTCTCGGAACGAAGATAAAATCGCACGAGACGCCGAGTTAAGTTGCGCGGGTTATAGCATTGGAATGCGATTGGTTACTAGATTACCTATACTGTCAATGAAACAACAATTACCGTAGTAATAAAGACTAGAATAACAATGTAGAAATTTTAGAGACTCATCCCGCTCAAGTACTATCAAGTATAAGTACTACCTTTGTGTTAGAGTTTGTCGGATTGCATAAATCCATTCAATATGACTGATATTAAGCGAATGGGTCTGTATCGGTTCTAGCTCTAGATACTGGGTTAAGTCATTCTCAAAAGGTTTGGTAATCTAACCCCGCAAGCAAAACACAGCAATCGCAATCGGCCACGAAGGAGGCAGAGGTGCTGATGAATTATAAAAGCAACGCAACGTGACTCCTCCCCGCCCGCTAGCGCTTCTGCAGTAAGAAATTAAACGTTCCGCGCTCCAAGCAGTTAAACATCACTACTAATAGATAACTGCCCCTAAGATAGAATACTTCTTTTTCCTCGGGCTCCTCATCATGTTCATTACATAATATAACATTTACATACATGCACATTCATTGCTTCTGGCCCCACACTAGGATACCCTGTGTCGCGGGAACCAGAAACAACGACATCACAAGCATGTAAACATCTAAAACCTGGGTTTTTTTTGTCCCCAGCCGGAGTTCGAACCCGGAACCTCTTGCATGGTAGGCAGATACACTACCGCTGCGCCACAGAGGTCGTAGTCATCATCAGCATCGTTTCCCATCGTCGTATTATACTGTACTGACACGCCCTTAATATGAGCGCTCGTGGCCTAGTCAAACCGAGTGATTGGAATCAATCACTTGAGTTAAGCAACAATAGGCGTGGTCAGGTGCAGGATGGGTGAACGTCTCGTGACTACCACAAGTGGCATTTTTGCCGAGCTCTTCCGTGCTTCGCAAAGCACGCTAAGCCTTGGTGCCGGCGGTCATGTAATGTCAGTCGTTAAGCCCTGTCAGAGGCCCTGATAACTTCTGACAGTAAGGCCCGCCACTGTCTTACTACTCTCCACCAACCCGGACTTGGCCCCCGTGGTGTAGTATGGCGTAACCTTCCTGCGATGCAGGAAAAGACCCGTGCCCCAGCAGCGGGGACATACAAGGGTTGATATCGAACACGCTCTTAATACATACACAATTTTAGAACGAAACACAGGTCACCAAAAAACTGCTGATTCCGTGAAGACAAGGAAATTTGCTAATTGGCTAGGTTGGATTTTGACATTTTTATTATGGGGTCTTTGCACTAACGATTTAAAACTTTATGTTAAGTTGAGTTAAGTAAACACGGCGAGGAAATACTGTTCTAGATGAAACGTAATATAATTGTGCTTATTATCACACAAGCAAAGCCGTGAGCGTAAACACTAGTATGTGGAAGGATAATGTTACAGTATACGCTACATATAAAGGCAAGACTTGGGTTGGTCGGAGAGGCTATTCAATTTGAAAGTTTAATACCTAGCTACGTTAGTATAGGCCAGCCTCTTTTATTTGGCTTAGAACTAACCTCTGACATTACATTATCTCGGTACATGGAACCAGAAGAAGGGAAAGTACGTAAACCGTTTTAAAGTAGGCATAGACTATCTTACAGTCTGTACGCTTTTAGAATATACCTCGGATACTATCGGATAGAATCGAATATATTAGTGTAATAGAAATATCGAAAATAATATGACACTTAACTTTACATAACTTTTCAAAATAGTGAAGAAAAGTTTTATACAGAGTAGGAACTCGTATTACACTCGTATGCTTTCGGCGAAAACCGAAGCCCACTCTAGAGCCCGAGGTATATTCTAAAAGCTAACAGACTGAACCTGCGAAACCCGGAGCTTGGTTGGCTCTGCACACAATGATTTGTCGCTCCTGTGGTCAAGGCCGACTAAGCTGTCATGATGGTATAGGGGCTGGGCAAGCAACACCTGGGTGCTGAAGACAGGGCGCTATGGCGCTCATTAGGGAAGGGCTATGTCCAGCAGTGGACTACATAATATAGCCTGAAGAAGAAGAAGAAGAACCCTACACCACCTAAAAACAATGTCCTAGGCACTGCAGCGTCCGAGTGAAGTTTCAGTGAAGGTTTCACTGACGCTGTATATTTTTTTAAATTACTTAGTTGCAAAGACTGTCTAAACGTTATCTAACATTTTCAGCAGATTCGAATCATTTTATGAATATCCGACGTAACTTCGTGTCACCGACAAAGATCATTAGTATACTTTAACGCCGTTCCCAACACCTGTTTGTTTTGGCTAATTAGCTACCTCTTGAATAAATTATTGCGTTCACGTCACCTTCGCGCTCGTGTTTCGGTCTCGTAAAAAATTGAATCAGCATTATTTGCTAATTAAATTTACAAAGATCTGCTAAAGAGTAGAGGCGAAAAACACGTTATCTATTTATAAAAGTATGTGTACACAAAATTAGAACTGGAGGTCCCTTAAGTAAACACAATATTAACAAGAAAGCATGCCATGTTAATCAGTTAACAAAATATGTTTAGATTTCAAGAATATGCTCTTAGCATAGATTTACAGTAAGCGTTACACTTTATACAAGAACGAGTGTTATCCAAAGAGTATAATAAGTATGTGTTATCTCTCTTATATGACGTAAATTGCAGAAAATACATCATACTAAAAGTGTAATGGATGTACAGGCAGCTATCAATTCTCAATGTTTTTATTTTCTTCTCATCAACACAGTCAAACGCACTCTGTATGCGGTTAATCCACATAAAAGCACACACACTTTGACTTACGTATCAGAGGTGAATCTCAAAGGCCCAATACTACTTCCTTTGCACCTTGGATAATTTTGTTGGCCATTTTGCCAGAGAACAATACGTCACCCCACGTTAACAAAGATCTGTGGCAATTTACCGGACTATTCACCCGTTCGCCTTTCACCGAACAAAGCAACTGCTCGACGTGATAAGGTGAGCCTTAGGCCAAACGTGCATTGGGCGGCACAGCTTTGCAATTATTTGACAATTGATTTAATTTTCATTTATTGACATAATTTCGTATTGACTTACTTGCTTTTTTGTCACGAGCTCCGTATCTACTCATTATCATAAGCTCTGCGGATCAAAGCGTAACCTGGTCGGACTCTTCTAATATAAAATCAAGTAAATGAATCCGGAATTAAGTTAATAATGTGTAGTGGTTACGAAAGTCTTAGTTTAATAATGTTGATTTATTTAGTTGTTGAAAATACAGGCAGATGTAATTGATACTTACCCATTAATCATTTATAATTAAGCCGGGTTTTTATTGCGCTCGGATCGAGTTTACTAAGACGGCTACTAAGATGCTACTCGTATCGTGTACACTGGCCATTTTAGTGCACTCGTATCAAAACGCCAACTCGGACCGCGCTCTACTCATCTTAGTTGTCTTTGATGCAACAACAAAAACAAAATGGCGTCTCTGCGAGAAATTCCTGTGCCGCGTAGAAAAAAGTGGTCAGAAAGAAAGAGATCATTATTTTGCAGTTTGTGGAGCTTTACGAAAGTGAAGAAGTATTGTGGAATGTGCGCATGGCATTGTATAAAAATAAAGACGAGCACTATAAAAATAAAGACCAGACAAGCCGCGCAGGAGCGGATATGGAGAAAATGGTACGAAGAAAGTGGAACGCTGTATAACTGAAATGAAATGAAATGAAAAATGTAAATGCTAAAATAAACAATATTCGGAGTTACTTAAGTTTTATCGAATATAATTATTCGAAGCACCTAGTTGGTCACGCCTTCAAATCCATTTACGTGTCCAAATTTTTCGTCTTTTTTTATTCTGCTGCTGTTGCAGCTCGATGATAAGCATATCTGCCACCACGTCTATGCCGTTCAGCAGTAAATCGGTCATTTAAAAGCCACTTCAAAGCTGGTTCAAAGTTTTTCAAGTTTTCACAGAGTTTTGCTTGACAGTAGCCGCTGACCAGACAACAAAGCGCGTTCGAAAATGAGTAAAAATCTATATCCAATAAAATCTGTGTAAACTACCATCCGATTGGCTTACAGTTTTAGTTGACTAAAAAGACGCGCTCGGTCCGAGTCCACTAAGACCGTGAAAACGTGGCTTTAATCTCGCATTTACTCTCTATAACTAATATCTATTTGTAAAATATAAAAAATAATGTGAATGCGGAAGTGGAGCCGGATTTTCTTGTTTATCTCTGCGTTTACGAACTTACTGGTTGTTGTATGTAATATAACAGACTGCAGGCATTGTCAACAGTTTATCGTAGTTCCTTCAGTCAGTATATAAGCTCAACCAGTTAGTGGAGAGAAAATACGCTAAGAGAAAAGGCATTTCTACACACATAACTCTTGTATTTCGGAGGAGAAGGCAGAAACCAGGGTTTGCCTCTGAACCTGATACCTCTCTTTTTTTTTAGAAGGACAAGTTACACTTGACCGCAGTCACGCCTGATGGTAACCGAAGACGGGGTCTAGGATGTTACGTTCTTAACTGTTAAATGTAGGTTAACTATACCTTTAAAGACACCCTCTTTCGTTCCATCAACCCACATTCTTACTGCATGCACCCAGGGCGTTTAATTGGGACGAAGTATTTTCATCTCGGCCGTCCTAATGACGTCCAAAACACGTTTCTAATTTCACATTAGTTCGGTATTCTCCTTCCATGTTTGTCCCATACTTGTTTCTTGCTTACGTCCTAACCTGGTTATTATAGTACACCAGAGTATTTTAGGTTTAGTCCAGGACAAGTGATTGTATGTGTGGAAGTTATTATAATTAGCTACTCGTAAGCTATTCTCAAACCTACCAAATACATTACTAAAATAAAAACTTAAAAATCAGTGAATCAAAACTGTCACACGAGATTTTTATATAACAGCGTGTCGATTCTGTAAGATGAGATACATTATAATTATACTGGAGCTTTACAGCTGAAAGGGATTTTCAATTGACACTTACAATTAGTGGCGTGCAACAATAGTACATTACACAACTAGGGTGGTAATAGAAAGGCCGAGATCGCAGAAGTTTGCGGCCCGAGCTGCAAGCGAGGGACGTAAATATGCGATCGAGAGCTTTCTTTATTACCTCCCGTGTTGTGTACATCTTTTTATGTCTACACTTGGCCAGAAAGCCACTTTATTGCCAGGTGTGGCATAAAGAGTTATTTATCTATAATAATATGTTTTTACGAGACCGGGTCATCAATAGCGTGTATAAATAGTTATTTGTTATACAAGAGTGCAAAGTTGCTTTTTAACCGCGTGTTCAATTTTGATGACCGAGCAAGCGAAGGATTC